>JBAIZL010000006.1:57440897-57448397 GCA_036971475.1 Prosapia bicincta | reverse complement strand
AATTATTTGTTTTGAGATTTATCATAATTTAAATAGATTAATATATTTATTAATCAAAATCAAAACTATTCTAACTAATCAGATCAAAACTATTTAATAATAACCTTTTTCCTAAGAATGCTCAATAAATAATGTTACATAACCTACGTGTTAAAACAGTTGTTTTACAACATAACGCGAAACATGTAATCAGCTGATGCATGAAATCATATGTTATCATTTAATTCACTTTGAGGTGACTCATAGGGTAATCTGATGGAAATTATACTGACGCGAAATTGTATATTTATGTCCATCCAATAGGTTTTTGTAGGCGTCTCTATAGACATTTTCACTAGAATAATAACCCCATCATTTGGGTTTAAATTATTACTTCTATATTGTAAGTTATTAATTTCAGCTACAGTATGAAATCTACTTCATTATATAATTCAATAAAAAAAAAATGCTATATTGCTGAGCATTAGAGACGTTACTTTTAAAACGATTAAATATAACCTCAAAATTATTCTAAAGTAAAGAAAAAATCAGTTTCAACCTTCATGTTTCCTAAAAATTGAGGGTCATTATGTTTATCTTCGGAAACGTGTTTTATAGCGCGAACTGAATGCTTGTTTTCGAGCGCAAAAAGTGTGTATTTATAGTATGACTTCAAAATATCATAAGGGAGAAATATTCTGTTTTGTTCTTGGATGAAAATAAATTCAGCCCTAAACTGTCAAAATATTCTACAAATCAAGCTCAATACTTACTTACTTACTTCAGCCAACGCCCGTCCTTGGCCTCTCAGCCATCCGACGCCGTGCCTCCCAGTATAATATAGCGAGTCCTTCCCTGGACTCCTCGTGAAAGATATCCTTCAGGCCGTCACAAGTGGTAAGATGCTCTGCTGTCCCTTCGTTGTCGGAGCAGAGTGGGCAGATTGGTGTGTCTACCACTTTCATGCGATGCAGGTGTCTCTGCAGGTAGTCATGTCCAATGGTCATCCTAAACAAAACCACGGCTACGCCTCTCGGAAGATCCAGTGGTATGCTTGATTGGATGATACGGTTGACGAAGACTCCGGCTGTAGTTCATTTAGCATTACCCAGGGTACACCGCGTGGAGGCGAACTACTTTGAACCCCTAGCTCAATGAACTCTCCATTCTTATATACTTTGAGACTGTACAGAATATAGTAATGTGATTACAACAAATTATTCCAACAATTAAAGGAATAATCATAATTTTAGCCTTATTTTATTTGAAATAATCCTTATTAAGGAAGTTTCATTTTAACAAAACGTTGGAGAGTTTAATGCTATTAGAATGATTCATCTAATTAAATGGCGGTTGGCCAAAACACAACCTGTTATTACACCTAATGACGTCATCGTGGCTGTAAAAACAGTCTCTGTAGCGGAACTGACCTAACCCCGCTTCCGGTTTGGAGGCGAATCAGGATAAATATATCGGAAACTGCTTAGAACAAAGCTAAGGAAGTAATCATTAATGATTTAAAGGTTTGGAACAATTTTTAAAAGTGAAATACCTAAAATTGTTGGTTTGAAAACAAAACTAAGAAAACGATAAAAGGTTAAAATTTATTTAATTATTTCTAAAAATATTAACCTCTATTTTAATGGACGGTTTGCTTTGAAGTTGCTGTAAATGCTTGGGAATATCAAATGATAATTTAAATAATTATGTATTTTAGGTTATTTTCAGTAAAATAGGTTTTTATGTTACAGTAAATTTATGTAAAAGAAACTTGTAAAATTCACGTAGTGTACTATAAGTTACTATACACCTAAAAGGAATTAACTGATACAATGCTGCATAAATATTAAAAAACCGAAACTAGAAACCAAAACCAAAATTAATAATAAAAGACGTATATTAAAAGCAGAGTAGACAACGCTTTAGTATGCAGATATATTGTGCTACTAGAAAGGTATTCGGACTAGGAATATTTAGAAAAGCGGTACGCAGATGGCTGTTTCGATTTTGATTGATAATAGTTATACTTAAATGAGCAGTTAAGCTCTCTTGCCCATGTAAGTAATAATTTATTCATTCTTTCTGTTTCATTTGTACTTTAGCCCTACGTTTACTTTACTGTCATCCTACATCTCGGCGTAGTGGGTAGACAACTTTTACCTCGACAGAGAATAGGTTAGTCATGTGATTAGCTGGACTTAGACAAAAAACTTCACTATCTTCAAATCCTGGGGCTTTGTGTCCTCAATATAATCCAATGTTTTAATATTTCATAAGCGACAAATGTTTGTTTAGTAACAAAACGATGCAAACAGTTTTTCCCTGGGTGACGACTTGTAGAGGGCTGTTAAATATTTAGCCGACTCATCATATTTTTGCTTGATCCTTTTTACTTCTTCCTTACAAACAAGTTGGTCATGCTGAACGAATAGTTACAGATATATTCCCTTGTTAGTAGCTTCTTATTGCAGCTGAATATCACAGTGATCTCTTATTGCGGCCGAAGATCAAAGTAAGCTCATTATAATCTCTTACTGAGGCAGAAACTCCGCCTCATATTCATTGTAACCTCTTATTGTGGCGGAATCTTCGCTTCACATCATTTTTAAAATCTTATTGAGGCAGAAACTCCGCCTCATATTCATTGTAACCTCTTAATGCAGGAAAATCTCCGCTTCACATTAATTGTAACCTCTTACTACTGCAGAATCTCCGCATCACATTCACTGCAACCTCTTACTGATGCAGAATCTCCGCCTCACATTCACTGTAACCTCTTATTGATGCAGAATCTCCGCCTCACATTCACTGTAACCTCTTACTGATGCAGAATCTCCGCCTCACATTCACTGTAACCTCTTACTGATGCAGAATCTCCGCCACACATTCACTGTAACCTCTTACTGATGCAGAATCTCCGCCTCACATTCACTGTAACCTCTTATTGATGCAGAATCTCCGCCTCACATTCACTGTAACCTCTTACTGATGCAGAATCTCCGCCTCACATTCGGCGATTCCTAAACGTCTGTGCAAACGAGGACTTTCTCCAACATGACTTACAGTGCAATTACTGACCCAGGTAAACTTTTTACTTACTTCTGGAAAATGCATTCAATTAATGGCGTGCGCAGGAGCCGTAGCGCCCTACATCGACTGCGTGGCGAATCGGGCGGACACAATTAAAAAAAACACGTCGTCTTGTAGCTTATGACTAAGCTGTCAATTAGCGAAGAAAGTCCTGCGACGGTGCGAAAGCTCACTTGTTAACCGACATTACAGACGTCTTCAAGCAACAAACAGCGCTTTTAACACTGGCAGCAGGTGTTTTAAGGCGAGAGATTTCTTGAATTTAAAAGTGAAACTTCTTATTGGTCAGCGTGACATTGAATCGGTACGGCGTGATGTCAACACTTCGGAGTTTCTACGAGAATGCTTAATAATTCAGGAGATAAACAAATTTATCCGAGGTTCTAAGAAAGTCAAACAAGGCGGATAAAACTAACAGCTTTTTCAGTTTTATTGAGAGGGTATTTGTAGGTTACGTTTTTAATACTTTATATTAAGAAATATAGTACATTTGTTGACGGCGGATAAAACTAACAGTTTTTCAGTTATATAGAGAGGTTATTTGGAGGTTACGTTTGAAATACTTTATTATTACGATATATAGTACATTTTTTTAAATTATGTAAAATGTATGTTTTATACATCTGTTTATATTACTCGCATCTTATTTAACTCTCTGTATTGCACTTTAGCAATTGTCTAACGAAATTTATATCATTACGTAATACGTTAACGGTAAATAGAGTTATCTAATATAATATAGAAATTATAAGAAATAATATATATATATATATATATATATATATATATATATATATATATATATATATATAATGCATAATATAATACCGGTAATATAATATGGTAAATACAGAAACGTTAATATAGTATAATATAATCAGTTTTAAATGATTAAATCTAAATATATTGAATTTATTTATGGGTTTATTGATTATGTAATACAATCTAAAGTTATATTTAAAACTATTAATATGATACACTGTAAAATTTAATTAAAAAATGTAAAGTCTTACTCATATGTAAGGTAACAGACTGTACTGCGTAGAATTGCATCATTTTTCTAATTGCTTTAGAATGTAGAACAAATGTATAATACATTTACTATTACTACTACTACAGTACAAGGTTCAATTGTCAAAGAGGTGGACGAGTACTTTTTTTGTAAGGTATTGCTATGGTCTTATAGACTTTTAAGGAGTTGGTTTGGTTTGAATGAGTTCCTTATATTAGTTCACTTCTTATATAGACTATATCTTGTTCAAATTTTCAATCGTTTTTAAGTTTCTCAACTTTTTAAAACCTTGTAATGGATGACACTTGATGTGATTACAGTTTTTTTCAAATATTAATTCACTAATTAAATTTCACGAATTAATTCAAATTTTATATGGGAAAATAGTTTTAAAAAAACGGTTATTTATAGGTTATGTGGTAGAACAGCTGTTTTAACGCATAGGGTCAGGCTACTTTATTTATATTACTTGTAATTATTTAATAAACAAATTAATAAAATAATTATTTTTGGTTGACCTAAATAGCAATAAACTTTGAAAACATTGTAATTATATTACTGGCTTTTCATATAAAGATATATTAGGTTACCTTATAACTTCCTTACGAGACGTAAACGCGCAAAGTTCGTACCATAACCTGCAAAGTTACATCGCCTAACTGATAAAGGGGGGTGTAATTAACGGGAATATCAGTTCTGGAATTAGGCTTCTTGTGCCTCCCCCACCCCGGTACTGAGACGGAAGAATCATGTAGGTCAAGGGCAAAGCCGCTTTTAAGGGCTACCACTACTTGCTATTGGATATTTTTTTTTATTTACAAGTGAATTATAACCTTAAGCGGTTACCCGATAGAGTTGTCAGAGCTCTAGGGTACTGACCTAAAGCTCCGGGGGTAGCTAAGATTAGTTGGAGTATAAACTAATAGGCCTATAATGTGCATTCACAAAATTAATTTATAATTTTATAAGTTAATTATTTTTTTAAAATGCATAATTTATTATTTATTCTTATTGGCCCTAACTATATTTAATTTTTGTAATGAAATCAACATTATTATTTCTTATGTATAAATTAAATTAATTCTCATTTTACATGCAACTAAAGTAAGTGATGAATGAGGTATTTTGAAAGATTAGGGGCCGCAAAGATTAGTAGAATTTTTAAAATTTTCCCACAGTTCCTGCCTCCCATTCTACCTGGATCTCTACTTTGGTGTCAACAGTAATCGGTTGTGTTTTACCAAAACGTGAAACTGTAAGTTATGGGCCAGCTCCATCCATTAAAAGCAGTTTAGGGGATTACAACTGGTGCGTGGAGAAGCACGCCTTCACGTAATGGCGGAGAAAGCTTTGTAATTGGGAAAACCTTCGTGCTCCGAATTTCGAGAAATGTTTTAGATAATTTACAATTGCCGTTTGGAACAAACTCATCGTTTACTTGTTTGTAGTTCGTTTAAAGGGGCTTAACAAAACTTGACGTGCTATAATTCGGCTTCTGTAAGCGTCAACTGCTTTATTGTTGTTACCTGTTTTCTACATATTTTCTTCCGCTTTAGATGTTGAACATAATAGCCAGAATGAAAATAATATAAACAATAAAAAATTCATTCCAGTTACCGGTCCAATGTCACGATCCCCTTTCACCATATCTGGCCAATAGAAAGACCAGATAATTTAATCTGGATATATAACTGAAGCGGTTAAGGTCAGCTTAGTTTAGAAAAGACAACGTGGAGCTGGTTAGTTTAGGTTTGGAAAGAATAAATAAAATGGGTTAGATTAGGTTATGTTGAGAAAGGTTAGGTCAAGTCACTTAAGTTAAATTTGGGGGTACCTGGTTGGTTGAGGTTAGCTGAAGCAAGTTGCTTAGGTGAAGCGAGTTAGGTTAGGTTAAGTGGATCTAATTAGTTTAGGTTAGTTAAAGCTGATTAGGTTGGGTGAAGCGGGCTAGATTAGGTTAGATAAAGTGATGCTTATTAGTTTAGGTTAGGTAAAGCTGTTTAGGTTAGATTAGATTTGCTGAAGCTGGTTAGGTTAGGATGGGCGAAGCGGGTTATTAAATTAAACGTCAGAAATTTTTATACACAACTTATAATATTACTATTTTATTTTGATCTAACTTTATATTGATATACTTTACTTAATCTGACATAAAATATCACCTATAATAATTAGTCGTAAATTGAACTTATTTCTGTTCAAAAACAAAGTTATGACCTCTATGTAATAGGGAGTAATAGAGTAAAATGTCTCGATAGATAAGCAATTGATAAAAAGAAACAAGTAACAGAACTCTTAAATTCCTCAGAACAACTTGGCAACTGGTTCTTACTGTCTGGTTTGCTTTCTTAAGCGAAATTTCTTTCACACCACAGCGTTAAAATCACTGAAATGTAACCAGCTTCATACCCGTGGAACCTGACCCCAGTTGATGACCTTATGGCGACCTGCCGCATCATCACAGGTGTTTGCGTACGCGCATTGCTTTAGAGAGTTGATTTCTGATCCGAGGTTACGTGGTTTTATTTTAAATTAGCGGAAATTGAGGACAATTTATGCTAAGGAAATTAATTGCGTTACAAAATCTGAGAATTATAAATGCAAGATCTTAAGGTACTGGACTTTTGGTCTTAGTTTAATAATTCAAGCAATTTGAAAATAAAAGTAGAACTGTAGCTAATACAGATCAGAAGTGAAAAAACCATTATATTATTAAATCTGTACTTGAATATGAAATGGTTAATAATGAATATGAAATAGATTTAAAAAAAAAATCAGTACTTTATTATACGTAATATGTACATAGGTTTACTGTATAGTCTACTGTACAGTGAATATATTCTGATATATTATAATTTCGTTAAAAGGTCGTTGGCTTGAATTCTTTGTATTAGAAAGGTCTAACATATTCTTTTAAAGTATAACAAACAATTTATGGTAAAAAAATCAAATGTAAATTATATATATATGAATTGCAGATGACGTTTTCATTGATTGAAATAATCATTTATATTAGGATGTAGACGTTTTAAGAATAAAATTTCTTTAAACTACTAATTACGTCAATTTACTATTACTGACATTAGTAAGGGCCATTAATGTAATGAGTAAGTATCTTACTATTAATGTACTTAATGAGTAAGTAGCTTCACTCATCACCTGTGACAGCAAGACATAATAAAATTCTTATCAACCGAGTCAACAGATATATGTAGTTGCTTAATGTGACACCATATCATATATACACACATACAGTATTTACAGTGTACTGTATATACAGATACAGTATATATATATATATATATATATATATATATATATATATATATATATATATATATAAACACACACACACACACATGTGCTGATAAGTATTATTTCACGAATCCGTTTTATACATGTGCTGCAGTGCATAAAAT
>JBAIZL010000006.1:57360897-57430897 GCA_036971475.1 Prosapia bicincta | reverse complement strand
AACAGAAGACATCTCAGACTTCTACAGTTTGCAAGCAAGTAAGTTTATCCTGGGTTTTTACTTTGCTTAACATAATTACATAAGAAACAGATACTACTAAACCTTTATCCAACACGCAAACCTGTACTAGATAAATCAGAACGCTGCCTGTTTGCAAATATCGTTTTTCTTTTAGAAACAACAAAATAAATGTAACATTTGAGATGTTGATAGTTGTGAGGGTTTAGATATAAGTCTGCACTAAGTCCCAACGCTTACCCAAGTTACATTGATTAAAGCTATGTGATTAAAAATCATCTTTTTAATAAAAAAATACACACTAAAAGAATAAACGTTTTTAACACATCTCAACACATTTTTTAGTTTTCTTTAATGGACTTTAACACAATTTTTAGTTTTCTTCATTTTTTTACAGTTTAAAACATTTGTGTGAAAGTTTAATTTACAAGTGCTATAGATATGAAAATTGTTTATAACATATGTAAATACTTCTAACCTCGTGTGTCCTTATAGAGATATTAACCTTATGTGTCAATAAAACCTCGCATGGATCTTGTGAAACTTGGCGAATGGTAGATTCAACGATTTCTCAAATTCTCATTCAGCCTACTACAAAATTTTATATAAATTTTAAAAAGATTTACTTATAAAACAATAAAGATCACATTAGGGTAATTATAATTAAAAAAGGGTTTGTAGGGGCAAATGTAGGTTTGTAGCGTAGAACCCTATTCATATTGAAACAAATTTTAAACTTTAGTATAGTAATTTTATTTTTTAATACAAATTAATATAATATAATTCAACATTTTCATAACAAAATTTCCTTATAAAGTATTCTATATATGTTGTGAATGCGTTTTCAATTTAATTTTTTTGACCAATGTTATTTTCAATATGTACCTTTAATCCATCTTGAGATGCAACATTAAGTTGAGCATGTGTAAAAACAGGTTTGGTCAATTGAAGCCCTGCTCGTAGGAAGGTTTGACCCTGAGCCTTATTTATAGTACGTTATTGAAAATGCAAGTCTAAAAGGAAATTTTTTCCTTTTCGTTTGAAATGGCATGTTAGGATCTGTTGATAATAATTTAGTTATTGTTAAAAATATGATTCCTTTTCCAGAACCAGTGATTATTTCTAATTTAATACTCTTGTCAAATATATCTAGTACGATAAGACGTACTCCATTAACTAAACCTGATCCCAAGCTCATATATCTAACTAACCTTACATACTGTTTATATATTAGAAAACTATTAAAACTCAGCTGTTTCACCTGTTTTTAATATAATATTTGTACAGATGTTTCTCTACTGAAGTATTTGAAAATCAAACTCAGCTGTTTTTCATTGCAATGTATTTTTTATGGAGATTTTTGGTATTTTAAAGTTTCTCAAAACCCTATAAATGTTGTAAATTGAGAAAAACCTATATTTTCCCCTGCTTCTTCGCGTCAGTACCTTTAATTTGAGCCATCTCCCAGCTCTGTACGACCTTACATGTTCCCACAATTGTCTCTCAAAATTTGGCTTACGAAATTATTTATATGGATAAACAATTATACGCCTTAGGTACAAATATTTACACTACATTAATGTAAATTTCGCTAACAAAGCATTATCAAACGGCTACACATAAAACAAAGGGTTATAATTGTTTTAATCTCCTACTTGTAAAACAGTTTCACATAAAATTTGAAGTTTTTATTTAAAAAATATAGAAGGTGCAGTTGTAAATAGTTTCTGCATGAACTTAGTATTTTTTTAAGTAGCTTGTATGGAACATAAGTGGAAGGTTTTTCACAGAGTTATTACATAATTGTTGTCAAAATGACGCATCAAAATTAAGTAATATCATATATATATATATATATATATATATATGTGTGTGTGTGTGTGTGTGTGTGTGTGTGTGTGTGTGTGTGTGTGTGTGTATTATTGTTTTTATATCGATATTTCTCTAGAATTTATTATATATCGAAATTTCAAAATAGGGCAATATAAATTCATGTAAAAACAAGTAATACCATAAAACAATTGGTAGTCAATTCCTACAGAGTTCAAGATAGAAAATTTATTCTAGTTTCTTTTCATTTTATAACAACAATGTATATAAATAGGCAGAAACACATACACAGACAAATATAGTCTACATATGACAGAATCTCCATAATTTCTTTTCAATTTTCCATTTCCCTCTCTACAGAGTGGTGTTGGATTATTATTTTAGTTCGTTACTATTTATTCGGTTTATCTCTTTTTCATTTCTAATTTATGAAGCAGATGATGGTCTATAATTTCTCATTCTTATAATTGCATATAAGTGTTTAAGTAATTGATTTTTAGCCATGATAAAGTTGGCTTAGTGCCAAAGTGCTGGGTTTCAAACATTTAGTCATCAGTTTGAGTCCAACCGAGACATCCACTTTTTAAAATTTAATTAATGAATAAATATTTGAAAAAAATTGTATTAATATCAATTAATTGTCATCTGCTACAGTTTGAAAAAGTGTATTTGAAATTGATTGAATGAATAAAAACGTATTTTTTAACGATTGAAAATTTGTTTAAGGTTTTCTATATAGCAGGTGAGTGTGAGCTAACAGAAGTAATTGAATAACAAACAATTGATCTGCAATTCAGGAAAAAAATATTATGCAAGAGTGCTTAGAGATTTCGAGTCTTATAAAGTGATCACATTTTTATACAATAAAGTTTTTCATAAACTGTTATCGTTATAAAAATGAAAAAAATCATGAAGTTGGCTAATATTTATAAAACCGAACTTAATATTGTAAAAAAATTAGTAACACGTATGAGTACACATTTCATAACAAAAGGTCATAAATAACAAATGAATTAAAATCTCTCACAGTTATCCATGACGGCGATTCACGTAGTGTCATTCTATAGAAGTCTATGTTCCTAGTAAATCAATTGCACAGGTATATCAAGTTTACCTCAGAATCACCTATTGTTGAACTTCCTGTTTACCCGTCGTTCAAATCTCCCACGAAGCAACCGATCTTATGGCTACCGAGGGCGATGATTGTGAGGTGGTGTCGAATGGATTGCACGCCTGTTGACATTACAACTATGTCAGTCCGTTCCTGTGCGCTTGCTCCGAGGAAGGCCGTGACCTTGTCCGTGAAACTGACGTCACCAGCGGGAGTTCCGTCGACAGCTTGTCATTGAACTTTGCGTTGAAACGGCGATTTAGTTGGAAAGAACTTGACTTTAAACTGTACGTTGCGTTAAAATCGTTTGTTTTGGTAACTAAGCTAAAGCTTTCAGTTGTAGTGTTTTATTGGTTCAAGTTTTGTAGATTATACAAAGAAAGATATTTGTTGTAATTGTACTACTGTACTTTAATTTATCAAGAGATTCTAAAATTTAAAAAAAAACTTTGAATATTATTGAAATTAAAATAAAGTTTTTTCAAAAAAATTTAGAAAGTTTAATGTATGAAATATATATATTTGTAAAAAAGACAAAATAATTTAAAAATTAATTACATATATATAAACATGTGTGTGTTATGTCGGTTGTATAGCGTCTGTCTGCTATCACCGTCCGATTTCTAAACTTTGCCTCCATGCTTTCCCAATTTAGCAGTTTTCCACCGATAAGTTCCTTTCACTTAATGTTTTTTGATGTTTTCTCTCCATGTCAGTCTGGGTCTTACCTTTCTACTTTCCTCCTGTGGCGTCTATTCCAAAGCAACTCTCGGTTATCTTCCCTCCGATATCCTATTTACGCGTTCGAAACATATCACTTATCTCCTCTACGACTTTCTCCTTCTTCTCTAATGCTCTCATTTGTCCTATATTCTCGTCTAGAGATTTGATATTATCTCCAAAGCGCATCCATTTCCACAGCATTAATCTTGCTCTTGTCTGGGTGAGATATTAAATACGTTTCTGATCCTTACGTTAAGATACTCTATACTATGGTGTTATATATATATTCGTTTTTTCCTTCCTCTTTAAAAAATTCTCTCTTTCTCTACCTCTCTCTCTCTCTCTCTCTCTCTCTCTCTCTCTCTCTCTCTCTCTATATATATATATATATATATATATATATATATATATATTGTAATCCTTGGATGAGTTTCTTTTTCTTGTTTTATATATACACAATTAAATGACACTTTTATAAACAAGAAATTTTATTTTATTTTTCTTCATATTTTGAAGCTTTTTGCTGATTGGCAGTATCAGCATTATCAAAAATTTTCAAACTACCTTATAGTTGTATGACTACATCTGGCCTGTTCATATAATCGTACTATCGTATAGTACCTATATTTGAAAAATTTTGATAATATACTGCCAATCAGAAAAAAGCTTCAATATATGAAGCAAAATAAAATAAAATTTCTTGTTTATGAATGTGTCATTTAATTGTATATATATATATATATATATATATATATATATATATATATTTGGATAAAATAAATCAAATTAATAATAAAATCAAATTAACTAATGAAATGGAAAAAATAATAAAATAAATTTTCTAGATTTAACGATAATAAGAAAAAAATGAAGAATTTGAATATATGATATACCTTAAACCAACACAAACAAACCAAATTATACCAAATAATTGTAATCATCCATATAACCAAAGAACGGCTGCTTTATATAACTTATTATATGGAACGCATAAAATCCCCATGAATGAAGAAAATAAAATAAGAAAAAAACGGTTTTAAAAAGAAAACTGTTGAGAAAGTAAATTGTAATATTCTGAATAAACAACATGATAAGGTCAATTATAAAAAATATAATAATAATACGATATGGGCTTCATTTTTAGTTACAGGTAATGAAATAAAACATTTTCACCAAATTCTTTTAAAAATACAAATGTCAAAATTGCGTACAAAACTAATAATAAAATTAATAATATGCATGAATAATTTTGGTGTATGTAAATTAGAATGAAAAAGCTGCAATAAAACGTATATAGATCAAACCAAGAAAAACTTAGGAGAAAGATATAAAGAACATTTATATGCTTATAAAAATCCAGAAATATATCAATGTTGTAAATCATTGTGTTAATACTAAGCACCAATTTACAAATATTGAAAATATGAAACTTATAAAAGAAATTCATAAAAGACTAAGAATGAACATAAATTGAAGGATTCGAAATATACAAATACATTAACAACAAGAAATCAATAAAAGAACAAATACAATTTTAAATTTTATATTTTATTTTCAATGTCTATAATGTTACGGCAATAAAATAAACTTGGGAATTTGTATAAATTTGGCAACAATGATATGTTCTTAATTTAACATATGTTTTATATCTTGCATTATTATAATGTATTCATTCCTGATGATGTTGGTACTATTTATCAACAAAAAGCTTTGAATAAAAATTAATAAATAGATCTTGTATTTGAATAATCTCAGTTGTTTTTGATTATTATATTTTCTGATTATATTATAAATTATATAATATAAATAAATAAATAAATAAATAAATATATATATATACACGAGTAAAAACGACTTATATTGTTACAATATTTATGTCGTAGCTAAGTACTTATTTAAAAAGCCAGACCTGTTGTCAAACAACTCGAATAAATACCATAATATTATAGATTCTAAATACAATTCCCAGAAATGATTACATTCTTTGTAGGACAGTAACCAAATGCACCCATACTTCACAAAGGAATTGTTTTATCAGCAGAAGTGCTTCCAAGTAAAACTTTAAAGTTGATGGAATGTCTTTCGCTTATTATTAGAAAATAGTGTTCTTCTGTTTCGGAACGTGTGTTATCATCAAGCACTAAGGTCGTTTATCAGTCAAATATAGATTGATGAATCATATGTTGTAAAACTCTAACCTTTAAAGGCTTTTAAAAATTCAAATAATTCACAATGCGTTGAAAAATTAAATTTGATACAATATATTGTAACACATTTATTTTGGGGCATTAATTCCTCTAGAATTGTTATGCGCAATCTATGTGACTCATATTTTAGAAAACAACAGAACTAGCAGAGTTGCGCATTTAATGTAACTGATTTTATTTTAAACTTTAATTCCTGAGGAATTAAGGCTTATGTAAAATATTGCAGTAATTGCTACATAATAATATGATTGACCTGCAAAGTCAAATCTATTTGAAATATAAGAACTATGTGTTCGTTAAATAATTCAAGGCACAAATTTTTAATTTAAACAAATCAAGCTTTACTTTATTAAAGAAAAATACGTGTGATATCACAAACAAATCATATTAAAGAAATACTATGCTAGTTACAAATATTCAACTTTTACAGATTAATTTTTTATTTAGAAGTTTACACGCTACAAATCTATTTCTGAGATAATGATCCTTTTTCGAGATTGCTTGCGTATTCAATTTGCATTTAAATTTATGATTTCGATTTATAAAAGATCTGCTACATGATACCAAGAATTTATATTTACTCCATTATTAGAAAAAGAAACATAGCATTGAACGTTAAAAGTTTGTCTTTAAATTTTGAATGATTAATGTTTAAAAGGTTAAATTTGCAATTTTGTTCACTAAACTTCTTAAATTTTACAACTTAGCTGTGGGGTTACAAACTGGCGTAGCCATGCCATGCTTTGTTGATTAGATTCCCGGGTTCTGCATATTGTATCAGTTTGCTCGTAATTCTGAATCTGGTCCCGGCGTTGTACCGTAATGCAGCATTTCTTCTACTAAACAAAAAATCAATATAATAAACTGTTACATAACTTCAAACTAAACTTCCCCTCGCTCTTCGGTCCTGATGTACGTGCAGGCGAGTACATGGTCAAAATCGGAAAGAGAGGGAGCTGTGGGCGCTTGCCAAGCATCTTAATTTCCGCTCACCGTTCTGCGCATATTATAGTTTCAAAATTTCTACCTAGAGATCAATCTCGCCCATGGATTTAAATTTACAAATTCACAATTTTTTATTTAATTCATTTATTTTTACATTTTGTAATTAATTCATGCTTGTTTTCTGAATCTTTTATTTTAACATGTAACGCCATCTAAAATGGGTTACAATTTAACATTAATTAAATAATACCAAAGCTAATGATAAGAAGGGGTTTAAGCAGAGGCGTGATCATTCTCTGAGCGTCCACCGTTCCTTGCTAACAACGGATTTCCTTACGTGTAGTGTGCATCTACCTACCACAAGTCAGTCCTGCGGTGCGACCATAGCGGCCGATACCAGGGCTTGAAGCATATAACCACAAGTTGTTGCAGATCGCGACGATGGAGTTAAGGCTCGACCGGGTTCTGGGATTCTTGCTGCGTCTACAATATCTAATACAACCCATTTTAATTTGATTATATTGTACCTATCTTCAGCGTTTTCCGATAATTTTTTAAGTGAAAACTTTTATAATGACGCTTACAAAAACTTGTAGTATGGGCATAAACATGCAATATCGTGACAGTATAATTTCCGTCAGTCTCTTCAAAGTGAATTAATTGATAACATATGATTTTATATATCAGCTGATTTTATGTTATACGTTATGTTGTAGAACAGCTGTTTTACATATAGGTTATGCTACATTAATCATTGAACATTTAAACTAAAAAGTTTATTATTAAATAGTTTTGATCAGATAATAAATATATTACTTTATTTAAATTTTATATATAAATGTTTTATAAATATCACACACAATTCTATATAATGATAATAATAAATTATGTATTTTTAATTACTTTTTGAAATGAAAATATTCTTAGGTGCGCCTGATAACAGATGTTTAGGTAATTTCGCATTACGAAAAACTAAACTGTTTTCTTTTTAAAATCCCTATAGACGTGGCATCCCTATAAACATTTTCACTTCTGTCGGCCCCCGAGTGACACAACGTAACCATTTTATTTCCTATCCACCTTTACCGGCTTTCTTATTGCTATATTTTACTTAGATATTTGGTAAATTGGGGCTACCAGCGGGGCTTGTGGTACCAGCGGGGCTTGTGGTACCGGCGGGGCTTGTGGTACCGGCGGGGCTTGTGGTACCGGCGGGGCTTGTGGTACCGGCGAGGCTTGTGGCACCGGCGGGGCTTGTGGTACCAGCGGGGCTTGTGGTACCAGCGGGGCTTGTGGTACCAGCGGGGCTTGTGGTACCAGCGGGGCTTGTGGTACCAGCGGGGCTTGTGGTACCAGCGGGGCTTGTGGTACCAGCGGGGCTTGTGGTACCAGCGGGGCTTCTGGTACCAGCGGGGCTTGTGGTACCAGCGGGGCTTGTGGTACCAGCGGGGCTTGTGGTACTAGCGGGGCTTGTGGTACCAGCGGGGCTTGTGGTACCAGCGGGGCTTGTGGTACCAGCGGGGCTTGTGGTACCGGCGGGGCTTGTGGTACCGGCGGGGCTTGTGGTACCGGCGGGGCTTGTGGTACCGGCGGGGCTTGTGGTACCGGCGGGGCTTGTGGTACCAGCGGGGCTTGTGGTACCAGCGGGGCTTGTGGTACCAGCGGGGCTTGTGGTACTAGCGGGGCTTGTGGTACCAGCGGGGCTTGTGGTACCAGCGGGGCTTGTGGTACCAGCGGGGCTTGTGGTACCGGCGGGGCTTGTGGTACCGGCGGGGCTTGTGGTACCGGCGGGGCTTGTGGTACCGGCGGGGCTTGTGGTACCGGCGGGGCTTGTGGTACCAGCGGGGCTTGTGGTACCAGCGGGGCTTGTGACTGAATTTTAAACATAATTATGTTTCTCTGCTTTAAATATATATAACAGTATTTAATCTACATTGAGACGTAACTGATGGCTAACGAGAAAATATTCTATGGTAATGTAACAAAGATTGGAAATAAAGGTTTTTTTATGTTTTACAACGCCTAAACAACTGTGTAAATACGACGTCTATATACAATTTTTGTACAAAAACAAAAACGCAATACTTGCAATACATAAATTCTATTAGGGCCCAAACATTTCTCGACGTATTAATTAAGTAAACGTTTTGTCGGAACACATTGTACAACAGTCCATGTCAAATATTTTGCCATGTAACGGCAACATTGATTTCCGGAGGACCTTAAATAATTAAATGATGAAGTTGACATTTTTGCACATACCTCACTGGGCGAAGTACCGCCACTTGTCGGACAGCTATTCGGGTGCACCCTTTCCCGCACTTATCATTTACCTGTTGAACTTAAAAGAAATCACTTATATTCAAAATGTCACTATTAATGCTAAGAGTAGTATCCACAACGGGAGAAACAAAGAGAGAAAAATGGTCTAAACCGAGCCTCGATTAGAACACACAAGAAACTACGTCACGTCGAGAGTGACGGGAGAGATGTCGTTTAACCGACGTTTCGAAAGGAACTGGGCGTACCGAACCTTGTAAGAGACAAAGGTTGGCCGATAAGGAGTCCCTCTCTGAAGCATTTACACTGTTTTTTAGATAATATTTAATTTAAAGGAAAGTACGTAACAGTCCATGAAATCTACGCACTGCGAGGTTGGAGTCTTTGTTGTATATATATTTGTTGATCAAACACTATAAGAGTTTGTGTTATATAGAGTTATATAGAGAGTTGCATTGCTATTCTTGTTATATAGAGAGTTACATTGCTATTCTTGTTATATAGAGTTATATAGAGAGTTACATTGCTATTCTTGTTATATAGAGTTATATAGAGAGTTACATTGCTATTCTTGTTATATAGAGTTATATAGAGAGTTGCATTGCTATTCTTGTTATATAGAGTTATATAGAGAGTTACATTGCTATTCTTGTTATATAGAGTTATATAGAGAGTTGCAATGCTATTCTTGTTATGTAGAGTTTCCTGCAATGGGATTCCTCCACATATTAAATAAATATACTTTCAATGTCAACAAATTTCTAAAAGTTTCAACAGTCAAATAAACAACTCCAGTAAAAATATTTAAAAAAATCAACAAAAATATAAACAATTTAAACAGACATATAAAAAATTTTAACAAATACAGTATATACACAAATTTCACCAGCTATATAAACAATTTTTACAAATATATAAACAATTTTAACAAACATATAAACAAATTTCAACAACTTCAAAACAATTTCAACAAACATATAAACAAATTGTAACAACTAAATAAACAATTTCAACAAATATATAAATAATTTTAACAAATATATAAACAATTTTAACAAATATATAAACAAATTTCAACAAACATATAAACAATTTATACAAATATATAAATAGTTTCAAGAATAACTTGAACAATGTTAAAAATACAGCTTATAAAGAATTTCAAGAAATAGGTAAACAAATACGTAAAAAACTTCAGCAGTAATATATAAATATTAACGTTTTAAATAAATATAGAACAAGTCATTAGGCATTAATTACGTTGCAAAAATATATATTTGCAACATAATAAACAATAACGTAATAGTATAATATTTTAAATTTTCAAGACAAAATAAGAATTAAATTTATAACCTCAATATTTTTTTGCTATATATGTTTTATATATATATATATACTTTTTAAATTAAATTAATTTTTTGTTCAGTACTTCTGAAGATGGTTACCTTGTAACTGAAATGTACACCAGGTGAATAAATAAAGTTAATTTGTGGTTATTGGTTTTATTATTTAAAATATTATAACATAGGCCACAGTTGCTCAAGAAAATCATTATAAATAACGTAATAGGCCTATTCTTTGAACGTCCATTTTAACTAATCCTTTGTAGCCTAGTACCAGGATCCAGTAATGTTAGGCTCTGTGAAAAAAGTAAACTAAACATAACTGACTGAAAAAAGTGAAAGTTGTGGTTGTAGTTTATATTGATTTTTAAATATTTATAAAGTTAATTATAAACAAAATTGACTGAAAGAATTCAACTAAACCGGGTTCCTAAAAAACGTCTTATAATGAATTTACTATAGGTTTATTAGAAAATATAAACTAATTTTTGTAGTAAAAGGAGAATGAGTAGATAAATAACTGATAATTGATATGATAATGATACTGAATAATAATCAGCAATACAAAAACTAACATAACCTAATAGTAATAAAAATAGGTGTTTTTGAAACCATACATTTTCAGATAATTTACAGATGTTAGCAGCAACTGTAATTTTCTACTTTCGGAAATTTTTGCGGCAATGTTACGCATTCTTGTAGCAATTCCCAAGTGATGAATGTGGTTCTACTGATATAAGTTCCCATATAACGTTTCCTTATATCTTGCTCTATTAGACGTTCATTTCTACGAAAAATAAAACGCTACGTTCTGAAACACATCTAAAAGTCTAGGAATTATATATTAAAAAAAGTTTATATTTAAAACAAAAAAAAGCTATACCTCTTCATTATAATAAAATGGGCAACATTTGCCGCGCGCCGCAGTAAAACGTCTTTCCTTCCCTTCCGTTAAAGTCTCGTCGCCATTACGTTGAATGATTAAGTGCACCGACATGAACGCTATTGTAGCACATCCTAAAGGATTTACGGTTGCTCCGACATTTCATAAAATAACCACTAAATATAGTTCGTTTATGCCTTTCACCATAAAACGAAGTATTTCTTGATGAGGTTTGCGCAGCCCATCGTAAAATACAAATAACCCAAGATATAAGTAATAATAGGTTGGTATAAGACGTTTCTCCGTTTAAGGCCATCTTCAGTGTACTTTTGTTATTAACCGATTTCAGTTTACACCTGCCACAAAGTATAATCAGAAACAGATTTTGCTCTTTGTGTTTATATTGTTACTTGTTTATTGTTGGAAAATGTATTTTAAATCTACAAAGATAATTAAGGCGAATAAAGGCCTTATTGAGGCTTACAAGGAAGAAAATGTCTAAAAGATATTTTGTTTGCAATGAACGATATATTTCTAGGAATCGTAAAATTATTGTTTTAAATATAAATTAAACAAAAAAAAAACATTGATCGCCTCTTGAGATATTTAAAGCGGGATATCTCAATTATTCATCAACTTGGACTCCATTAACAGTCCTGAGCTGCATTTACAGTTAAGGATTATTTTAATAACCTAACCATACCTCTTAAAGTCAGACTTCTGGAATGTTTTGATTCTTTGGTTTTATAACATGAAACAAATGATGGAGATTTCTTAAACGCGATGAATAAGGGTTGAAGCCTTAGACATGCAGGTCAATACTACGAATACGTGGAAACCATGACACCAACTATGACGTAACGGTTCGGTTAGGTAAGGGGGGGGAGAGAGAGAGAGAGAGAGAGAGAGAGATGGATGGAGAGGAAGAGAGGAAAAGAGAGAGGGAGAGAGGGGGAGAGATAATTAACGCTAAGAAAAAAGCCTGAAATACTTTGCTTATCTTATGAAATTTAGGAAAAAATGACACCAACGATAAAGTAACTTTTCAGTTAGGTAAGGGGAGAGGAGAGAGAGAGAGAGAGAGAGAGAGAGAGAGAGAGAGAGAGAGAGAGAGAGAGAGAGAGAGGAGAGAGAGATGGAGAGGAAGAGAGCGAGAGAGAGAGAGAGAGAGGGGAGAGAGATGGAGAGGAAAAAAGAGAGGGGGAGAGAGAATTAACGCTAAGAAAAAACCCAAAATACCTTACTCATCTCATGAAACGTAGTAAGATTAGGACATTCAGACAAGGACAAATTGAAACTTAATAGCAACAGGAGACTTTTATGGTCGGATTGCCGTCTGCCCAACCATTCAAATCTTTCGCAAATAAAATCAGAATTTCCTTTTTAATAGTAAAGGCACATCTTAATTATTTCTGTAGTAAATTAATCCATTAATCGTTTTAATGGATATCAATTCTGGGATATGGAGTACTACTGCCACGCGGTCCTTCGCGCGTGACTCGTAACTTTCCGTTTACCCATAGACAAGTGAATCTATGCTCCTACCTTAATACTACCTATATAACCCACCCCCCACACCTTGGGCAGTAATATCTATATAAAATTAATAAATTCTCACAAAAAATAATCCAAAATTTGCAAAATTAATTCAAGTTTTTGAGTTTAAAATAGATTTGCTTAAATAATAGACCGTGCCAAAACTAATAATTTATACAATTATTTTACTATAAGTGTACTAGATTGTTTTGCACCTTATTTCGAGAGATACAGTTTTTTTCAGAACGAACGGTACAAGTTCTACAATTCTTTGTTAATTATCCCACTTGTATTTGTCAGTCAGCGTTATCTCCGGGGAAAGTTGGCAACAATGTTTGTGCCGAGTCACGGCGCTACTATTTGTTTACCGGCTTTAATTAATCTCATTCAATTACTTGAACCAAAGGCAAATCAAAGCGGAGCCACAGATATACGGATCGCATCTGTGCGATGCTGTTAATTGCCCGGAAAACGTATTCTGTGTTCCAGTGACCCTAATTGGTTAGCGCATTAGGAAAGCGTGTCTGCGCGTGCGCCGGAATACAGAAGCCATCCCAAGGATGCCGCCGGCGAGTCTGTAGCCGCCGTTTGCTCCTCCAGTTTATTGCCCTCTGCTTTTATTTTGACAACAGACGTAAACATGTTCGAGAGAATTTGCTGCTTTAATTACGCCCTAATTTTGAATTTCCTGTTTGTCAATTTTAATCAAGTAAAATTTTGTTTTTAATGGGAAGCTGGAACATGCCTAACAGGTTTGTTCCTTTCTTTCAACAGTAAACAAATATATTAAAAAAAATTAGGTTGTAGCCCTCGGGGGAGGGCCGACAGAAGTGAAAGGTTTTGTAGCCACAGAAATATTCAATTAAGAAAATCATTTAATTTTGTGTAATGAGAAATTACCTAAACATTTGTTTTAATTAAAAACATTTGGTTAAAATTACATTCCCTATTATTATCGTTGAATTGAATTATTTTTGTATTGACATTTACCAAAATGTAAATAAATTAATATAATTATATACTGATTAAAACTATTTAATCATAACCTTTTCCCCTAACAATGTTCAATAAATAATGTAACAACCTACGTGTTAAAACAGCTGTTTACAACACAAAATCAGCTGATATATGAACCCATATGTTATAATTTCATTCACTTTGAGGCGACTCATAGCGTAGCCTGACGACAATTATACGGATTGTAATTGTTTGTTTATGTCCATCCAATAAGTTTTTGTAAATATCAATATAAAATGAATATTGAAAATATGATCAATTGAAATATACGTTCTTTCCCTCAATTCAGAACCCCTTCGATGATGGTAATGGAAGTAGCCTGGATTGAGGAGCTAAATGTTTTAGGTCGGATTCTTGTAGCATATTGTCAGCTCTCTCTCTCTCTCTCTCTTTCTCTCTCTCTCTCTCTCTCTCTCTCTCTCTATATATATATATATATATATATATACACACACACACACACACAACACACACACACACACACACACACACACACACACACACACACACACACACACACACACACACACACACACACACACACACACACACACACACACACACACACACACACACACACATACACACACACACACAACACACACACACACACACACACACACACACACATACATATATATAATATAATATTATAATCTCTCCAACTCCATTCTATCAATAGACCACTCTATAAATGCTTTACAATTTTCAAAAATGATTATGAAATCCTAGAAGTGCATTAACAAATTAAATCCTTTATAGTCGTGTATAAAATAATTTCACTCAAAATCTCATACATAGTAATTTATTATTACATACAGACTAGTTTCTAGGACCATGTCGCCGTCATTAGTGATTAATCTTTAATACAAGTACTAACCAATCACTAATGAAGGCGACATCGTTTTCAAAACTAGTCTATGTGTATTAATAAACTAGTCTGTGTGTATTAATAAACTAGTCTGTGTGTATTAATAAACTAGTTTGTGTGTATTAGTAAACTAGTTTGTGTGTATTAATAAACTAGTTTGTAGTGAGATTTGGAGTGAACGTTTCAAATATTTACTGCTACGACTTATTCTTTCTGACTTACCTAATTACGCTTTGCACAATATTAAATCATAAATCTGTTACTAGCAGCTTACTAATCTCACAAGACCCTTATTCTTTCTGACTTACCTAATTACGCTTTGCACAATATTAAATCATAAATCTGTTACTAGCAGCTTACTAATCTCACAAGACCCTTATTCTTTCTGACTTACCTAATTACGCTTTGCACAATATTAAATCATAAATCTGTTACTAGCAGCTTACTAATCTCACAAGACCCTTATTCTTTCTGACTTACCTAATTACGCTTTGCACAATATTAAATCATAAATCTGTTACTAGCAGCTTACTAATCTCACAAGACCCTTATTCTTTCTGACTTACCTAATTACGCTTTGCACAATATTAAATCATAAATCTGTTACTAGCAGCTTACTAATCTCACAAGAACCTTATTCTTTCTGACTTACCTAATTACGCTTTGCACAATATTAAATCATAAATCTGTTACTAGCAGCTTACTAATCTCACAAGATCCTTATTCTTTCTGACTTACCTAATTACGCTTTGCACAATATTAAATCATAAATCTGTTACTAGCTGCTTACTAATCTCACAAGATCCTTATTCTTTCTGACTTACCTAATTACGCTTTGCACAATATTAAATCATAAATCTGTTACTAGCAGCTTACTAATCTCACAAGACCCTTATTCTTTCTGACTTACCTAATTACGCTTTGCACAATATTAAATCATAAATCTGTTACTAGCTGCTTACTAATCTCACAAGATCCTTATTCTTCCTCCCCTACGATACAACGAAATCAGTATTACCTAACGTAACGTCTTATTAACCAAAACCTCGGATTTTATCCCTCAAGAAACATCGGTCGGTTCGGAATGTGTTTGCAACAGATGTAAACACTATTACGGGGTGAACTTGGGCAAGGGATGGTTATTAAATATAGTTTTAATTTTGGGTTTCTGTCTGACATGAGACTTGAGCGTACAGATTTCTTTATTTTCCTTAGCAATTGAAAAAAACCCTTCTACCAGAAAATCCTTCAGATACCGCTACTTTCTTCGCCATCCCTCTGTTACGGTATCCTGGGTTCTCATTCTTTAAATTCTTATAAAGACGTAAAATAGCTTCTCTTTGCCCGGCGTGTGTCACTTGTCCTCAATTTTTTTTTTTTGACGGGTGATTACATTGCTTAAAAGGTAATCTTTAAAATTCAACAAAACCATAAACACAAATAATAAAAAATGACCGTAAATGTTTCCACTGTCACTCGTAAAAAAATATGTCACGCACAAGAACTACACGGGCAAATATAACACTGGGCAACTGCTATAACACTGGGCAACTGCTATAACACTGGGCAACCGCTATAACACTGGGCAACTGCTATAACACTGGGCAACTGATATAACACTAGGCAACTGCTATAACACAGGACAACTGCTATAACACTGGGCATCTGCTATAACACTGGGCATCTGCTATAACACCGGGCAATTTCTATAACACTAGGCAACTGCTATGACACTGGGCAACTGCTATAATACTGGGTAACTGCTATAACACCGGACAATTGCTATAATACTGGGCAACTGCTATAACACTGGGCAGCTGCTATAACACTGGGCAACTGCTATAACACTGGGCAACTGCTATAACACTGGGCATCTGCTATAACACTGGGCATCTGCTATAACACCGGGCATCTGCTATAACACTGGGAAACTGCTATAACACTGGGAAACTGGTATAACAATTTGCAACCGCTATAACATTGGACAACTGCTATGACACTGGGCATCTGCTATAACACCGGGCAACTGCTATAACACTGGGTAACTGCTATAACACTGGGAAACTGGTATAACACTGGGCAACCGCTATAACACTGGACAACTGCTATGACACTGGACAACTGCTATAACACTGAGTAACTGCTATAACACTGGGCAACTGCTATAACACTGGGCAACTGCTATAACACTGGGCAACTGCTATAACACTGGGCAACTGGTATAACACTGGGCAACCGCTATAACACTAGACAACTGCTATGACACTGGGCAACTGCTATAACACCGGGCAATTGCTATAACACTGGGCAACTGCTATAACACTGGGTAACTGCTATAACACTGGGCAACTGCTATAACACTGGGCAACTGCTAAAACACTGGGAAACTGGTATAACACTGGGCAACTGCTATAACACTGGGCAACTGCTATAACACTGGGCATTTGCTATAACACCGGGCAATTGCTATAACACTGGGCAACTGCTATAACACTGGGCAACTGCTATAACACTGGGCAACTGCTATAACACTGGGCATCTGCTATAACACTGGGCATCTGCTATAACACCGGGCAATTGCTATAACACTGGGCAACTGCTATGACACTGGGCAACTGCTATAACACTGGGAAACTGGTATAACACTGGGCAACTGCTATAACACTGGACAACTGCTATAACACTGGGCAACTGCTATAACACTGGGTAACTGCTATAACACCGGACAATTGCTATAATACTGGGCAACTGCTATAACACTGGGCAGCTGCTATAACACTGGGCAACTGCTATAACACTGGGCAACTGCTATAACACTGGGCATCTGCTATAACACTGGGCATCTGCTATAACACCGGGCATCTGCTATAACACTGGGAAACTGCTATAACACTGGGAAACTGGTATAACAATTTGCAACCGCTATAACATTGGACAACTGCTATGACACTGGGCATCTGCTATAACACCGGGCAACTGCTATAACACTGGGTAACTGCTATAACACTGGGAAACTGGTATAACACTGGGCAACCGCTATAACACTGGACAACTGCTATGACACTGGACAACTGCTATAACACTGAGTAACTGCTATAACACTGGGCAACTGCTATAACACTGGGCAACTGCTATAACACTGGGCAACTGCTATAACACTGGGCAACTGGTATAACACTGGGCAACCGCTATAACACTAGACAACTGCTATGACACTGGGCAACTGCTATAACACCGGGCAATTGCTATAACACTGGGCAACTGCTATAACACTGGGTAACTGCTATAACACTGGGCAACTGCTATAACACTGGGCAACTGCTAAAACACTGGGAAACTGGTATAACACTGGGCAACTGCTATAACACTGGGCAACTGCTATAACACTGGGCATTTGCTATAACACCGGGCAATTGCTATAACACTGGGCAACTGCTATAACACTGGGCAACTGCTATAACACTGGGCAACTGCTATAACACTGGGCATCTGCTATAACACTGGGCATCTGCTATAACACCGGGCAATTGCTATAACACTGGGCAACTGCTATGACACTGGGCAACTGCTATAACACTGGGAAACTGGTATAACACTGGGCCACTGCTATAACACTGGGCAACTGCTATAACACTGGGCAACTGCTATAACACTGGGCATCTGCTATAACACCGGGCAATTGCTATAACACTGGGCAACTGCTATAACACTGGGCAACCGCTATAACACTGGGCAACTGCTATGACACTGGGCTACTGCTATGACACTGGGCAACTGCTATAACACTGGGTAACTGCTATAACACTGGGTAACTGCTATAACACTGGGAAACTGGTATAACACTGGGCAACTTCTATAACACTGGGCAACTGCTATAACACTGGGTAACTGCTATAACACTGGGCAACTGCTATAACACTGGGCAACTGCTATAACACTGGGCAACTGCTATAACACTGGGCAACTGCTATAACACTGGGAAACTGCTATAACACTGGGCAATTGCTATAACACTGGGCAACTGATATAGCACTGGGCATCTGTTAACTGGGTTACAGGACATTTCATATTGGTCACGTTGTCAATAGGGTTGCCGATATCGTTAAGATCACGTAAACAGTTCGCCACCGGCTGCTGCAAACATACTGAACAGACAACAGTAGTAAATAAAACTAATGTAAGGCCTGCTTTCTGACGTATGTATTTGGTAGCTCCTCCCTCTTTCTGTTTAGTAGAAGTAGCAAGGGCTACAGTTTTTTTTAATTTAAGTTATTTATTATTATATTTTTTGCTCATTAAGTATACTGGTCTGGGCCCCTAACCTCGTGAAATTGTGACGGAACTTAAACATATATTGTTTGTACAGAAAGCCGTCAGAGGGGTTCACGTACGCGTAAACATAGTTTATTTTCTTCTTTAAAGGAGAACATAGTAGGAGACAGCAGGTTATCCACTACTCTGAACTTGGGGGAAATGGTAGGGTACGCCGTGTGTGTATAAGGGGGAGAGAGAGAAAAAGAAAGAGAGAGAGAGAGAGACAGACAGAGGGTTTATTTAGGGTCCCTTTTTAATATAGAACTGATAATTTTTATGAAACATATTTTTATTCTTTAATAAAATAGTCAATATATAAAAATCATGTATACATGGCTGGGCGCACATATGCGAGCGGCGAGATAGTTCACTTTGTGTGCCTACGTCTTGGCGGCGAATCCTCACCGCCCGTCAGCCTGCGGCAGTCACTTTATGTTTAGTTGTTTAGACGAGATACCTGCTCATCGAACTCTTCCACCCGGCCACGTAAGTAGACAGACGCTTCATGGAAGTGGAGGAATTAGAGCCCATGCTGCAGCGTAATGAACCATTACCCCTACGCAACCTCTAACTCGTGACTCCCGCTATTAAATGACCAAGGCCATCCCTGACACGAGATCCTTGGTGTCACGACCCCGCACTATCAGTATGTGAGAGTCCCAGGACGTTATTGTAAGTCCAGTGTATTAGAAACGATAAATTTTAATTTATTCATTTACTTCACACTCTCCCTTTATATATATAATTCATATTTCCAATCGTTAATAAAATATTTTTTATTCATCCACTCAAGTTCAAATACATTCTTTTAAATTTGCAGTGGATGGCACTTGATGTTAATACAGTTCCTTCAAATACTAATTCATTAATTAAATTTAATTAATTAAGTTTAGATTTATACGGGAGAAAAACTTTTCACAAAAGGGGCAAGTTATGCAATGTAGTTATTTCGTCCCATTTGGATTAAAATAAGTAATAACATATGATTTCATAAAACAGCTTATTTTATGTTATAGGTTATGTGGTAGAATAGGAGTTTTAACCTATAAGTTATGTTACTTTATTTATATTAATTGTAATTATTTAATAAAAAGTAACTAAAATAAAATTTTACTTTGTTTGACCTAAGTAAGAGTTGTGTTTAAAAAAGTTTTGTTTATATTAGCCTTCTTTTTTAAACATTTTTTTCAAATATAATTTAAAGGCATACTCATCTGCTTCAACAAAGCAATTTATCTTTTAATCTGTAAATTGTGCACCAAATCTACACCGCAAAAGATTTTTGCATCCAAAAAGTAGATGATATAAGATCTGTGCTTAGAAACGTACACAATGTAAGAACTGCATATAATATAACAGAATTATAACTTCGCTCAACATACAATGAAGCTAGTCGAATGATATTTGAGAAATTAATAAGCATAATTAAAAATTGTAAATGATAATATGAATGAAATTAAATATTTGATTTCAATAATATTCATATTTGTACAAATAAGAAGTACTAAAATGAACCGACTAGCCTGTTGTCTTGCAACATTTGTAAGTAAATTTGTATCTAAAAAATAGCCAAATATGTTACAAAATTCTGATAAAGTAAGCCATTGCACCATTTTTAAAACTATACCTAAAAATACATTTAACTGTATCATATGGGAATATAGCGTAAAGGTTTGATACGTTTTCTGAGGTCTGAAGCTAATTAATTTTAAAGTAATTAAATTTTTCTTTTATTTTTATTTCGCAAAAAAGAATTTTTCTCTAGAAAAAACAAATTTTTTTAATGTCGATTATTTTTAATTTTTATTCATTTTCAGTTCTAAAATCCGTAATTTCAGTCTAGTTAATAATTTTCCTGCTATGTTTTTTTTTTATTATAACCTTCTTTTAAATAGAAATCGATGAGTTTTCAATTGGTGATTTTTAATCGACGAATGTTTCCGAACTTTAACGACAGATTGACCGTTGATATCTAATGGACAAACAATCAACGAATGTTTCCGAACTTTGGCGACAAATTCGCCAAGTTCCTCCTACTTAAAATGCCATTCATCTTGCCGGGTCGTGTGACAGTACAACATGGCCTAACGGTCCTAACACTTCCTGCCTTGTGTTATTCCACGCACATCCGGTTCCATTAATGTCAGTGGTAAAACCTTATTTTGGGCATGATGGACAACAGTCGCAAAATACTTGGCGTCAAAACGTTGCTCGCTTTCGTCGCTTAATACACCCGTCACTCCAAGAAAGCGCTTTCCTGAATCTGTTGCACCTATTTGCAGAACATTGTTGAGTCTGTACCATGGCAATTGGGATAGTTTCATTGCCCCAACAAGTAGTGTACTTGTTAAAGTATTTATGACCGTTGCAACGGGAAATTCCGTCATTACAATGTTGAGAGATAAAACAATTTAAATTTCCTAAATTTTTAATATGTTATAAAAAAGTGATATAAAATAATAAATAGATAGAGTGAGGAGAATAGGTATTTAATATCAAATAAGTAAAAATGTAATTAACTAATAAACTTGATACTGCGAGTGAGAAAACTGGAAAATGGATAAAGACATAGAACTAGAAAATACTAACTTATGAACGAAGCTACCTATACTAGCCGTTAAAGTCTCTATAGACTAAAGAAAGTGTCATAAAAAATATAGTGGGCCTTAAAACAATACAATTATTCTAATTACAAAAATACGGAGACATTAATAAGTATGGAGATAATAATTCTAAGAAGTACGATAAGAGTCGAAAAAGTAAGACAGTTCTTGAAAAACCACAGCTTCGGTACGTTAAGTCGGCGGGTAAACGATAAACGCAAGACTAAATGAGGAAAGCGAAAGCGATAGGCAAAGTCAGTCAGGGAAAGAGGGGGTTTGTCGCTCCCTGAGGTTATGCAGCATCTGCCACCGACAAACGGCTGAAAGTAAGGCATCTGCAAGGATGAGACGGTGAAAAGGGTTTCACTCTGGGAGATTACGTTTACTTTAAATATTTGGACTGGCTGACAGACTCTTTCTTTTTTTTTTAAGGGAAAAGAAAAGGCCGCCGTGCGTTGACCTGTATACTAGGACTCAAGGGTAATTTGAGGAGTAATAAAAAAAATTAGCCGGACGTAATAATGACGGTTTGCGGTTAAGTTCGGTCCGGGGGCTAAATGGGGGCCTAAAAAAATCTTTTCTACAGTCTAATTATAACGTAAGTCATAAATCGAAAAACGAAGTTGCTTCAATCTAAAATAATGTACGGGTATGGATTGGGTTCGTTTCACCATACCTATATATGAACACGGAAGTCCCTAAGGAAGTGTACCTTAATATATAATAAATAATCCTCAGTAATGTATCTTGAACCAGTAACAAGTCAGTATTAGATAAATTTATATATCATATATATATATATATATATATATATATATATATATATATATAATTAATACTTTTATTGCATATTTTATTCAAAGCTTTTCGCCGATAAAATAGTACCAGCATCTTCAGGAAAATAATTATCTAATTAGTTAGATAATTATTTTCCTGAAGATGCTAGTACTATTTTATCGGCGAAAAGCTTTGAATAATATATGTATTATAAGTATTCTTGTTTTTGAATATTTTAAATTTATTAATTATATTACAAGAAAACATATTACCTTATTATATATATATATATATATATATATATATATATATATATATATATATATATATATATATATATATATATATAATATACAGAAGTGACAATATTATTAAATTATGTGAATATTATTTTTTAATATTAAGTGATAATATTAAAAACACGATCCAATATCGTATAATTTATAATCAAATACACTATGTTTCCGAATATTGATTAAATTATATTTCAAAACCATTAAACATAACCTCCACAAAACCTCTAAATCAAGTTGAGAACAGCTATCAGCGGTACTGCTATGTTTGATTATTCGGAAATCTCCGGACAACTCGCTATTGAGAAAGAAAAAGCATTTCGATCGTCTAACAGATCGATTGTTACGCATTCTTGTTAGAATTGCTAAGCGATGACGTCACATCGTACTTATTCAGTTTTATGTAGAGTTTTTTTTATAAGCTGCCCCATAGGAAGTTATAAAAACCAATAGACTAATAAGATTGGGGTACATTTCGCTAGACTTTATATAGTAATTTATTTTATAAACTTTTTTAAGAAACGCTTAAAAGGCTAATTATTTTAAATTGGTGTATAGTAGTGGGTTAAATAATTGTGAATATTTTAATCTACTCAGCTGAATATCTCTTCAGACCTCTCTCTTGTATCTCTAGACACTCTATTTGGTGAAAATCCTATTAAATACTCAACAAAAGGTTTTATAAATATGGCATAAAGATTGAGTAAATAAATGTTAAGGAAAATCAATGTGATCGCCATTATGTTTAGTGACTTTCGCTAAAAGCCGGTTTTCAAAACAAATTAAATACCAAAATAAAGGAAACCAAATTATCAGTACAAAGTAAGGCGCAAATAGGCAATACTAGTACACGTATTGATCAATTTCATTTTGACGATAAAGAAAATATATTGAATGCTTTTTTAAATTACTTCTATTAGTTCACACTCTTTATATATATCTTGTTCAAATTTTCAATCGTTATTAAAATAACTTTTATTCATCCACTCAAATTCAAATACATTTGTTTAAATTCTAGCGGATGACAATACAGTTTTTGAAATATTAATTGAATAATTAAATTTAATATTGAATTAGTTTTACTTTTATATGGGAGAAAACGTTTTACAAAAGGGGCAACGTGTGCAATATAGTTATTTCGTCCCACTTGGCTTAAAATAAGTGATAACATACGATTACATAAAATAGATGATTTTATACAAAATCTATTCACAGCACAGTAGCGTAATTATAATAAATAAAACAAAAATAACCATTCTAACAACAAATATTGTAACCTTCTGTTGATGCTAACAGTCTCAGCGAAATGTACATAAAGGTTGTTAATTGTTGTTTGTTTATTAACATGATTTTATGTTATAGGTTGTGTGGTAGAAGAGATGTTTTAACGCATAGGTTTTGCAACGTTATTTATATACTAATTAACTGTAATTATTCAATAAAAAGTAAAAAAATAATTTTTTTTGTTGACCCAAGTAGGATTTGACTAACAGATATTTGTTTTATCCATACTGTTACCAAACAAGGCTTTAAAAATACGTTTTTCATTCCAATTTTGCAACTGTACGCCATTCTTGGTTTTACTTTCACTTCGTAGTAATTTGGGTCGTACGGTGACTCAGACGTCATCCCTTTTGGAAACGCATAGATTATGTTACTTTATTTATTATAATTGCAATTATTTAATAAAAAGTAACTAAAATACATTTTGTTGTTGTTGACCTAAGTAGGAATTGACTTTAAAAAGTTTATTTTATATTACATATTTTGTATTCCAATTAATATTTTTGTACAGTATAATAACATTCGCAATAAATTACTTTACGCTTAGGAATCTTGGTTGTGCAATAAAATGTAAATTTCCCCATTATTTAATGTATGTGTTTTCGTACAACGTTTTACGATAAAAACGCCCTTCAGCGTGTCTGACTTTTTTTTCGAGAACCAGCAAAAGAATTCATTTCACACTAGTACAAGAACGATTTGCCCCTAAGATTTCCAGAAACAAAATCCGTGTCTCTTATAATGGAAGTTGGTTAACACTAACAGCTATTTTTGTCTTTACTTGAAGGTTAAATAAATTATGATAAATAAGTGTAAAATGCAATTTCCTACGTTGTTAAGGTTACCCGAAGTAGATATTCCCTCAGCTGGGATGAAGGGAATGTCTACTCCCATAAGTGTAAATGTAGTAAGGACCTAACAAGCAAGTAATATAAAGAAATAAAAAAAAAGTCAAATTCTACTTTGGTCAACAATGAAAAATTTTTTTTAGTTACTTTTTAATAAATAATTACAATTGATATAAATAAATTAACATAACCTATCAGCCAAAAAAACTGTTCTACCACATAGCCTGGTAACACAAAATCAGCTGTTTTATGAAGGCATGTGTTTACTTATTTTAAGCCAAATGGACCAAAGCAAATATATTGCATACATTGCCCCTTTTCGTAAACAGTTTTCCTTCCATATAAAACTAAAATTAATTCATTAATTTAAAATTAACTAAAAAGGTGTATTTAAACATGAGTGGATAGATCAAAAGTATTTTATTAACGATTCAAAATTTGAACACACACACAAATTAAATTTAATTTTAATTCCATTTAAATGGAATTACTAAATAATACACACACACACACACACACACACACACACACACACACACACACACACACACACACACACACACACACACACACACACACACACACACACACACACACACACACACACACACACACACACACACACACACACACACACACACACACACACACACACACACACACATATATATATATATATATATATATATATATATATAGGGAGAGTGTGAACTAATTAGAAGGAATTGAACAGCTCCCTGAAAATACCGTTTTGATGTAAAGTCGCGATAGGGTCACGTTAGGGTCACGATAGATCACCACTTTGGGTGGAGTAATGCAGGAAGTATCGTTATTTTAATGCATTAGTACTTTCAAATCAAGCGATGATTGTAATTGTTAGGTTACCGCTTAAATTTCCCAAAGTTTTACTGCAATAAAGGAATATTAGTTCTGATTTCAAGTAGGAAAAGGCGAAGGCAGATTATGGCGCTCTGAGTCTCGCCTCTGTCTCGTTGCAACGTATAATCTCCATACTAATTCAGTTTCCTAATTAACATTACAAAGGCGTATATATGAATTAGCTTTGGTTTATTATTCGAAACAATTTCATTATTTGGCAACGCGGCTCCGCCACGGATATTGAAAGAGTAGGGCACCCGAGCAGGACCCCTGGGGCACTCCTGGGAAACAATGAATGGGGCCACCGAATCCAACCTTCGCCGCGGGTGTTGGGTTGATACGCGTCAGGCAGCCTAGCTATGTACTGGAGCTTCTGTCAGCCTCGTTCTGTTTACTTATCTGCGAGCTCCGTAGATATCCTAATAATGCGTTGCATAGGTCGTATCCTGCCTCCAAAATCCCCCCGAAATCAGTTAAATAAAGCATAAATAGGAAACCAAAGAGGATGACCAGACTCAGAGATTATGTAACACAGTTTTATCTTCCGGATCGAGATATGGTTTTATCTTCAATAACTTATACTGGCTACGACGTTGGTAATAACCCTCGAGAATATTCCTGGCTGGGGCACTGTCTTGATGAAGGTCTATCTGACGGAGAAACGTGCGTCAGATGAAGAAACTGATAAAATTTTTTTATTTCCTGAGGACCTCTGAAACGGTAATGAGGATCTTGCCTTTATCACAAAAATTACTAGGTTTTCAGGTGTTTCTGTATCGGGTTATTATATTAATTTACACTTGCAATGCCTGAAATAGAATAGTGAACTCGAGGTTTTACTTTATGAAAGAGAAAATCTTAAAGGTACTGGAACTGATTTATTTATACTCAGCAATGTGGCAGGGGTGGAACATGATATAGAATACTTTCAAGAGCTTATTACAAAAAAAAAAAAATATATATATATATAACAATTTATTATTAATTTATTTGTTATTTATTTGTATGACTATATATATAATGTAGATAGAAAGATAGAGATAGATTCAGTAAGAGAGAGAGAGAGAGAGAGAAAGAGGGGAGGGAGAGAGAGAAGAATCTTGAATGTTTTTTTGATAAATGCCTATTAATATTGCCATTACAAAACAAGAATAATTTTGGTGTTTACTAACCGCATTGTTAGCACCTCCGGAAATTCTGCCTTTTTTCATACTTATACTACAACTGATAATTACAGTTACAAATTCAGCTGTAGTTTCTTAAAGATGTTGACAATATAGTCAATGAAAATCTTTAAACTCAATAAATAACTCAGAAAATTCTTGTACTGAAGGGGTTTATTTTTATATGTATATAAATTGTGTAATTTTTACGTTTATAATTTATCAATATTTTTTAATCCGAGTCTGGACCTCCAGAACCCTGCGTGCAGCCAACCTCTAGCAAGGCTCCTTGTCTGAATGAGCTTCCGGGTAGTAGCCAAACCGAGAGTGAAGAAAACGGGATTGATTGCCCTTGTACCAAGCCGATAAGCTCTTTCCAGGGAGAATCAGTAGGGTAAGTTGCACGCTAAAAGCGGGATGAAAAAACCTGGCAAGAAAGAATCCCTGCCAGGAGAAACCTCGCGGCAGACCATGCAGGAACCCTGGGTCTAAGATATCATTATTTTAATAAATAATGAGGTGTATTACCTTACAAATACTTTGTTAGCGAGTCTATGACATGCATCTCTTCTTCCGCTTCCTACTCCAAACTAAAATGGTTTGCAAGTAAAATTTAGTACTTTCATTGAGGCTAAGATTCGTCCCTGGGGACGTGCCCCTGCTTCGCCTACAACATGGGAGGGATATTAATAATAATATGTAAAATATAAATTTTAGATTCGAGTAAGCAGTGGAAGAAGAGGTTCAAGGCATTCACACTATTGCCTCACTATCTAGGTATTTGTAAGGCAATAAATACCCCTTCTTGTCCCTTAACATAAGGATATCCTAGCCCCCAGGGTTCCTACATAAGATGTCGCGGGTTTTTTTCTGGCAAGGATTCTTTATTGCCAGGCTATTTCATCCCGCTCTTAGCGCGACACTTAATGCACCCTTTCATTTCACTGTCCCCTGATTATCCATGGAAAGAGCTTATCAGTTTGGTCCTTGAGCAATAACTATGTAAGACATGTACTCATTCTACCGGCGAGTCGAGTAACTACAAGAAATTATTGTTCACTACTTTCCCAGACAGCGCCACATACTGGCTTCCTAGGGCAATGATATTTCTTAACGTTAGCAACAGCTTGACAAGAAGTTACGTGGGCATTAATTTGAAATTATCTTCATTTTCTAATAATTAAAATTCTACGCAATTTCCATCCCTTTATTTTATAATAATGTATTGTATTGTATGTAACTTCTTTTCGTGAATAATTTCCACTGTCCCTCAAATATATATATATCATCGCAATTATAGAAAAAGTTTATTATTCAAATTAGATTCCCTCAAATATAGATTCAATCGCAATTATAGGAAAAAAAGTTATTATGCAAATTATATCAGTCGCTTGCAATAATGGATGTAAATAATGGAACTAGACGCAGCCTTTTAGGAAGAAACTTCAAACACTTCTATTTTAATTAAGTTAATTCTTTCTAGTTTAAAATGAAAGTGTGACTCGTCAAGACTTGAATCTTTTGTGAATTTTATCTAGGTCCAAGTTGAGAACGATATGGTTTTCTAGAATCTGCTATAAAATACGGACAAAATGTGTAATTATTAAAGTATAATTAAATAATAATAATGAAAATATTTGTAGTTAGAGGTTTGGTGTGTAATATTTATTTTTAAAATATACTTAGGCCTAATTAGCATTTACGTTCAAGATATACTTAAAGAAACTTGTTATATAGGCCTACTAGTTACACTTTTTGGAACCTTACAATTTTCTAGTTGCATGGAATAAAAAGCTAGTGATATAACCAATTTAAAAAAAAAATATTTTATAATTATAAAACTAAAATAAATAAAATAATAATACATCTATAAAACATTAACACATTTACTATTGATAACTATTACCTGTAACACTATATAAAAAGTAGCTTGATAGAAAAAAAACAATTTTGATTCTGCTTTAAGTGTGCAAGCTTACATCATTAGTAAAATGACACAAAATTCCACCATTAAGTGTCAGAAATATCCGAAATATTGACTAAATCCTGCATTCTTGAATCCGCGGGGTCTCTGGAGTAATAAAAATGTATTACAAAATTGCTTTCACAAACAAACACAGAAGTGTGTTTTACTACCTCAAAAGTAGCTGATTATCGCACTATATATTACCGCATAGACGTAAACAGTATGTATTATTGATCTGTGAAAATTCCAATTCGTAATAATCTGCCGAGAACAATGTTAAATATACCAGCAACAAGATTTCGATATTTAAATATACCAACATTGAGTACAAAGTTTTGTTCTAGAATAAGTTTTAAAGTATAATTATGTATTTTTTAATATTCCCCAAAATTGTTTTAAAATAATTATTAAAAATTCTTTATAATACAAAGTTAAGAACCACAAATACAAAGTCTACAAAGTTAAGAAAAAAGAAAGCAAACCCTACTCTTAAATTTAAAAAATGTCATATTTACGTACATAAATAAAAATATATATTATAGTTGCGTCACAACAATATTATAAACAAGAATTATTTTAAACTAAGCTTTTAAAGTAATATTTTAAACAATAGTTTAAATGTTAACAATCCAGTGTCAGGCGTGCCCTAAATGTGTATTGTAGCTCTACCTAGTGAGCAAACACAGTACTAAAAGAAGCAGCGACTGACTGGTGCTGCTATTTATAGAATAAAGTAAATGGAATTAGTTTGTCAGCTCTATCAAAATGAAGTCCTTTTACTAACATAAAGCCTTTCCATTTATTTAAAATACTTAACATCAATGTTTTACCATAAAAGAAAAAAAACATTTCATTGCCGTTTAAAGTGATTTATTTAGCTTCTCCCTAGGCCAATGGTATGCAACTCGCTACGTCTGTGGACCACTCAAACTTAAACTGAATCACCACGGCGCCCGTTAGCTACATTAAACACACACACACACACACACACACACACACACACACACACACACACACACACACACACACACACACACACACACACACACACACACACACACACACACACACACACACACACACACACACACACACACACACACACACACACACACACACACACACACACACACACACACACACACACACACACGCACACACACACGCGCGCGCGCGCGCACACACACACACACACACACACACACACACACACACACACACACACACACACACACACACGCGCGCGCGCGCGCGCGCGCACACACACACACACACACACACACACGCGCGCGCGCGCGCGCACACACACACACACACACACACACACACACACACACACACACACACACACACACACACACACACACACACACACACGCGCGCGCGCGCGCACACACACACACACACACACACACACACACACACACACACACACGCGCGCGCGCGCGCGCGCGCACACACACACACACACACACACACACACACACACACACATACACACACACACACACACACACACACACACGCACACACACACGATATATATATATATATATATATATATATATATATATATATATATATATATATATATATATCTTATATATATATATATATCTTCCTTTAAATTTGGTAGTTAAATGAAACAAATTTTTAAAAACAAAATTTTGCTATTAATCAAGAAACTGCATAGTTAATAATGTTACAAAAATGTAAGTTGTAATATAGGCTACATGGTGCATCACTAAACGTAATAAATTTAATGGAAGCAAAATACAAAATTTTACTTAGTAGAAAATAACAATGAAAATTTATCTTATTTATTGAATGTAACTTTAGTGGAAGGATTTATTTGCCAAGTTAAGTATTCTAGTACTTGGGACATTTTAGGGAGTGTCCACATGCTATAATGTTATTGGAAGTTAGTTTTCTACGTGACAATATTATTATGATTGTGTTATGGTATAACCTGACGATTTTTATTTTAACTATAATCCTATGGATTTCTGATATTGACCAGGACGTATCTTGTTCAACAAAAATCATAATTTTAATTTGATCACGACAAGATAATTATAAATATTTCTCTTTATTAGTAGATAGACTCTACCAGAGACCAGCTCCAAGGCTGTCAAGGACCACTTTCGGTCCTAAGATCACTGGTTGGAAAACATTGCTCTAGAGTGACCTGATAAAGCACTAAAGTCAGGAAGAACAAGGAAAACAAGGCGAAACCCCTTAACGTCATATAGATATCCTAAATATTGTCAGAACATCAACTGGGGTAAATACAACTGGAATAAATGTCATAGAGGCGATGTGACTTTCATGAATAACATAATTATTAACTAGGGGCTTGTAGGGGCAAATAGTTAATGCCATATTAAAACAAATTTTGAACTTTTGTATCGTAAATACAAACTTTTGTGTTTTAATACAAATTTAATTTAATGTAATTCAAATATTTAATATGACCCAAATTTAATTTATTATAATTTTGTTTTCTATAACAAAATCTACCTATGTACTATATTTAGTGTGAATGCGTTTTCAATTTGATTTTTTCCACCAATCGTATTTTCAGTATGTATCTTTAATCCATCTTTAGATTTTACTTCTCTTAGTGCAACATAAAGTTGATCATGTGTAAAATAAGGTTTGGACAATTGAAGCCTTAAGAATAATTGACCCTGAGCCTTATTTGTAATTATTAAAAATGCAAGTATTAAAGAAAATTGGTTCCTTATCATTTGATATTAATTTAATTATTAGTAAAAATATGATGTTTTCTTTTCCAGGACCAGTGATTATTTCTAAGTTAATACACTTGTCAAACATTTCTAGTACGATAAGACGTACTCCTTAACTAAACTTGATCCCAAGTTCATATTTCTAATTAACATTTAATAGTGTTAAAATATCTGTATCTGTGTTTTTTTTATGTTAATGGAGATTTTTTGTAACTTCAAGTTTCCCAAAACCCTATAATTGTAGTAAATTGAGAAAAACCTATATTTCCCCCCGCTCCTTCGTGTCAGTACCTTTAATTTGAGCCATCTACCAGCTCTACAATTTTTCTCTCAAAATTCGGCTTACGAAATTATAGACATATATGGATTAAATATAATTATACGTTTCTAGTCCACTAAAGAAGAGAATAAAAAAAACCAATTATAAATTTATAAATAATAAATTTATCGGCCACATTTATTAAATACATGTATTATTAATGATCATCAATATAAGTTATAATCACGCAATAAATTTATAAAATATATTACTCTATTTACGTAAATTTTTGTTCTTATCAATAAACACAAAATATTTACAATTTTCAAATTATTTATATATTTAAAGGTAATCACATTTTGTCAACCAAATTGAGCTAATTTATGTATCGGCGTATTTTATTCAGTAAAATATTTATTTATTTGTGCCCTTGGTTCAACTGTGTTCGTTTTCCTACAAAATGTTTACGACAAAAGTTTTGTTAAGAATAACCAGCCTATACGCACCTGTGCGTCGTGACGAGGCTGTGGCAATAGAATTATTTTCAGTTCTTTCACTGCAACCTAGATAGGTCATTTTGCTTTCTTTTACATTCCATAGAAGTATAAGTATATTATCAAATAGTTTTTATTGTTGGAAACCATGTAAACATTCGAATATATCTGTTTTATTCACGCCCTTTGTAACATTAACACCAAGATTCAAATTGTAGTTATACAAATTATAAAACAATTTACACGTTAAATTTCACAATTATTTAATTAATTATTTTATTTCTTTAATTTGTATTTCTGTTCAACGTAAAAAGCCAAGGTTGAAGAATAAAGCCTGTGTAATTTGTTTTAGGTTAGGTCTATAAAAAGATTTGTACGTTTCAAATCTGTCATTTTTAAACTCTACAAAATATACGTAATTTAATACAGGAACAAAATATTTATTTCAATTTCAATATTATAATAAATATTTGCTGAAAGAGAAAATTAAACTAATAAAATCACTCTTTTGTAAGTAATAAAACAGAAACTACAAATGGAATGGGATTTAATAAAAATCTTTTGTCCAGTTTGCCAAAGCAATCTCATGAGACAGGTACGAGCAAGGGCGTAGGTAGGAGGTGACTATCGGCTTATATGCCTCTCGGAAAAATGTGCACAATTTATCTAAAAACTGAAAACTCTATATAATGAATTATCCATCATATTATTGGGTTGTTGGTAAGGGAGATTATTTATGAAGTATATCTAAATGTTTTTTTTTCCTTTTAGAATCGCTCCCTTTTTTGATTATTGTGATCGGCTGTTTCGGGAGATGTATCCCACTGTCAAAACTCTGTGTTACGGTCTGAGTTGACAATGAGGCACATTTCTTGAAATGGTCATCCTCTAATCAACAAGTAAAATAAAGAAAACATTTTTAAAGTCAATTCCTACTTAGAAAATGTCAACAAAGAAAAATTTTATTTTCGTTACTGTTTTTTGAATAATTACAATTAATATAAATAAAGTAGCATAACCTTTGCGTTAAAACAACTGTTGTGCTACATAACCTATAAAATAAAGTCAGCTGTTTTATGAGATCATATGTTATCACTTATTTAAGACAAATGAGATTAAATATCTATATTACGTACCTTGCGCCTTTTGTGAAAAGTACTTCCCCCATATAAATTTAAAATTATATTATCATTAAATTTAAAAAATGAATTAATTTTTAAAAAAACTTTATTAAGATCAAGTGTTATCCACTGCAAGTTTGTAAAAATGTATTTCAACTTGAGTGGATAAATAAAAATTATTTTATTAATGAAAATTTGAACAAGAATTATCTAAAGGAAAGTGTGAACCAATAGAAGGAATTGATTAAACGTAAGTGCTACTATTGGGAAGTGTAACATAGTTTTATATATATATATATATATATATATATATATATATATATATATATATATATATATATATATATATATATATATATATTCAAGCATTTTTAGTGAAGATAGAATTAAATTATATATATATATATATATATATATATATATATATATATTTTTGTAAAATTAAAAGCATTCATCTCTCTTTTGCTCGGTTTTAAAAAGCATTTAATGTGTGTAAGCCACACATAAAGTTTGGGGTGTTATTTTCCACACAGGGATTCATTCTTCTTGTAAAATTAACTTGTTGGTTTTTCTCATACAGAGAGTATTCAAAAGACTGAAAATATCGTTAGGTATAATCCGAGCTAACTCATTTTGGATAACCTTTTTAAAACAGTTTCCCTTCAGCTAGAGTAGCCCTATATGGAATCCGAATCCAAATAACACCTGAAGGGTAACTCTTAGTAACGAAATGGAAGATTTCGAACAGCATATGCTGATAACGATAGAACTATCTCAACTTTATTATATATTCGGTTCATGTGGAGTAAATGTACTGGTTGTATGATGAGGTGTAAACTCACAAAATATTTTAAAATAAAAACACAATTGATGCACGAGTCATAGAAATCGATTTATTAGGAATTGGGCAACGTTTCGACGACTAAATTGTCGTCCTCATTCAGGCCTACCAGTATAATAGACAGAATTAACATATATGTCATACAAAAGTTACAACAAAATAACATAAAATAAAAAAGGTTACAATAAGTTATTAATACTAATAAACTAACAAAACAATACAAATAAATTTAATAATAAAAAATATTTTATAAAAGTGATAGTCCATAATAATAAAAGTATAAACAATTAATTAAATGTACATTAGTTCAATGTACTGGCTGTAGTTTTTATTATAATGGACTATCACGTTTTATAGGATGTTTTTGAAAATCGTTACTTATAAAGTAATAATAATAATAACAATAACAATAATAATAATAATAATAACAATAATAGAATGAATAAAATTGTATTGCAATAATGTTTCGCTCATTCAAGCAATTTTGATTTTGCAAGCAACAATCGTATTGTAAAAAAAACGGCAACAAGTACTAACCTCGCCACACAGTTTAACAAACAATTTTCATCGTTGCGCACAACAAAAGCCGTTTGCGATTACTTTAAACGGTCTTATCGTATCCCGGGAATAGTTCTTCTCACCATTAACAGCAACAATGGGATCACAATGGCAGTGTTTAACAAATAATAAACACAGCCTTCTGTACAACACTGGGTTTAACGAGGATGTTGATCGGGTTGGCCGTGGCCGTCAGTTCTGAGAAATTCAAGAAGAAAATAGGAGTTGGAACACGTGTAGAATTGTTAGACGACAGACGTATATTTATTGTTGTGGACTTGTGGAAAAAAATTGGTTATGACACTCGTGGGCGTGCCGAAAGAAGTGAAAACCTTTAAAGCCATGTCTAAAAATTTTGAATTGAGAAAAATACATAACCTTGCATAGTAAGAAGTTACCTAATCATTTCTTGTAATATAAGAAACATTTTTATAGGATAAAATTTGAACTGCAAATAACAAATTAGGGCTAATAGCTTTGCTAACGTTTTAATGAAAATAGCCAAAAAAATGTATATATTCTTTATACAATATTTATAACTTTATTTGAGGAATGTATTTAATAAAGACTAATATTTATTGTAGTTAATAATAAAATGTGGGTAACACAAAATACATTTATTACATGTTTACTGACTACAAATTTGTTTAACAAATTCATTTGAAATCAGTTCTTAAAAAGTATCAGACGTGCATAAGAATGTTTTCATTTCAAATATTGGATTTAAATACATAACCTACTATTTTCGTTGTATTCAATTATTTTTATTGTGATTTAACAAAATTTAAGTAATTAATAAATTTATTAACTGATAAAAACTGTTTGGTTATAACATTTCCCCTTAACAATGTTCAATAAATAATGTAACATAACCTACGTGTTAAAACTGTTTTATAACATAACGTATAACGTAAAACCAGATGTTACAGGAAATCATATGTCATCATTCAATTCACTTTGAGGTGACTCATAGCGTAACATGACGGATATTTTACTCAGCCGAAATTGTATGTTTATGTCCATCCAAAAAGGTATTGTAGGCATCGCTATAAACATTTTCACTTGAAAATATTGAAATGTAAAAAAATTACTAATAAGGTTTACTTTGTTCATGTTTTATAATCTCTTATCTGCTGCCTCATGTAGTCTGTTTAAATGATCTTCCGGTAGTGTTTACTTGCCTTACAGTTTCGTCGTTCATCATTGCACGTTACCTGGATTCACCTTCAATATTTACACACAGAACAAATCTACAGAACGCTTGCTGAAATCAATCTGTGCTCAATGAGAATGACGTTAGAGAAGTTAAGGTCAGGATAGAAAGAGCCAGAGATCTGTGAAGTTGCAGAGAAATGAAGTTTGGTTTAAAAGTTTATATTTTATCGTGTTCTGTTTGTTTTGTTCTACAGAACAAAGGCGCGAACATATAACGAGGAGCTTATGATGCGTCGCAGGATATTAAAGATGTCCTGGACGAAGTAAATGAGAAAACGTTGATGAATGCCCAAAGAAAAAGTGAACATAGCTACGCCTAGAAAAGAAAATTAGCAATACTTTAATAGTTATCTATTGTTTTTTCACGCTCTCCTTATATACATCTTGCTCAAACTTTAATTGTTAATAAAATACTTTCATCCACTCAAGTTTTAACGCATTTTTTTAAACTTGTAGTGGATATCACTTGATGTTAATACATTAAAGAAAAAAAAATATTAATTCATTAATTAAATTCAAATTATTAAACTCTATAATTAAATAGAGTTAAAATTTAAATTTCACAAAAACTAATTTTATAAGTTTACTTGCATAGACATTAAGAGTAGAAATTTGTAATATACTCATCTTTACTTGTGTTAGGAGTATTTTTATATATTCGAGTATATTTTTCTACCTTTCTTAACATTACAATATTTTCCTTTGTTTTCGCGTTTCGGAATGATTCCATCTTCAAAACCTTGAATAGCACTAGTAGGAACGGCAGAAAAATGTACTGGAATATATAAATTAAGAGTAGGGCTATAATCAATGGAACAGTCCCCTTTTCTTCTCATCACCCATTTTATCAACCATAACATCTGTTGTGTGGTTTTATCAGGGGGGTCTAGACCCCTCAAAGCCCCCTGGTTACAGAACTGTCTCAGTGATTTCACGAAAAGATTCACTTTAACTCGATCGAAAAAGAATAATACTAACCACAGATGACATTTTCTTTGTATCTTTCAAAATTGGGAAATTAAAATTTTGTAGATTTTTTTATAAATCTGCAAGCCTGGTGCGGAAGCACATATATGTAATAATTGAGTGAAGACATTGTTACGTCTATTTATATAAAAATTATATTTATTTATTTAAAATAAAATATTAAAAAACTTTTATTCTAAAATTACAAACGCTTGTAAGTCCAAATCGTGCAGTAAATTGGAAAACACTTAACCTGAACACTATGATTAAATATTAAACAGTTACATTTCAATTAGACCCACCCGTAATGCTTGATGCCTTAATGCCTCTCTTATAACTTCCTACACAGATGATTAGCAATCTAAGAAACTTGGGACGATTTTTGCGCGGTATTATCCTTACGAAAGCCAGTAAAACATTTTACGAGATAAAATTCCATTTAACAGTTTTAAATTTAATAACGTCCGAGTTTAATGCATCGCCCAACCAGCCGTTAAAGTCTCTGGAGTTATTATGGTGGAATGATCATTGCGGCGTGAGATGGGCTATTAGCTGTGAAATACCGCAGATTGCGGTCAAGATGCGGTCTGTGGCTGAGAGCTTATATATGCTGTTCCGAAAGCTAGTGTGAAAAGCTTAGTTCCTGGTGCGGCGTCAAGGTCACTGGATAATTGCAAAAGTTTTATAGAAATAAGGTTAAGCATGTCCGTGATAGAAATGGATTCATTTCTTGCTCCAGTGAATTTGTTTCGACAAATTTATATTCTTTATTAAGTCTATTTGCGTATGAAAGGTATAAAAGCAGATAGTTATCCAAATATAGCTTTGTGATACTAGTAGTATTCAATCAGATGTGTGCTACTGGTCGTGTTGAACCATAGGGGATGGTTGGGAAATTAAGAATGCTAGTAGCTTTTTCAGTTCCTTCTATCTCACACTCTCCTCATATACGTCTTGTTAAAATTTTCAATCTACACAATTTTATTTATTTACACAAGTTCAAATACATATTTTAAACTTTTAGTGGACGACACTTGATGTTGTTACAGTTTTTTGAAATATTTACTCATGAATTATATTTAATGAATTAATTTTAATTTTGCATGAGAAAAAAACTTTTCACAAAAGGGGCAAGGTATGCAGTATAGTTATCTAATCCCATTTGGCTTAAAATAAGTGATAACACATGATTTCATAAAACAGCTGATTGTATGTTATAGATTATGTAGTACAACAGCTGTTTTAAATCACAGATTATCTTAATTTATTTATATTAATTGTAATTTTTAATAAAGTGTAACTAAAATTATTATTTTTTTGATAACCTAAGTGGGAATTGGCTTTCAAATTTTTAATGTTTATATGACTTGTTTACAAATTAAGGAGGTCATAAAATGTTTGATATGTTTTTAGCGTATGTAGTAGAGGAATTAAGATGCAATGACAAGAATAATTATTGCTTAATGCACCACCCATCAATGTAAAATTCCCTTGTTCCTGTGACTTCCCGACAGTTGTGTCATCGCTTTTTTCCTGCATAGTGGTTGCATTACTTTTCCACACATATATATTTGAATCTCTTAGAATTATCAACAAAACTTTAAAAATAGTTGCCGAAATTGTTGAGCAACTAGTTGCGTGCTATAACAACTACGAATATTTCATTGCCACAATGTAAGTCTGATTGCAATTACTGCAGAAATGTAACATTAAGAAATACACTGTAGTAGAATTAAAATCAGAAATGTATTTGGAAGTTGGAGTGGGGGGACAAATTTGCGGAGTTGCCACGTCGTCCTTATGCCGGTAACGTAACGCGTTAGCAACTCTTAAGCGAACGCTTAAAACAAAAGTCACGGAGTGAAACGTGCTTTGAGAACATTGGCAACCAGTTGTCATGACAACCGATAAGGGTAAGCGGTCACGAGCACTTCTTTCATTTTGGTGGTGTAAATACTTATCATTAATTCTTAAATATGTTATAGCTTTCACTGATCCAGAATTAAGCGGCACCGCTTTAAGTGGTATTCTACTACTAACATTTATTTATTAATCTATTATTATAAATAAATAAAACCTCTTAAACTACAAAAACATTTTATTTATGTCCTAGTGTACATTTCGATTGCAAAGCAATCATCTACAAGAGTTAGCCTAGAGAGAAATTGTAGTAAGAGTTAGTATTGTAGTAATTTCCTCTGAAGATGATTGCTATACAATCGAAATGTACAATAGGACATAAGTAAAATGTTTTTGTAGTTTAAGAGGTTTTATTTATTTATAATTAAAAACTTCACAGTTGCTCCAAGCTATCTTTAATATATGGTTATTAAAGATTTATGTATGAGGCAAGAACATTATTTCCTCATAATAACTTGAATGGTTATCAATTATAAAGAGAAGTACAACAAAATAATTGACTTGGATCTGATCTGGGGGAGGGCGGATAAAATAAGAAACATATGAGCAATATAAGAACGGTACAGAGGCCAATACGCGCTACAATTAGTGCATAAAGTGGGGGATCGGACCGGTTTATAACTAATTACTTTCAGGATTTAAATATATGCAAAACGCTTAAGTGTCTGCGAAGAGCCTTTCCTATGTTTATCTTCTGTTTTTATCTCCCGCTCCTGGAATTATTATCGCGTTTAAAGGATACATAAAGCCTAGAGCTGTCAGACTGGACGTAGCTGGAAGTCGTGCTTCACGTGGATACGCGATGATACGGAAATGCATTAGAAGCACAGATGTGTGTTTGGGGAAAGTACTGACAATCTGTGACTCCATATTCCTGACCGTTACATGACTTTCATTTATTTCCTGGGAAATATTCATATAAATTTAAAATAAACAAATAATAAATACTGTATGTATAAAAACAAAAATTAAAGTCAATTTCTACTTGTGTCAGCAACGAAAAATTTTATTTGAGTTACTTTTTATTAAGTAATTACTATTAATATAATTATATATATACAGAATTACAAAATTAGATGGGAAAGCAAATTAAATTATTAAAATCTAATAGTTAAATTTAATTAATGAAATAATATTAAAAAAACTGTATTAACATCAAGTCCTATCCACTACAAGTTTAAAAAATGTATTTGAACTTGAGTGGATGAATAGAAAGTATTTCATTATTTAAAAACGGATATATTAGATCTGGCGTTTCCAAACGTTTTGGTATGACGGCCCCTTGAAATGAAAGCCCCTCAAGCTTCCCTCCACTTTTTAATATAAATAGGTTGTATGGGCATATGAAAAAAACAAATATATATATATATATATATATATATATATATATATATATATATATATATATATATATAAAGAACTAAGTCAAAATACAAATACAAGAATTATAATTCTTATAAAATAAATTATAATTCTTGTATTTGTATTTTGACTTAGTTCTTTATTAATTCCCAAGAATACATATTGCGATATATATATATATATATATATATATATATATATATATATATATATATAATTTTTATAAAAGTACTCTTAGCGTACTGAAGGTGTAGTTTTAAGGATACGATACTCGTATTTGAAAAATAACTATTTCATTCTTTATACTATTTACACCTTTAACTTATGCTACGTTTCCTTAATAATATTTACAACAATATGTAAAGTTTTCTTAAAAGTAACACTTAACTTTTTTTCGAATGAGGACATCCCTTCCGGAAAATAGATTATTTTGCAATTTCGGATGGCAACTGTCCTCTTAAATTTTAACAGGTAGGGTACAGGTAGGTTTTATGAAATTTTTGGGGAAATTATGTTAAAACGAGTGTGGAATTGTGATGAAGCTGGACGTTGAGTTTAAGAACTGGGTATAATTTGAAATGTTTTAATACTTCATACGGCTGGGGCGAGTTGTTATTGGTATTTAGTTATGGTTGAGGATGTGAAGGTTCAACCACCTAAAGAAAAGCTTTTACATATTTTTGTATTAGCTATTATCTAAATATATATATTTTTGGAAATATTTGTTTACCTATAAAGCACGAGTAATAATTTGGTTCCTCTAGTATTTGGGCAATCGATTTCTACTTACATTTTACTTTTGTTTTGATAAAACTATATCGTTTTTTCTCTCGGAACTATTGGATGTTTAAGTAGTAAAACACTTATATTTGGACTAAAATTTTTTATATGACTAAACTCGCAACTCATAGGAAATTATATAAAATTGTAAAAAAATAAACCTCTTACTTTTAAATTTTTAGGCTTTTGGAGGGGGGGGGAGGAGACGGGAAAACAAATTACTTTAAATCTTTGCATCTCCACTGGTATTTAGACAGACGCAGACTGGGTTACATAGCTAACTAGCTCTTGTTGGTTTTTGTACCGGGCAACTTTTAGACTCCTTCGTAATTTCGTTAAACCACATCGAAGTGGCCAATGTGAGAAAGTGACTGCAGCTGATATTTCTCAGAAAGCCAACGAGTGGTGTGAAATTAAGGTAATATTTGTCGAGTGCAGCGGACCGGAGCCAGCCTATGTCCCACCGACCTCCGCAAGGCCGCCGGCGGGTCGTTGATCCTTCTGACAGGACTGGTCTTAGCGTCATGTACCGGCAATTAGCAACGTAAAATACGTTCGCCGGCTCAAGGAGATTCTGCGAACATCCGTTAAAGTGAGTCATCGCGTTGGGCACGCGTAAGGGATGCATATGGACAGTGACGTCATGAGGATGTAGCACTGGTAATGAGCTGAGTGATGTCTTCGTTCCGACACCTGTTAGCGGTGGCGAACATAGTAAACTGAGGGGACAGTTAACCCAAACGTTGTTATCAGATTTCACACTGTAATTAACATACAATTTAGTCATTTAAACCTATTTTTTTAAAAGGAAATATAGCAGTCTCGAAAATCCGATGATATCTCGAATTTCCATTAAATTTGAGCCTATTTCTACTTCAGCCTATTTTATGTATTTGAAAGAAAACGATGAATCGGGCTTACAAGAAATGTCCATATAAATACGGTATGTAAAGGAAATGATCTGGGCTTCCAAAAAATGTTTATATAAGGTTCTATAAACGTATTTAGCGCATTTTTAATTATAGTAATAGGGGTCATTAAAACTCCTCTTTTTTCTAACGCACAGGAACGTATTTCCGTGTAATCTCAGTTGGGGTAATCCGAGGGGTCTCGGTCTCACCTACCTCGAAATATCGAAGCTCTACTGTACTGACAGCGAAGAAGCGAAATTCTATAACTATATAATTAAAAAAAAAGATCTATTAGTTTATTTTTTTTGTAAATAAAAAATACAATATCGTACTTTTACATAGAATATTTGGAGGTATTTTTATATTTAAAAAAATTAATGACAAAACAAGAATTGTGTAAAACTTAATTTAGCAAAAATTAAACAAACGGGAAACATTTACACAGGTTATTTTTTGTAATGTGCAGAGTTTGTGAAAACTTTGTTTAAAAAAAAGAATTATGGATTTGTATTTGGATTTGGTTTCACTTTTTCTTGTAGACTTTATGTATTGTCAACTCCCTCTTTCCCTTTTACTTCTCTCCTTCCTTTGCTCTATTGTCTTCATTGTTGAGTTTATGCATAACTGAAGCCTCGTTCTTTTTATTTCTACACAGAATGCGAGAGACTTTCTCGCTTTATTTTACCAGATGGGTAAGTTCATCTTTTTAAGTTAATTTGTTGCATATATTTCTTTTCACGGCATTTATTAGGAATTTCATTCACATTCATGGTCGAAATTGGTTATGTTACCACATTTAGGGGTGATCGATCTGGCGACTTTAACACCAGATTTTAGTGACAGCACCAGGTTTGGATCAGTGAATTTTACCGGTGACAACGGATACTGAGACTGCTGAGATATGCCAATAACAGGCAGGTATACCACACTGGTTAAATGATTCCACACCTTACCTTTTTTTCTTTTTTGGAAGCCTCATTTTATATTAAAATAAATATGAAATTAAGAACGAACTACCGAATGCGAAATAGCGTCTACTGTACACAATACTGTCACTGTCGTGAATCAAGACACAAATCGTCCACTCAGACACGACGTAAATGAGTAGAACCAGTGACAGCGATAAATCCTCCAATGGTAGCGGTGATAAAATGTCAGTAACTTTTCAGTCGCGCTAGCGATATTTTACCCAATCACAACAGAGACAAACCCCCTCTCCCCTTCAGTCAAAAGTACTGCACGTTAATCGGCGCCGTGAGTCGAGGCGGTGAGAGCAGAGCCTCAGCGACAGATCAACGAATGACAGCCGTTTCATCCAGTGACTGCGACGTTTTGCCCAATACAAACAGAGGCAACTTCCGATCAATTCATTGTCACTGGAACTGGTATTTTCCATATTTTGTCACTGGTACCATCAGCGACAAACGAATATAAATGACAAGTTACCGTGACTGAAAATATCAAACATCCCTAACCACATTATAATATATTTGTTGTGCTCTCGAGTCTAGCCTCGTATAGCAAGTTAACTGATATCATGTTTCTATATATTCTACTCTAAATATATTTGTATAAGGTCAATGTTTTAAACATGCTCCTATAATAAGCAGAAATTTGGTTTGAAAAATTAACGCCTTTTTTGACCATGGGCATCATTACCAGCTGTAGATCTCAAAAGTTAAGAACTATATGGACTAGTGCTGATAATGTAAAAACATTTTTGGGAAGATATTTAATATTTTGTCGTTAAAGATAAGTGTTCATCTTTTCAGAAGTCAGTTACGTAAATTAACATTTCGTCTATTTACTACTTCCATAAGTGTAAGCGTGCTTCTTTGCACTCGTGACGTCATGTTTTACTTCCTCGGAATTTTCTCTGGTGGGTGTGTATGCTATTACCTCTGGCTATAGTGACAATCCCTCTCTTCAAGAGCGGCATTAAAGCTACAATAAGTCTTTAATATTTAAAGCATACACTTCCTTTGCATACTTCATTTGCTGACGCTGTTAATAGACTTCATCTATAGTATAACGCCATCGTCGTGAATAATAACTCATGTTGGAGACTTCAACGCCACCGTCGTGGATAATAACACATGTTGGAGACTTCACTTGATACCTGGCCCCTCAACAGATAGCGCTGTAGGAGGGTCTGCTAGCTATACCAGGATGTGCTTCATTGTTTGCAAATTGTTAAGCGTCAGGATCCTTCTTGAACGATGACTCATAGTCCTGAGTGACTCATGATATGCCTAATTATAGAATAATGCGTAATGAGGATGCTTTAGGTTGAGTCATAACCAAATGGTTTTGTGGTTAGCCACAAAAGATGATTTCTAAGGAATAATATGGAAAATTTGGCAACGGATATTTGGCAGGTAATATTTTTTCTAAGTATGTGGTTTGTGTTTTTTACCTAATTTATTGCTATCGGACCCATTATATATATCTTCTCTTTATATATTGTTCTTCTGATGAAGAATGAATCGTCTACTGTATTACTGTTTAGTGTCATAATATCTATGACAATAAATAAGTTCATTTTCTAGTGGAATAAGTTTAAATAAAAGTTACTCCTCAAGTCATCACAATGATTAACTATTACATCAAATAAGCCTAAGTTGAATTTTCATACAGACATTTTTGTCGTCTGCTTAATATTTTGTTGTTATTATTAGATTAGGTTTTGTAAAAATGAAACAATTCAAATACTTTAAAAAACCACGAATCTGCTGATACAAAAAACTGTGAGTTTAGATTGTGAGCAAGGAAATGAGTAAATAATCAACATAAACTCACAGTAATAAACATTTCTCCTCATACGCGTGTAAATGACTCGGTCATCATCATTGAACACTAAACAAAAATTTTTTATAACTGCTACAGTACACAAATAAAACATTAAAACTCAGTTCCACAACGAAATGTTTATTGTGTCTTACATGTTTCGACATTTGTGCCATCATCAGTTACTATATACTAGAGCGTTCATATAAATTATTCTAGTACAGAAAAAATAATAATTAAATACTAATTGGTTAAAGTTCAGCTACAGTGAAAAAAACGTTTTAATATTTAATTCAACAAATTTACTACAATTTATTTTCATTTTATAAGGTCACTGATGATGGCAATATAAATGGCGAAACATATTTCCATATTTATGTATAGGTACATTATACGTTTTCTGTGAGTTTTAATATTTTTAGTATACTATGGAATATAAATTTTACAAGTCAAGCTCAAACGATTAGTATAACTACTATAGTTAAGGTTTATATTTTGTACTCCTGATGATGGCAGTCTCGTGAAACGCGTATGAGGAACAAAGTTATTATTTAATTATCAGTATCAGTCAAAGCTTAACAAGACTGTTCAGTAAATTGGTGCTTAGAGTTACAAAAAACCTCAAGACGAACAACAAAAAGCAAAATATTGGCAGTGAGTACAATTGCAAGTAGCAAATAGAAATGATGAGCTCTAGCCTCTGGTTTCCGTAACGCAATATAAAGGCAAGGCCTTCTATATTCCATTAACATTCTTCCACAGGAGGCAGTGGTAAACATAACTTGGGAGTGCGTTTCTACATCCACGTCATCCAAGAAGACTAAAAGCGTTAAATGGCGTGTCATTAACAGAGCAACCGATAGTTTTGTGACGCTTTGAAAATACCTCTCTAAATATATAGAATGTATTTAATGTAATACTGGTAATGTGTTACATTCGTGTGTTTATCAGGGTCTCTGCACTTTGTAAACTATGTAAAATGTATAGGCCTATATTTAAAACCTTTATTTCGTTATATATATATATATATATATATATAACTCAAGATTTAAAACTTTTAATCGTTATACTTAACTCATTTAGTAGCATTAGTCGTAAATAATAATTGTTTAGTATAATAAATATTAAATCATCCAGAAATAATAAATTATTTATCAAAGCTGGATTATTTATGTCCTTGACACACTTTGGGGTTCTGATATTTTCAAGGCTTTCCAACCGCTCCCTATTTATCACACGGGTGCTGGCTATTTAGGGGAAAGGAATACCCCCAGGAACAAACGTGTAACACTGTAAACAATATTTTCCCTTATTTTTTCATAATTGTTAGCATGAACGTTTAAAAAAATTATTTTCAAATATTTATTGAACTTACGAAGGATACAAACTGTGTTAGGAATTTTTTTCTATTTTTCAATTCCTACTATTCTTTTACCCCTCCCCCCCCCTCTCTCTCTCTCTCTCTCTCTCTCTCTCTCTCTCTCTATATATATATATATATATATATATATATATATATATGTATGTGTGTGTGTGTGTGTGTGTGTGTGTGTGTGTGTGTGTGTGTGTGTGTGTGTGTGTGTGTGTGTGTGTGTGTGTGTGTGTGTGTGTGTGTGTGTGTGTGTGTGTGTGTGTGTGTGTGTGAGGTATATATATATATATATATATATATATATATATATATATATATATATATATATATATATTTTAATGTTCAAGTTAGGTATTTTTATACATTTTTAAGACTTGTGGTAGATGACAATTGATTTTAATATAGTTTTTCAAATATTAATTTAATTTAATTATTTTAGTTTTTATTTTCTCCTTCTATTTTACCACTTAATATTGAGACTCTCTCTCTTATGTATATACATATTTATATTCATTGCAATAATTTAATAAAAAGTAACTCAAATAAATTTTTGTAAAAATTGACTTAATTTTTGTATATATTACTCCTTATGTTACAATATGAGATTTTCTTATCTAAGATACAAAAAAGAAATATTATAAAAATTAAAACAATTTATTTTTAAATGTTTTTTTATTATTTTTCTCTAGTTGTACGGCGTTCAGCCAGTATGTCTATTATTAATGAGCGTTAGTGTAGTTTGTATTATAATATACGTGAACATAGTCATGTGTCTGGACTGGACCCATCCACTACCTGGGCCGTAGAGGCTCTACCTTTGAAGGTTTGTTAAATAAAGTGCTAAAAAAATGTCCAGTTGCGAGAAACAATAGCTTTACGAACGCAGGCAGCTTCACAGAATTATTTAAGAAATTATAACGCTGAGTGAGGAAAGATCATTTTAAAATTCTTTGTAGGAAAAAACCTGCCATGACCACAAATTTAACGAGCGGGTCTACCAGACGCAAACGTGCGGATGCATCTGGCCAGCGCCTTGATTTAGATACAGTTGGCGCAGGTGAACAACAGATTCAGAATCTTTCTGAGTTGGACAGTTTTTATTTAAACACGTAAATATATTTTCGTTAACAATGCAGTTATATAATGTGAAAATAAGCGATAAAAAATAATTACACACCTACATAGGCATACAACTTTACAATATTTTATACCAGACAATAACAAGATAATTTCATGGTTTGAAACGTAAAAATGGTATAGTAAAACATTAGGCCTATTTAAAAATTATTATTTATAAAGATAGAATGCAGCCGTGAAATAAACAAATAGAAAGACGGTTGAAAAATATCAATGATTATAAATAGGCTAGAAATTATAGTTTTATTGGGAGTTTTTTATTAAATGTGTTTTATATTGAGTAGAAAATGAATTAATAAAATATCAGGCAGTGGGACTGGCCGACAAGTGAATACTTCGTTTGAAGAATATATATATATATATATATATATATATATATATATATATATATATTAAATAGAGGTTTTAATAAAAACTATTTAATGTAGTTATTAATAAAAGAATGTAGTTAGTAAAAACCTTTCTTAGATGTTGAAAAATTTACAGATTAAAAATTCTATGAAATTATTTAATTGAAATTGGTTTCTTCTCCCGATATCACAACAACGCGCGATGGCCAGTGTAAAGTAAAATATTATCAATAAGTAAAGGAAATGTGTAAAACTAGTTATTTTGGTGAACAATCTTATATTTCAATTCTTCCTATTAGTTCACACTCTCCTACGTACATATAGCCTATCTTGATCAAATTTTCAATCCTTAATAAAATATGTTTTATTCATCCACTCAAGTTCAGACACATTTTTTAAAACTTATAGTGAGTGACACTTGACGATGATACAGGGTTTTTCAAATAATAATTCATTAATTAAAAAATAAATAAATTTTAGTTTTACATGGGAAAAAATCTTTTCACAAAAGGGACAAGGCATGCAATATAGTTACTTCGACCCATTTAGCTTAAAAAGTGGTAACATGTCATTTAATTAAACAGCTGAATCTATCTCGTAGGTTATGAGGTAGAACAGCTCTCTTAATACATAGGTTATATTACTTTATTTATAGTAATTGTAATTATTTAATAAAAAGTAACTAAAATAATTTTTTTTGTTGCCCTAAAGTAATAATTGACTTTAAAATATGTGTATACATTAGTTGTTTTTAGTGTAGGTTATATATGAAAAATGATTGAACTCAACACAATTTCACGATGTGGTCACAACAATGAAATGCCAGCTGATGCTCTGAATTCTCTTATAGAAGGAGAAGCATCTACACGGTTCTGATCTAGAATGGAAATAAATAACAGCCTAAAAAAATATCCGTTTAGACACGCTGTTAGTTGTTTAGGGTTAAACGGAAAGTATTGTTAAAGAAAAAAGAAGAAAATTAAATATTACCAAAGATTAATCGTTATTATGTCTATTAAAATGTTATTAATAAAACTTTGAATTAATACTTAATAAAAGGTGTTATTAATAATCTATATACTATTTACGCGTGTAATTATATTTGTTTAGAAAAAAATAGGAAAACATATTAATAGAAAGTCTTATTTTATATAAATGAAAGCATAGAAACAATTTTTATATTAATGCAACATATATTTGTTAATGGTAATAAAAATAGTTTTTGTAACATAAATGGTATTTATAAATATTATATAATAAAAATAGGAAAACAAAAATTACATACAATTAAATTTGGAGCAAGTGAGAAAAGATTTAAAATCTCTATAATACAAATAACATACACAAAAATTATTTCATAAACGTTTGAAAGTCTACCCTCTTGAGTCACGAAAGGAAAATTGTATTTTAGTTACTTTTTATTAAATAATTACAATTAAAGAAATAAAGTAACATAACCTATGCGTTAAAACAGCTGTTCTACCACATAACCTATAATATAAAATCCGCTGTTTTATGAAATATGTTATCAATTACTTGAAGCCCCTTGAGACGAAATAACTATATTGCACACCTTACCCCTTTTGTGAAAATTTTTCCCATTTAAAACTAAAATTAATTCGTTAAATTTATTTAATGAATTAATATTTGAAAAAAACTGTATTAACATCAAGTGGCATCCACTACAAGTTAAAAAACTGTATTGGAACTTGAAAGTATTTTATTTACAATAATATATTTAAAAAGTATTTTAATAACAATTGAAAATTTGAACATGATTTATATATATAAAGAACATAAGTCAAAATACAAATACAAGAATTATAATTGAATTTGTATTTGTATTTGTATATAAGAATTCTTGTATTTGTATTTTGACTTATGTTCTTTATTAATATATATATATATATATATATATATATAAATATATATATATATATATATATATAAATATATATATATATATATATATATATATATATATATATATATATATATATATATATATATATATAAGGAGAGTGTTAACCAATAGAAGAAATTGAATTATGTAGAGTAAAAGTCTCACGTGCAAATGCATTTTTATTGTTGTCATCCACGACCCGAAACCGTTGCTCGCTGTAGCCCGACGAGAGGTCAGGGACAAAGTTCAATATTTATGCGAAAGTATTTCCAGCTTTAGCCGAGACGAACGCCATTCTGGAAACCTGGATTAAACGCGACTAATTGGTCGTTTACAGGTTTTTTACATTTCGTCAACCGAAGCCGAAGAATGTTTAGTTTCGCAGAAATGGACGCGGAAATTATGGATATTTGTTATAAACAATGCAACAATCAGCTATTGAAAGTGATGTATGATAATGGCTCCAGGTATCGAAACACGTCGACTCCGCAGTATTTCTCTTTTAATTGTTGTTTATTTGATTTGATGGCGGCCAGTTTGTTATCGATAGTTTAATGGAACGAAGAAACAATGAATACCTTACGACGGTGATTTGTAAGTGTTCAGGTCTAGCAAAGTGCTGCCAGCTGTTCTTGGAACTATCTGGATCGATTTATCTGTGTACGCACCAGTATATCGATTGTATGATAACACGTTTCGGTTACTTCTGGAATCCTAACGCCGTATAGAGACATTTGTTTAAAGTAAAACACATTCAACCACTTGAAGGGAGAGGTAAAATAGAAACCAACAACTTTAACTTTTAATTAATCAGCATGCACAATGTTCGAGGAAACGTTTCTTTAGTTGGTTATATAACCAACTTAAAATAATTCCATGCCTTTTTGAAAATTATAGTTTGTTTTAGTTCGCTGATATAATTCGGCAAAGTCTTCCAATGTCCGAGAGTCGTGAGATTGGCCAGCGTTGGCAGTCTTGCGTTACTGGTTTTTCAGGACACGAAGTAAGGACATTCCGTTGTTATGGAGGTGTGTAATTGTAGTTATATAACCAAATATTGCTACGTAATTAGATAACTTCCATTTGTAAGAGGATGATAGACAAATGGAGGCTGACAGATGTTTGTGGTGTAATTTGTTGTGGTTTTCTAAGTGTGAAGATTACTATCGGGTTCGAAAAGTTTTACTTTACATTTTCTCGTCCATCCTTGGATTGGTGTTTGTTGTTGGCATTTTGGAGTTTTGTTATTAGCAGTTTAGAGTTTGCAATTAGGCATTGGTGGCTTATAGTTTGCAATTGTGTGTTGCAGTTTCGCATTGACGGTTTACAATTTTCCGTTTAGAGTTTGCCAGAAACTCTTTGACTTTTTCCATTTACGGTTTGGGGTTTACCATTGGCAAATAGAGTTTGGCAAAGACTCTTTGGCTTTTTCCATTTACGGTTTGGGGTTTACCATTGGCAAATAGAGTTTGCCAGAGACTCTTTGGCTTCTTCCATTGACGGCTTCGAGTCTGCCATTGGCCGTTTGGAGTTTTGTATTGTTTGTCTGGAGTTTATAGCGGAAGTTCGGGATGGTTACCAAAATTGTAGCCATGACTTATAGAAATGACTTTTTTGCGAATTATAGTTAACACTTGTTTAACATGTTTCAAGACAAGAACAGGTTTGGGATTTTACATGCATGGACACTTGTACTTCGTACTTATTTTTGTGCTTAAAAGTAATTAAAATGTTTATTTTCGTGGTAAAATGACGGGATGGGAGTATTAAACGCTTGAGACCCTATTAAAGCTTCATAATCGCAAATTGTGATGCTAACATCATCAGTTTTACGCGCATCACGTTTACATTTGTCCTTCACCTCATAATGTCCATTCCAGCACCATATAGTGCTGCATTCTATAAGTCTCTTTGCAAGTCTCTTAATAGTCCCATACGTTCACAAGAAGTATTTCTTTTTTTTATTAATGACCCATTTTTGCATATTTGTCTTTAGATTTCCTCTTCTCTGACAGCTTCGTGTTACTACTTAGGCGATACGCGCTTGTCTATTCCTTTCTTCTATTTTCCTCCAAGTAGTCTGATCTCTTCTAAAACATCCTTCAACTTTATTTCATCCTCCTCTTGCACATCGCAACTTTTATTATAATTCTTTGTAAATACTGTACTTTATTATCTGGTTTTGTTTTTATAAGCAGTCCTCCTCAGGTTTTCTTTAACTGGTGACTCAAACGCGCGGTTTAATTTCCTGTAAAAGATCTCTGCTCATAAAGATTAACAATATTTAAAATTTTCAACTTTTTTAAAACTTTTAAACTTAATTTTTATCTTCAATATATTAATAGGTCTCGGTAACATTATCTTCTAATTTTTATCTAATTATAAACTTTATACATTTGAATGTTGTCTTCTGTCTTTCCTAACATGAAAGTATTGTTCGTTATTGACGCGTTTCGGAATGTCTTCATTATTATAACTTTATCTGCCCTCATTCACTATCACAATTCTATACTGTATTCTAAATATGAAAATGGAAACATTCCGAAACTCGTTAAAAAAGAGCAATGTTTTAAAGTTAGTAAAGCCAGAAGAGGGCACTCAAATGTATGCGACGGTATGCGACGGTAACAAAGGTGATTAATTCAAATATTTCAGTTAAAATGAACTTTGTGTTTTACTTTCATCACCATACGGAAAATGTATATGTAGAATCTTATAATTTGTTGCTACAAATTGCTTCCAACTGTTCTTTCTACCATTTATCTTCTTCGTTAGGAAAACTATTGCATAACACGGTTTAAATATGGTTTAACTGCGGCGCTTTCTTTCACTTTCTTTTAATACAATCGTACTCTTTTCGTCTCGTTTCAACTAACAGTTATTTACGAAATATTATCTCTTTTAAAATTATACTGAATCTATTCAAGAATTTAATACACCACGTTTATTACAAACTATAAAATCACGTACAAATGTACATTTAAGGCTTCTGTAAGAAATTGTGCGCCTGAAGAAAAACCTTAATGCCACTGAAACCAGCCTGATTCATGACACGGAACACCCTCAAGTATGAGTTAAGTGTCCTTGATACCCGAACTGTGTAAGTACCTGTGGTAAATACAGTTTTAGTTTTATCCCAAAAGGAGCTTAATTCTTTCTCTATGTATGTTACGTTCACCAGTGCCACCTAGAGTTAGGAGCGATATGTTGCAGAGGTTGTATGAATGAAATCACAGTGGCCTTGAGCTGTGTAATAGAGGAATGGCTGTAATCCTGTCCAGTGTGAAGCTATATGAGTGGCCAATTACCGATTGTGGACAGTGAGCGTAAGCTACCGGACTGAGTGTGGTTCAAAGACTTCTGCCAGTTTGCCAGCCTGCTAATGTGTCTCGCGGATGTGGAACGATAACACTTTGCCAACGTTTCTACGCAGCTCCTTTTGTACAAACCCTTTACAAAGAGCGTATTTTTGGCAAAACTCATTAGTTAATTTACCAATCAAAAACCATAAACTTTACGTTAGAAATTAATTCTCTTCATTTATTAATTGATTCAAAATAATAATTAATTAAAATATTACTTCATAATTAAATTCATCGGACGGAAAACATTCACAAGTAGTCTAATATTTCATTCAAAAGGTTTTAGTTTATTGTCTAAGACAAGAAATGATTCTGCTTAAAGTATACCAGTTCAGAGGTATTTCCCGACTTGTAGATGCTTAGAAGGGATATTTTGGGTTAAAATTAAGATTCAAATATACTTATAAACCTGTCTTATATTAGCAAAATTGTTTTCGGGAACGAATCCTTTAGAAGATCTAACCTCTATTTAAAAGGAGTAAAACCTGCCTTTGGTTTTTTGAAGTGAAAGCATTTGCCACTTTTTGAGATATAGAAAAAAAACATTAATTTCGTGTCATAAAAACAAAAATTCCGAAGATGAACGAATTATCCCGAAGATTTCCGAAAGCAAAAACACCGTATTGGCTATAATAAAGTCACTAACGTTCTCCGTCTTCACGACGATAACCTATTTTAGTCTTCGTTTAGAGGTTATTTGGAGGTTAAATTTGCTTGCAGGTCGAATGGGGGCTTGCAGCTCGTAAATCTATGTATTTTTTTACTAGAACGACGAAACTAATATGTTTTTGGTATCCTACTTTAATAAATGTTTTCACGATTTGTCAAAAGAAGGGATAAATGCCTATATTTAATGCTTTTTGTTTTTTAATGAAACTGTGTACAAACGATTTATATATACTGTAATAAATAGTTTTTTTTTTAAAATAATAAAGATTATTTTTCTAACTGAATTTGTTTTCGGTTTTAGGGAACAATGCAGACGACATGGCTTTTGCTTCTGATTATCAGTATGACCGCCCATGCTTACCCGAGACGATACAGACGCAGCAGTGCCCCGGAGGAAGAGAAACCCCCTAGCGACAGGAAAGGGAAGTCTTTGGAATACTTCACAGAGTCTTACATCGACAACCCTCCGGTCTTCTTCGACTCGGCCACAGGCCAGGAGTACATAGACTTCGACGAGGAACTTGCAGCGGCGCTGGCGAAATATGGCGTCCAATCCGAAGAAGACAACGAGATTACGTCACGCTCGCGGCTCAGGCCCAAGCCGAATGCCAACTCTCCGATATACTACATCCGACTGCCGCCCACGCCCTATGTCTTCATACCTGGAGTGGGTTACGTCAGCCAACCTCCGACCCTACGCCCACCTCCAGTAGTACAAACCCAACCCGAATCGAACTTCATCAATCTCCCGACTCGATTCGTATCCAACGGTAAACCCACAGGAGTTTACATATGGAATCCAGCAGCAGCCGCCACCTCCCAAGCAGTTTATCCTTATGCTAGACCGAAACCACTAGCCCAGGACTCTTTAATAACAACTCTCAATAAAGGCCCTTACGTGTTCAACGGCAAACCGAGTGATATATTCCTTCTTAGAAACACCTACAACAGTCTGTACTCTGATGCGCTACAAAACTTTTATCCTTAAAGTATTAGAGAAGAATTTGTTATTACAAGAAGTAAGAAAAATAAGAGAAACGAAGTAGACAAATATTTTCTCTTAATACAAAACAGTAACAGAAACATTAATGCTTGAAGGGAGAGAAGGCCCCTTTTCAGAATGTATTTTACCTAGTAATTTTGATGAAGGTTTATAAAAGATAAATGGCCCACTAAAATCATTTCCTACAATATAAAAATACTTTGAAACTATTAAAACCCTTAAACTAAAAAATATTTTGTACATAATTGCGTACCGAAGGAATATGATATTATATCGACAGTTTTCTATAACAATTACTTTTAAATTCACTTAAAAATTTTAAAAAAATGAAATATTGGGTGTGAATGACATCCAACTTGAAACAAAAGCCTCCAATTAAAGACAATATTTCGGAAATATAAAAATCTCTTTTAGTAAAAACTTATTTTCAAGTTACACTGATAAAAAAGGCAATGTCACAGAAAGTAGGGATATTTTACCCCCAAAAATAAACACGATAATTATTTTTATAAAAGGTTAATTTATCTAATAATACATTAAAGTCTTAAAAAATGTATTAAACCCTTAAGTACAGTTATAAAATGTAATATTTTGTTTTTAAACTTAATGGTATGAAATTATATAGATCCTACGATAATTAGTAAACCATTTTATAGGCACATAACGTTTCCAAATATTAATAAACACTTAAACAAATCTCTGTTCTTTTAAACTCAGTTATGGAAATTTGTGTTCTACACAAAAGTTTCAATAGAAATAATCGAAATTGTTTTGTAATTTTCTATAGCACCATATTGCAATTGCTATTTATAAAAACTGTTAGTTCTTTATATTATAGATTTGAAATGTTTCAGATTACATAAAATATTCTTTATATTATTTTAGACTAAAAACAGGACACTGTGGCAAAGTTTTATTGTCATAATTTTCTTAACAAGCTATCAAATTTCAAAAATCATCGTACACTGCCTGCAAAATATATTATCAAGGAAACATATAAGGCAATTATATTTCATGAGGTCACAAATCGTGGGAATGTGATTTAGTCAGCATTTACAGAACGTTTCATTATATTAAAACGGAGTCCATTACCTAAGAGAACCTATAAAGTCAGAACATGTCCAGAAGAAACAATGAACTCATGCAGCCTCCGGGCATTTCCTATAATTAAATAACAATTTCTAAGATTTGCTGCGTAAAGCCCGCTCTTTCAATAAACAAGCCGTATCAGATTACACGTCTGGAGTCAGCTTATTTCCTTATACGTCGGCTTTCATCCTTAAACACGAAGTTAAACCGTATTTGGTAAGGCCACGACTCCGTGTATCTGATGTGGGTACTGGTGTCCGAGGTTTTGTGATAGATAGGCCTTCATTGTACCATGGTGAATTAGAGGTTTGCAGTGTAGAGGTGTCTTGCTTGATTCATTGGAAGGTTGTGGGTGTCCATCGCTGGCAATCTACGGAAGGTTTACTTTCTACGACGTTAAAGTCTCTAAATATGAAAAATAAAAAGTATGATCTCTTTAATTTTAATTTACTTTTAAAAGGATTGACAATTACTTGATTTTTTGGTTTTTGTCACTTTACGTTTTTAAAATTTCTGTGTAGTAAATGTCGCTAAATTAATTTGTTTCTGTTTGAATCTACATTACCTAAAAGATTTTTTTTCAAAAAACCATGCATGAAAAGAGGCTTTATTTACTCCCTGCGTTAAAGTTTCTTTACCATCAGTTTCAAACATTACTATTTCCCAAACTAATTTATTAATAAAATCAACACAATTTAATTTACAATAGAAAGAATTTCGTACATATTTGCCAACAGAACAGCTGCAGTGTTACGATTCTATCCTTTATAAATGACCATCTCTCTTAACCCACCTATTCAAGTCTTCCGAGCAGTAATTACGTAACCGTCGCTTCAGACGCACCTTGTATTGTTTAGCCAAGTCTACGTTTGTTTGCGCAGCATTCCCCGTAAATTATTCATTCTGAAATGGAAAAGAACAATTTGTTTTAATTTATAGTTTGAAATAAGGAAAAGGAATGAGCTTGCAGGGAAAGAATGCTTGCACGAGTTGGAATTCTCATTACAAAATGTTGTTATTCTCATTCTCTAAATTAATTTCAATGTTATAGGAAACTTTAACTACATTTCTTGAAGTAAGCCTATAAATATCGAATTTGAAATACAAATATTTTAACAAAAAATCATAAATAACTATTTATAAAAAACATATTGCAGTATAGGCATAAACAAATCAACTTAAATTTCTAAAATCATAAATTTTGTTAAATTTAACCTCCTTTTAATAATTAATCATTCTTGTTCAATTAATTTGGAAAATATTGTAAGAAATATTATGGTTAGTTAACATATATTGTAAAATTAGAAAAACCTTTAAAAAGATTTTAAAACTGTACACTTTAAAGGAATGGTTTAAATATCATTTATGTAAGCTATATGCGTGAAATATATTTGTCTTTTAAATTTTCCCGCTCCTCAAGTATTGACAAATCTGTTATTTATTGCTGTAATTTACTTCTGTGATAGAAGTCTCTATATTGTAGTGTTTATTCACACTACGAACAGTGAACTGTATAAATTTTCCTGTGTATTTATTTTAGACTAGAATTAATTTAATATATATTTATTATTTAGTTAGAAATAATTAATTTTAATAATAATTACATTGTCTGTTTAGTTTACACAATTATTTTTATTATTTATTTAGTTGTGGTTTTTCATCTTCTTTTTTCTGTTATATTTTTCTCTTCTTACAATATAAGTTTTAGCAAAACTTAAATCCAAACTAACATTATCTGTAAAAACCTTTTTAAGATTATTTTTACTAAAATATTTTCAACTATTCAGAAAGTTTTAAAATGCAAATTTTACCTTCAGTTACCGAATCTGGAAAAGAATGTTTTAAAAGATATTTTTCTTGTTTTAAAATTAATTTATTTTGTAAATATTCACTGTCCCTATGTTATAATATTCAGTAATGTATAAGGTTAGGCATGCACATTATGCTTTAGTAAAGTTGGTTTTGCGATCGTGTGTAACAAAAAATAACCGTGAAATAAGCTTTAAAAAATCAGAACTAGGAAAAAGAACTCTTAGAAATATATTGAAGAGAAAAATGTGTGTGAATTGATTTTTAATACATTTAAAACGTTTTAGAAATGATTACTTCAAAATGCTAAAAGAATAGATCTGTACAGCGTACTTCTAGTTTAACATCACCAAAAATAATAAATTGTTATATCTTTTTTTTATATAAATATTTATTATGTTAGGGAAAATATTTAACGATTACAAAATATCCTTTCAACTGTGTAAACATTGTTTTAATTAAGGAATAATGTGTTCGCTTTCTGTAGACTTTTGTATTAAAAAAGTGTTATTTTAGAAAAGGACCATTTTGATAATTCTTGTTAATATTAATAGAGTAGGTGTTAAAATTCCTAAAATCAAAGACGCTGCTTTTCCTAAACCTCAGGAAAAAGTTAAACCATCAGACGTATTGCTTTAACGATCTGTTATTGTGTTACATACTTCTTCAATGTTTTAAATACGATTATTTGTAAATATGTATTGGTAGGTAAATTGTTAACAATCAAACTGTATATTATTAATAAAACCGATATCTAAGATGTTATATTGCTTAACACAATTATGTTGACACTTGTGTTTCTAGAACGTAATTGTGTTCTAGTCTTAGTGTGTTTGTAATTTATGTTCATTAAAGTTTATTGCATTTGTTTAGTTTTATAACCTTGTTTGTATAAAGTTTGATTCACCAATTTGTAAAAAAGTCGTTTTTGTATTTCTCGAGGTTTCTATACATGATTTAGTTTCATAAAAAATGTTTTTTCTTGATAAGAGAAACTAATATCATGAACGAATCTCCCTATTTGTCTTCTTCCTCATTTTTTTGCCTCAATATCGACATTTTTGTTTCAAGATGGACGCCACTGGTCTGAATTTGCTAAGAGTTTGAAGGTCAGGCTGGAGATAGCTGTGCCTGTTGTAACGAGAACAGAACAATACTGTGAGAGATTTTAAGTCGGGACAGAGTTGTAGTCGCATCTTTTCTTCTGCCACATCTTTAGACCTTGTCTCATCGTAGACTGTATTCTAGAGTATGCCAGGCCTAGAGAAAGATTTGTCTCGGGCTGAAGCCCTCATTAAAAAGAAATCTGTAGGCTTCAACCTTAAGGCTTACAATTCGTAATATAATAATTTTTATTTCTGTTAGGAATATTGGTATACATTTGACTCCCCTATTATTCCTTTCCTAACATTAAAACTTTATTTTTTTTTGACGCGTTCCGGAAAGTCTCCATTTTCAAAACTTTAACTGCACTCTTTCGCTATACAAAATCTGTAATATATTCCCAGTACTGTATCTAAACCAATAAAGTATACATTGTTTACAGCGAAAGAGTGGAGTTAAAGATTTGAAAATGGTGACATTCCGAAACGGAAACCGATGTTATTATTAACATCATCAATATGCTACATGGTGCCTGCACTCTAATATCTATAAGTCACATGCTCCCTCATATATAACAAGTAATAGAAACAACAATCTTTCAAAGTCAATTGCTACTTATACAAAGATCATTTTTATTAGAGTAACTTTTTAATAAATAATTACAATTAATATAAATAAAGTAACATAACCTATGCCTTAAAACAGCTGTTCTACCACATAAGCTATAACATAAAATCAGATGTTTTATAAATTCATATGTTATCACTTACTTTAAGCCAAATGGGACGAAATAACTAAATTGCATAACTTCTCTCTTGAAAGTTTTTCGCCCATATAAAACAAAAATGAATTTCTTAAATTTAATTAATGAATTAATTTTATGATATTATTATCATTAATGAATAAATCATCCACTACAAGTTTTAAAAAAATGTATTTGAATGTGAATGGATGAATAAAAAGTATTTTATTTACGATTGAAAATTTTAACAATATATATAAGAGAATGTGAACTAATAAAGACAATTGGAAAAAACAACTAGTGTGAACTGATTACGTGAGTGCGAGTAAAGCACCAAAGGATGACAACAGTAGCTTAGGTGACTTCTCGAAAACCGGGAGTGAGACAGACAAGCTCCTGTGTGCAGCGTTTTGCCTCCCTTCAGAGAACCCATGCTTGTGGGTTCAAAAAGGGGTGAATTCTTGAAGCGCCTTTTCCTATTGCCGGAGCAGACTCCAAGACACACCCATCAAAGAAACAAATGTACAAGCTGAAGTGGCAGAAAGTGTTCTAAAATAGGTAACTGAAAACATATTTCGATATAATGACATCAAGTTTTATTGCCATAAAAAACTTCTCGCAATATAATGACAGTTATTGTTCGTAGAGATATTAAATAAAAATACCATCCTTTAATTTCTAAACATAAATAACTCTCTTCGGCCAATTCTGTCAGTTACTCTATTTGTATGCAAATGACCTTGTTTCTTAGAATTATTGGTTGCTTAGCAACCTCTTAGTTGTAAATCACCACACCTCCCAATAACTTCCGCTTAGCTTTGTTATTTAAGACTCACATACACTGACAACTTAACGCCTGTTTGCAAGACTCTTTTCCCTTAGTAGCCTATATCTATTAGTTTTAAAGACATAATAATTAAAAATAATATTACCCAATTTTCGTTTATATTGGTTTAAAATGACGTGTGTATTTATTAATCAAACACTAGAATTCAGTAAATTCATTCAAGTTAAGTTTATTTTACATTGAGGTAAACATTCATATTAAACACCACAGACATTTTTAATTGTGATGTCATTGAGATGGTCATGTGACTTCTGAATTCTACCAGTATTTTATTCGGGGGGGGGGGGGGGTGATGAGGTGGGGTGATGAGGTTAGGCCTCTAGAGAACAGTGTCTCTCGTATCTTTCCTCTACCGGCTCCTTCGTGAACTTGTTGTATTGGGATTGCTAACTGTGCTCTCGTTCTCACTGACCTCTTCATGGCTGAAGATTATGAATGAGTTGTGAATGGGCGGAGACCAATTCTTATGAATGAGTTTCGATATATTTTTACGGCCTTCATACATCAGTGTGCAGTCGGTGGCGGAGATTTTAACGAGCGGAAGCAACGATTGAGAAGCACGAATGAAGGCCACCCTCTCAAGTTAGACGTATGTTGTAGATGAGTGGGGATGTGGTACAAAGTAGCAGCACTTCTAGGGGATTCACTTGTTGACGCGAAATCCCCAATACTTGTAGGCCAATACAGTCTTCTCCAGAAAAGAAAAGACATTAGCTACGTAAAGCTAGCTATACATGTATTGTGTAAAGATGTTACAAAAAATTACACTGTAACTGTGCTATAGAATCATATTTTGAATGGGTGCTGCTTTTTCAATTCCTGCTGTTAGTTCACTCTTTCCATGTATATATATCTAATAAATTAAAAATACTTCAAATGCAAGAATACTTTTAATAGATATATTATTCAAAGCTTTTCGCCGATAAAGCAGTACCAGCATCTTCAGGAAAATAATTATCTAACAAATATTTAAATTTTTAATTTTTGTAAAAATATTCTGTTAGATAATTATTTTTTCTGAAGATGCTGGGACTGTTTTATCGGCGAAAAGCTTTGAATAATATATCTATTAAAAGTATTCTTGTATTTGAAGCATTTTAAATTTATTAACTATATTTAAAAAAAACATATCACCATATTTAATATATATATATATATATATATATATATATATATATATATACATATATATATATATATATATATATATATATATACATATTCATTTATCATGTCACTCATCACTCACTTGTCATTCAAATTTTCAATCACTAATTGATATTATTATAATTTTCCACTGAAGTTCAAATATTGTGTTTTAAACTTGCAGTGGATGACAGTTGATGTTAATACAGTTTTGTTTTGAATACTAATCAATTAATAAAATTTCATTAATTTTTGTAATATTTAATATCGTTTATATTTTGCCACTTAATATTGTGATTCTGTCATATGTTTATACATATTTAGATTAATGTTAATTATTTAATAAAAAGTAACTAAATATATTTTTAAAAACTCTAAGTAGGAATTGACGTAGTTTTTGTTTCTATTACTTGTTAGTTTTTAAACACTGGAAAATGAAATAGCTTGACAAATAAACAAAAATGAATACAAAAAACCTACATAAATATTGTTGCATTTATCATCAAATTTGATAAAAATTAACTTATAATTTATAAAAATCTATATCCTTTTAGATATTAGGATGCTTTATACATCAGCGTGTTTTTTTTTTTTTAATTCCAAGTGGACAATTTGAATACCAGTGCTTCTGAATGATAAGGAGTTATTGTGAATATATGCAAACTAATTGTACGATGGTTAAACAGTGTGTCGTGGGAGCTACGATGACGTCACATACATAGTTAACTGAAGAGAGATACACGTGTCTGATCCCAACAGAGGCTTCCGAGGCAAGTGTCTCTCCTTCGTAATCTAGGAAGAACGAAAGGAAGGAAGAAGGAGCTGGCACTAAAAATAAAAATATAACAATCATTCCTTGGCACTGTAAATAGGGGAAATTATGGGATTTAATGGTCAGCGTGGTGTTCCATACTGGAAGCAGAGATACTCTCTCTGTAGGTAACACACGTTGGGGTAAAAGTGAACAGAATACTAAAAACATTTCCGTTTTAGGCCCAATCGTATTATAAAAGCATAAATTACAGACAAAAAGTTTCGTTCTATATTTTTTGACCTTGTAACTTTATAATTATTATTTATACATTTGGCATTTGGCATTTGGCATTTGATTTTTCAGACAAATTACAATCAATGCGCTTTCGAAATTAATTATAGTTAAATTTATGTAAGTTTTAACTAAGGCCACTAGCTCTGTTAGTTTAACATATATTACATTATCGATTTTCGAGTAATATATTTTGAAACAATAACAGTAGGAGATATACAAGAAAAGGCAACACATACAATAGGTTTTTAATGTCACTTCCTACTGAGGTCAACAAGGAAAAAAATGTATTTTATTTACTTCTTATTAAATAATTACAATTAATATATAAATGAAGTATCATAACCTATATTACTCTTACAGCTGTTCTACCACATAATCTATAACATAAAATCAGCTGTTTTATGAGATCATATGTTATCACTAAGTCAAATGGGAAGAAATAACTATATTGTACACCTTCCCTCTTTTGTGAAAAGTTTTTCTCTAACACATAACTAAAATTAACTCTTTAAATTTAATTAATGAAATAATATTTGAAAAACCCGTATTAACATCACTTGTCATCCACTACAAGTTTAAAAAATGTATTTGAAATCGAACGGATGAATAAAAAGATAATATATTAGCGATTGAAGATTTATATAGGAAAAGTGTGTGGAAAGGATTGAATATCATTTCCTTAGATTTAATTTTAACATTCTGATAATGTACAATACAGAGAGTACGATAAACCACCTGTTCTATAATAAATCATACGTTAATCAAATATACGATTTTTGTGAACATATACGATAAGAAATATAACCTCAATACAATCTTTAAGGGAAGTAAAAAATAGCTCGTACGTTCAACCGATTTGTTTTGCATTGGTAATTCTACAGACAAAATTCGTTGCTCTCCGAATCTTTACGAGTTCTCGTTGAGATCTTTATTGATGACGTCACTTTCTACCGATTCTCTCTCAATTGGCGTTTTTACATTCAGTACTATAGACGCTACATTTCAAAAAAAATTACGTAAAATAACTACCTGCCACAACTTCGCCACCATTAACTAGCGGCCGGTATGCTGAAACAATTTCGCGACTCGCCAAGTAAACGCGCACTCTCCCTTTTCCTCGAGGCAGAATTGTCTGATAATAAAACGCAGATATAACCAACCACTTCCTTGAGATAGTATGTTTTGCATAATGCCTGGAGGCCGTCGGGGGATGGGTTTTATAGCTGCGCGGACGTTTTACAACTGTTGCTGTACAATCACTGCGCAAACAGAATACATAAGCAGTAATTTACCTTGAGATATGTTAATTACCTGATGACGTTAATTGCACAAAGTTTTTGTCAACTTGATTTAAAATCTATTATACAAAGTATATTTAAAAAAAAATAAACTGATTAATGCAAGAATATAAGCATATATTTCAAGTGATTATAGAAGCAACATTATGTTTTAATTAATTTTCGTTTTTAATTAATAAAAAAAACAATTGGTTATTTTTGAGTTTTAAAAAGTTTTCGCCATATCTGTGTTTTTGTGAAAACTTTCTAAGGGAAATATTTAATGTTGTATTTAAATATTTCTTGTTTACATTAACTACCATGAATAGAAAATGTCTTAACGAATTGAAGCAAATGTGGGGTGGTTTTTAATTTAAATCAATAAAACCTCTAAACTCTAAAAACGATTTATTTAAACCTTCAAGTACTTTTCGATTCTAAATCAGTCATCTTCAGAGATCATTATTACAAAACAAAAAACCTCTAAAGAAGAGTTACAGAAGATTCTTTTGTAAGAATAACTCTTACAATTATTCTTGTAATTATTTCCTCTGAAGATAATTGCTTTTAAAAGATAATATACATTAAAGTTTAAATAATAATATTAATATTAATAAATAAATAAATAATAACCCTTATTTGTAGCTAGGAGGCTTTATTTATTAGAAATAAATAATTATGCCGCAGTTGCTTTGCTCTCTTATATTATATAATATTTAAATGAGAACTTTTTTTTTTTTAAATAACGGCATAAATCATAAAACAAGACACGTTTCTTATTAAATAAATAACACAGTAAAAGAAATTGGAAAACCAAAGCTTTATATTTAAATACTTATGTACATTTCGATTCCTGAGCAATCATCTTTAGAAGAAATTATTATAAGAATAAGTGCTCTTTAATAATAAACCCCTCTGGAGTTATTTTTGTAATAATTTCCTCTGAAGATAATTACTGTGTAATCTTGATATACATAAGGGTAAGAACTAGAAGTATTAATTGTGGTTAAGAGGTTTTATTCCTTAAAAATAAGAATAATTTTTGTTGACGCTCCGAACAAGTTTCAGCCTCAATGTTTTCCTAAGGGAATATTAGGCGTTTTGTTATAACATTCAAGGTTTCGCCAGTCATTGAATACACTTGTTGAGTACTACAAATTTTATATTTATACCTGCCGACGTGATTCGTAGTATCTCTGAGTATCTATGAACCTGAGGTCTGCAAATAAAACTTTCCTGAGTTCTCCTGACTGAGGAGGATTCCAAAACGAAACAACAGGGCACTTTAGGTTAAGCATATTTACAAGCGTTTATTCATTAAAAAAAGAAATTAATTGTGGTAATGGCTTATAAGTGTTACCCTCTGCAAAATTTCCTAAATTTTTCTACAATTTACGCTCAAAATTCCTAAAGATAAAATACGAAATAAAAATATACATTAAATAATAATTAGATTGTATTTCTTTCTTTCGTTTTTAAACGTCCAAACATTTTTTTATGAAATGTATTTATAATCTACCTATTTGTATTTAAATAGAGAATTTGTATGCTTGTAACGTGCGTGGGTGTTTTTTTATCCAAAACTAAAAATAGATTTCGTCTGTACTAGTTGTAGATTCCAATCGTTCCACCTAACCCTTGATTATATACCGTAAATCAACGATGACTTAGAATCTAAATTCCGAGAATTTTGAAATAATCTATCGTCGTCATAACAACGCTTCAGGATTCTCCTGCACGACCTCTGTTTGACCTCCGACAGTTCCTTGGTCAAATATGACGTAATGCTAAAACGACAATTCGACAGGACGTGAACACAACGTTATAAATTCGGTCGAGGAGAAAAGCGTTATGGCTTTCCGTTATTCGTAACGCAGCGGCCGACAGCGAAGATTTTTTGGTAAATTTGTGACTGTACTTATAATAAAATATGAAATTATTTATAATGCATTTTAACCATAAAACCTGCCCGGTAACTCTTTTAACCACACATCGTGCGACCGCAGGCTGTCAGCAGACATGTGGTACCTGTGCCGTAAATCTAAGAGCAATATAACTTTTATTCAATTCCTTCTATCAATTCACACTCTCCTTATATATATATATATATATATATATATATATATATATATATATATATATATATATATATATATATAATATGTTTTCTGGTATAATAATTAAAAACAACTAAGTTTATTCAAATACAAGAGTTATTTATGATATTAGATTCATTTCGGTATATTAACAATATTTATTTCAATCGTAAATTAACAATATATGTATATATATATATATATATATATATATATATATATATATATCGCAATATGTATTCTTGTGTATTAATAAAAAACTAAGTTAAAATACAAATAAATTTGCATATAATACTAACAATAAATTAATAAATATAATGAATAATAATGCATGAAAAAAATGGTGTATATAAATTAGAATTTGATTATTGTAATAAAGTTTATATAGGGCAAACTAAGAAAAAACTTAAAGATAGATATAAAGAGCATTTTAATGCATATAAAAAGTCAGAAATTTATAAATCAAATTTTGCTAGTCATTGTATTAATAATAATCACATATTTCCTAATATGGATAATATGATACTTGTAAAAGAAATTAACAAAGGTCTGAGAAAGAATATTTATTAAGCTTTAGAAATACATAAATATAATACTAATATTTAGTTGATGAATGGACAAATACAAGTAAAATCTAAATTTGATACTATATATATTGTGTTTGTAATGTTAGAGCAGCAAAATCAAAGTTTAACAACATTGTAATTGATTTGGCATAGCTATTTATTTGATCTAATTTGCACATATTTAATTTTAATTGTTTAATATTCCTGATGATGTTGGTACTGTTAGCCAACGAAAAGCTTTGAATTGTAAATTCAATTATAATTCTTGTATTTGTATTTTGACTTAGTTCTTTATATATATACACTGTTAAAATTTTTAATGGTTAACAAAGTACTTTTATTCATCCTCTAAAATGGAAATATATTTGTTTACACTTGTAGTGGATGACACTTGATGTTAATACAGTTCTTTCAAATATTAATTCATTATTTAAATGTAATAATGAATTAATTTTAGTTTTTTATGGGAGAAAAACTTTTCACAAAAGGGGCAAGGTACGCAATATAGTTGTTTCATGTCATTTGGTTTAAAATAAGCGATAAGATATGATTTCATAAAACAGCTTATTTTAATGTTATAGGTTATGTGGCAGAACAGCTGTTTTAACGAATAGGTTATATTATTATTATTTGTAATGATTTATCAAAAAGTAACAAAAACTTGTGTTTGTTGATCTAAGAAGGAATTGACTTTAAAACCTTTTTGCTTACTTGTTTCTAGAACATTTAACGCATTTGCACTTTGATCAGTAAATTTCAAGACTCCTGCTTTTTGGTTTTTATTCAGAATTATGATTTTACAAAATTTGTAGCCTACAAAAACCTATTGTATTTGTTATATAAAGACCTTTTTACAAAGATATTAGAAAGATGTATTTACGCACTCATATTTGTGTTTATGAAGGAAAGCAAGGTGAATAAACGAGCTAATGAATGTTTTAATTACAGCAACGTTTCGACAACTTGCTTGTTTCCTTTATCAAATTTGAAAGTGTAAAACAAAGTCCTTACATAAAAACAAATACTCAGTGTGAGATGGCAAAACATCACACCTCATAAACGTCACTAAAACCTCTCTGAGCTCAAAAATAATGACTCATTAAAGTATTATGAGTCTCTGATATGCATGTGAAAGGCAAGAAGGCATGAAACCTATCAAACAAGTGAATGTAAAAATATTTAAAAGTGGCGAATTAAGACTATTAAAAAAGGGTAGAATCTAGGGGTGATTTCAATAAAAAAGGCGATAGTGAAGATAAACATAGCCAGAACAGTGACACGAACCTTAAACTCTCTTCTCTGGCAAAACACAATCACAAAAGAAACAAAGAAACACATTTATAATAGTATTATTCAGAGCGTTACACTTCACGTTTACATCGATTGGATGTTACCAAAGTTAATAATAACAACCTAATGACGGTGGAAATGGACTATATATGACGAAGCTGCGGTAAAACGAACTTGAAAGTATCAGAAGTGAGCGAATTTGTAACGAAATGGAAATGGATGAAAGAGAGGAGATAGAAAGAAGGCAATTGGCATGGTTTTGACATGTAAAGATGATTACAGAAGAGAGGTGGCACCGAATCTACTTACGAGAGTGAATTCCCCCTGAGGAAAGAAAGAGAGGACGTTGAAGAGAGCTCGTGAAGAGAGTACCATCACGAAGAAGTGGCGTGATGGCATCAACGGAGCCACGAGCACAAGAAAAGTAGAAGAGGCATTAACGTATGACAGAAGAAGCTGGAAATTGGTGACGAAGAGGTGGTGACAGCTGTAATAGAGCGTTATAAATATATATATATATATATATATATATATATATATATAGAATATATATATTTTAAAACAACATATTTTATTCAAATATATATATATATATATATATATATATATATATATATATATTTTAATATATTAAATATGTGATATGTTTTCTTGTATATATAGTTAATAAATTAAAAATATTTCAAAAACAAGAATACTTTTAATGAATATATTTATTCAAAGCTTTTCGCCGATAAAATAGTATCAGCATCTTCAGGAAAAAAATTATCTGATAAAATTTTTTTTTTTTTTATTAGATGATTTTTTTCCTGAAGATGCTGACACTATTTTATCGGCGAAAAGCTTTGAATAAATATATTCATTAAAAGTATTCTTGTTTTTGAAATATTTTTAATTTATTAAATATATATATATATAAATATATATATATATATATATATATATATATATATATATATATAAATATATATATATATATATATATATATAAATATATATATATATATATATATATACATACATATATATATATATATATATAAATAAATAAATAAATATATATATATATATATATATATATATATATATATATATATATATATATATATATATATAGGAAGGGTAGTATGATAGTAAGGGCAGATAATTATGAAAGTTACGGGAATGACAAAGAGCTCTTGGTGCATCCAAGAATGATTATAGGATTCAGAAAAAACCATTTTCAGAATCGATTAGATGACAGGCAAATAGTAAGCCTATATTAGACAATGAAAGATTATACCCCAAGCAGAAGGTAGAATCCTCCCCTCTCTCTGGTGGACAGCCGATCTAGTTTGGGTACTTTCCTTTACCCTCACTACAAGGATAAATGAATTGCCCCGTTCAACCTACCATTCCTTAAACGTCTTTTCATATGGGAGTATAACGGGAAGACACGACTGTATGACCTAAATAGGGTAGGTCTACTTAAGGTACGCCAGCACTTTACTCAATGTGACAGCATCCTCCCCTTTATCCTTTACTGGGGAAGGCTAGTAGGGAGGAGGGGTAGTAATAGTAATGCCCCCCCCCTACTAACATTTGAGGTTGTCAATCTTACCTGTGTTAGAGATCTGTTATATCTCTTAATCGCCCTAAAACTTAAGACACAAATTCTTGCTCTTTAGCATTACATGAAAACCGATACACTATCGGCGTAAACCTCGAGTGTATCAACAAACACACGGTACAAGCACAGATGGTCTAAAGTAAAATATTATTCAGCTGTATACCTAAACCGGTTATTCGCTCATCAGGTTGTTTCGTCCATATTCACAGATTGGAACATCATCATAAAGTTTTATTTGTCAACAGGAAGTTCCAAAGGTGAAGGCTCAACAAGAATTATACCACAAGGATTAAACCCTTGGTACCAGCTGTTCAAAGCAGTGAAACAGAGTGCTAGTACAGCTGAAACCAGGGGATAGAAAAGTTCTTTGAAATAAAATCCTAGTTTTTCTTGCTTTGTTTTAAAATTTTAATAAAAGGTGAATAAGTTGTGTATAAACCATAATATGTAACATAATTTAACTGAAAATGTGTTTTATCTAGGTACAGATCGAACAGTGAAGCGAAGCTTTCATTGTTGTTCTCTACTTTTAGTGCCGATACACCGTTTCAGAATTTGCAAAAATAAATCGCGGCTGATTCCTAAATTCCTAAAGAAAAATATCTTTATACTCCTGTGTAATTATTTGGGGTGATTGGCCTTTGGGATACCTCTCAAAGACATCTTTAAGTAGAACTAATTGTATGTAGACGGAAAATAGTTCAATACTGGTAAAACTGCCATACC
>JBAIZL010000006.1:57335897-57350897 GCA_036971475.1 Prosapia bicincta | reverse complement strand
GCTTTTTCATCTGCATTGTGCACGCAGCTAGGAGAACACTCGACCAACATTTTTGGCCATTCGCATTGTAAGCAGTCCTCAGCTTCAACAAAACCAGCATCTTTCTTTTCGCCATATGTTTTCTTATAAACAACGTTTTCTCTTTTCTCCCATCGATTGATCCAGCTTTTAAAATCCTGCTTTTCTATTTCTTTAGCAAGATCTTAATGTGGCTTTTTGGCGCATTAATAAGGTCATAAATTTGAGCATTTTTTCGCGAATATTTTTAAGCCATGCTTTCAAAGCTGATTCCACTTGTGAATCTTTCCCGAAACGATTTCTTCTGCTGTCAACACTTTCATTACACTTTGACAATGACAAGATGGAGTCATTGTTCTTCAAACTTTTGCACAAGTGAGGTTGCGAAATACCGAAAAATTGAAAAGTAGCCTTTCTTTGACTCGTTTTTGGCAACTTATTGTATCTTACTATAATGTCAAGTTTTGTTTAAGACTTAAATCAAGTAGTTTCTTTTCAAATAAAATTAAATTAAGTAAAATCACACTGAAATCATAAACGTATATGAAAATAAATAAATAAACGGCGCACACCTGTAGTCGCGTGAACAAATAGAATGAGAACAACTAGAAGGACAAACCACTTACTGTACACTTTATGAAACCTACAAGACGTGTTTTAGTAAAGTCAAATCAACATATGAATGCATATGAGTATTTCATTGGATATAACAATGAGCGAAGAAATGATTACAATAAGCGATTGATTACAAAGTATTTATACAATTCCGTGTCTGTCTTTAAGTGAAACTATAACAATAGCCGAATAATAACGTTAAACGTGATCACACTTTGCGGCGGCTAGTTTAATAATAACGTTTCGAAAACTACTGTAAAATTATTTTCCAGTTAAATATAGTGCACATTCAGCCAGTTTTTCACGAGAAATCTCACGTTTTAATGATTGAAATAATACACGGTAAAAGAAATTAGTGAAAAGGGGAAAGTGTTTAGGGCCTAAATCCGAGTTTTACGGAGTAACAAATTCACAATCAAGAGATGGGTGATCAATAGACGTCTTTCACGGCAATCGAAGAAAATTTTACATTTGTAGAAAATAAATCCTTAAGCTCTTGTTGAAAAACACTTGTTGCACCAGGCCTACTATGTAAAGTATGAAGTAAATGTGCAGAGGTACGAAAGTGTGGGGTTTATTGGTGATTGTAAACCTCCGACTAGACTATGAAGGTTTTGGTACCAATATATTAAGTTTAGATTGTATTTTAAAACACATTTGTTTCACTGGTAATCCAAACAGATTGTCATTAACCAGTTCCAACGAAGAAGACATTTTGAATAAAGCATTGTGTAGAATCAAATGATGGTTTGAAGATTTTAAAACCAATTTTTAAATCTATGATGTTTCATACATAGTAAAGATATTTTCTGAGCAAGAAATTTACATTGGGTCAGAGATTTTATTTTAAATGAATATTCATTATCGAAGTAGTTATGCATTCTGCTTGTAACGCTTACGTCGAACACGTCCCACGCGAGCCAGGCGTAGATATACCGTCGCCTGTATGGGCGCTCTTTGAGATGATATACAGTCTGTTTTCGTGGAACCCTGTCTTTATCGGCTATAAAGTTTACCATAAAGTTCTTATTTGGAAACTTTGCTTTATGCAAAGTTAATACAACATAGTGCCAAGCCCAGAGATTAAAATAGAAGATAAATCTAGATGTTGCAACAGATGCACAACCTCTAAAATGTTTTATTCTACGGAAGTGTAACTGTAGGAGGCATTGGGACGATAATGATATTTTATATTGAGTGAAGTATTAGTCTATAAGTTTACAGTTTTATAATTAAATATTCATTTAATTTATATTTAAAACTGCTTATGTGACAGTTTTTAGCGATTTTTTATCGTATAAAAGGTTTTCCATAAGCTGTAACAATACTGTACCGAGCATTGTACAACAATAATAGTATGAAGAAAAATTTACATATACGAAATATATATATATAAATTTAAAGTCATTTCCTACTAAGGTCAGCTAAAGAAAATACATTTTAGTTATTTTTATTAAATAATTACAATTAATATAAATATGTATATACAGTATACATATTTGACATAATCACATATATACCTAAAGTATGCTTGTGACAGACTCATAATAATAAGTGACAAAATAAAAAGCTAAATTAATTGTTAAAATTATTTATTTAATTATTTAATATTACAAAAAAAACTGTATTAACAATAAGTGGCATAAACTATAAGTTTTAAAATATGTATTTGAACTTGAGTGGATGCATAAAATATATTTTATTAACGATTGAACATTTGAACAAGATATATAAATATACAGGGAGAGTGTGAATTAATAGATGGAATTGAAAAACACACTAATATCAGTTTTTTCCTGTTGAATTTACATTCCTCATAGATCTTTGATTTTGTTAGAGTTTTGCTCTTTTTTAATTATTATTGTGAATTTCGTTGCTAAGAAAAGCTTAATTCAATTAATTTACCATAATTATTTTCTCAAAATACTCTATTTGAATATAATGTAAACCAATTTAAAATCCCAAAATTTGAAACCTTTTGAGAAAGGTATAAAATAATGACTGTACAGTTTATTGCAACTGGACATACCGTGGTTTACTCTTGTTTAAAATGTTATGGCTCTTAAATTTAGATCACGTGGTGCAAATTAGATTGAGGTTAAGTGTTTGTTATTATTTCTTTACATTATTTTCGCAAATACAGTTGTACATGCTCTTTACATCTTGGTTTGATGTCCGTTGCCATTCTTTCTGGGAGCTGGACAGAGTGCACTGTGTTTACCGAGATACCACTTAGTAGTGGGAGCGAAAGAAGGTGAAATGTTTAACTTACAAAGTCATAACGCTGCGAAATACGATGACGTTTTCATGACTTCCAGGTTGCAGGTGCAACTCTGAATTTTCCGTGAGAGTGCCATTACTCGGTCTTCATCATTACAACTGCATGAAATAATACAAAAACAGCTGCTGCGAAATAATATGCTGCGAAAATTCATCTACTCTGTACTCTTAAGTCATTTCAAAATGGAAAACATTAAAAGTGCATTTGGTTGAGAGATAAAAGATGCAATTTTAAATTTTTTTAGAATATAAAACTCGTTATAGTAATTTCTAAGAGGAAAAATTGAATATTTATAAATAAATAAATAAATTTATATATATATATATATATATATATATATATGTATGTGTGTGTGAGTGTGTGGGTGTGTGTGTGTGTTTGTGTATGTGTGTGTGTGTGTGTGTGTGTGTGTGTGTGTGTGTGTGTGTGTGTGTGTGTGTGTGTGTGTGTGTGTGTGTGTGTGTGTGTGTGTGTGTGTGTGTGTGTGTATGTGTGTGTGTGTGTGTGTGTGTGTGTGTGTGTGTGTGTGTGTGTGTGTGTGTGTGTGTGTGTGTGTGTTCATATACATCTTTGAGAAGTATTTGCAAGCTATGGGAAGTTGTCTGAGTGTTAAAAAGCCATATACTTCGAACATGATGATAATTGGTTCGAAACCGACTTAGACCACCAAATTTTTAACAATCAAATATTGAATGAATATTTGCAAAACACTATATTAATGTCAATTGTCATCCACTACAGGTTTTATAAAAATTTGAACTTTGATGGACCAATAAAAACGTATTTTATTAACGATTGAAAATTTGTACTATATATATATATATATATATATATATATATATATATATATATATCAGGAGAGTGTTAGCTAACAGAGGCATTTAGTAATAATAAAAAAAGGTTATTTTGTTGTCTTTATTATTTATGCTTTTGCTACAGAATGTTAAAATATGAATATATATATATATATATATATATATATATATATATATATATATATATATATATATATATAAGGGAAATGGAACTGTTACTAAAATAACAGGTTATGTTACGTTCCATGTGAGTAGTTTTCTTAAAGACTTGAATGGTTGAATTTTATAACTTGTATTATTAAAAATTTTCCTTTCCCCAAGAGACTCACGACTGCCTTGAGATTTTCCAAAGAAAATGTATGGGCTTTTCTAAAGAATTTTGGCATTTTTGTGTACAAACGTTATGCAAATATTAAACAAAAAATTATAAAAATAATCAATACAACTTAATACAGTTGATTGCAACAATATTCGAATCGTATATTTTTGCAAATACTAATATCAAAGCGTCCACTAAAGTGCACGCTTTAGGTGCAGTGGTTGTCGTTGTTAATGGCATTAGGAATAATCTGAGCCCGTAATATTCCTTAAAAAACTCATAATTGCGACAGAAAAACGCGAAATGTCGTTAAAACTCGATCTGTTGAAAAAACCGCAAGTCGTGACGCCAAAATAATCGTAACGCTTGAGAAAAACTTGCGTCATTTGGCGAATAATTCAATATCCGGTTAAGTCGGTTGTAATTGTGATGAAATGACGAGATTTTTTGGTCCTCATACTTTCCAAGGCCCTTGTCGCGACCTTCCGCTTGGTAATTGCTACTGCGTGTGGCGCAGCATGCCGGATGCTGTTGGAAATACTTTCATGCGAACGCCATTATGCTATAACACGGCGATGTAAAATGGTTCTGGAAAGTTATAAATAATTTGTCTCCTCTTGGTGTAATAACAGATGTTTTCAGGACCGAGCCTGGATCCAAACAGAACTTCTACAAACACCTTATCACCTAAGAAGAACGCGGTAATTTAATGCGACAAAACGGTAGATAACTGTTTTATAGTTCTAAAATCGCCGCCAGTGTATGTTATACTCCCGACACACCGCAAACAGTAGCTTGGATTTAATTACAACTAAGTTTTTATCGTATTTATTTTATTAAGCTTGAATGGTATATCCTATATGAAGGTTTCATTAATTTGTATTTCAAACTTTTAGTATAATTCTCTACAGGAGGCCAGAGAGGGGGTTGTAGAATGATAGCTCCAGTCCCAAAACGATGATAAGGTTCTTTTATTTGTTGGCTGATAAACAATTGCTAATGTCAGACCATCTCGTCCTCCGTTAAGCAACAATAAGCTTCATATTTTACCTAATAGTTGTAGCTGAATAGCTTTCCGGCCAAATCTTTCAACTTGGGGAACAAATCGTAATGGCTGAACGCCATTTCCGGAGGGTGGGTAGTGGATGATGTTCCATTTAACCAGTAGCAATGTGTACGAACCGGATGCAATTCTGAATATAAAGTGAATAATGGACCGCAGTAGCTTAAGCGAAATGGTTTATGAATAAACCTTAAAACTTTAAACAAAGTAAAGTGCTACATAACTCCACTTAGCAAAGTTAAGGTGCTAGATAGCTCCACTTGAGAAAATTAAGGTGGCAGCGAACTCCACTACACAAAAGTAAGGATTCAGCGACCTCCACTAACCCGAAACAAGTGAACAGCTAAATCTATTAAACAAAAGGTGCGAGATAATTCCACTAAACAGGAATAAAAGAGCAGCAAAGAGGGTCCACCAAACAAAACTAAGGTGCCAGATGACTATACTAAACAGACGTTGGGTGGCAACTAACTCCACTAAATAGAATTAAGAGAGCAGCTAATTCCATTAAGCAAAAGTAAGGTGCTAGATGACTCCACTAAACAATAGCAAGGTGTCAGCTAACTTCACTAAACAGGAATAAAAGAGCAGCTATGTCCTCCAAACAAAACTAAGGTGCCAGATAACTCCACTAAGGAGACGTGGGTGGCAGCTAACTCTATTAAACTAAAGTAAGTTGCTAGATAACCCCACTAAAAAATAGTAAGGAGGCAGCTCCACTAAACAAAAATAAGAGAGTAGGTAAGTCCTCCAAACAAAACTAAGGTGCCAGATAACTCCACTAAGGAGACGGTGGGTGGCAACTAACTTCATTAAACTAAAGTAAGTTGCTATATAACTCCATTAAACAATAGTAAGGTGGAAGCTAACTCCACTAAACACAAATAAGAGAGCAGCAAACTTTATTAAACAGAAATTAGAGAACAACTAAGGCCACCAAACAAAACTTAGGGGCCAGATAACTACCCTAAACAAACGTTGGGTGGGAGATAACTCTACTAAATAAAATTAAGAGAGCTATAAAATTAACTCTACTAACTCTAATAAACAAAAGGAAGTTTCCAGATAACTCCAATAAGTAAAATTAAGGTGACAACTAATTCGTCTAAACAGAAATAATGTGACAGATAACTCCACTAAACAATATTAAGGTGACAGCTAACTCCACTGAGAGAGACAATCAGTGTTGGATAAACAAGAGAGCAGCTAACTCCAATCAAAATAGTAAGGTTCAACATAAATCCACTAAATAAAAGTAAGGTGATAGCTAACTATACTAAACAGAAGTAAGGTGGCAGATAACTCCACTAAATAATGTTAAGGTGATAGCTAGCTCCACTAAACAAACCTGTGACGTCACAAAAGGTAACACAGTTCCAAACAATAATCTCAGAAAAACTCCATACATTAAAAATTCAAACGCCTTTGTTTTAGCTAAGGATTGAAAAATTAATATGAACTTTTACTATTCAAATGGTTATTATTTTAGAATAATATATATTTCCTATATATATATATATATATATATATATATATATAAGCTAGAATATATATTACACTTACGTCGCTACAAACATGTCCTGCCGTTCCTAAGGGCGTTATCTCGTCTCAGGATTATCTATACACTACGATAGTAGTACACAGATAAACGACCCAACATCGTTGGAAGAAGACAGCGTCAGTAAGAGCAGAAGATAACACTTCACTTATTTCACTTCATACAATATATAGTTCTGTCTCTAGTTTCATTCAATTGTCTGGAGGAGATTGTCAATCTATGGAGAAAGTACTATTTAACATTAAAAGATTTGTATTTATATATTATTAATATTTTGGTTTATATTATTGTTTAATATATGGAATATTATTTTTTATTGAGTATTATGACACAAAAATCAAGTGTAGCTGATCATGTAATTTAATCAAAACATAATTTAGGCAGGGATAATTTGATAGCATAAGAAAATGATTAAAAATGTTTATTGTGTAAGAAAGTATTTTTATATAGGTATACTTTATGCCAAATGGTCAGTATTAAATTCCTCATTGTACTTAATTTTATGTTTATTTTTAATAAATAATTTAATTTTATAAACATTTTTATATTATCAAGTGTATAGTTTGTATTTTCAAGTAGTTTATTAGAATGGTCGGGATTGGAGTTATTTTAAAACATGTGTAAATTAATTAAGTCAGTATTTCTGAAAGTAGTTAACAGGAGGGCGTACGTTGAAAGTATTTTACAATTATTTAAAAATAATTTGTTTTTGTAAATATAAATGTTAATAATAATAAATCAATTCCTTGCGTTGGGTTATTTTGTTTAATTAAAGAATTTTGGTGTTTAATTTGAAATCTATACCCACTTAATATTGTAAGTCGCACTTCCTAGTTTTTCATTACTATCAAACTAGAAATGTAATATTGTGTTATTTACTCTTTGCTTAAAAACGACCTGATACGTACGGAAACCTCAAGATCTATGTTTTTAGACTCTGAACCTCTGATGAGCATTAAGGGGCGGAACGGCATAAATGTTTATATTTTGTATAATTCCTATAAAATTATTTCCTTGAACATTTAATGTATTTATTGTGTTTAATGGAAATTAAAATGTATTTTTTTAAATATCGCAATATAAGCGATTTATTCAAAGCATATTTGCAAAATAAATCTTTTTATTTTAAATATCGCAATATAAGCGATTTATTCAAAGCATACTTGCAAAATAAATCTCTTTATTTTAAATTTTGCAATATAAGCGATTTATTCAAAGCATACTTGCAAAATAAATCTCTTTTTTTAATATTGCAATATAAGCGATTTATTCAAAGCATACTTGCAAAATAAATCTCTTTATTTTAAATATCGCAATATAAGCCATTTATTCAAAGCATACTTGCAAAATAAATCTCTTTATTTTAAATATCGCAATATAAGCGATTTATTCAAAGCATACTTGCAAAATAAATCTCTTTATTTTAAATATCGCAATATAAGCGATTTATTCAAAGCATACTTGCAAAATAAATCTCTTTATTTTAAATATCGCAATATAAGCGATTTATTCAAAGCATACTTGCAAAATAAATCTTTCTTTTTAAATATCGCAATATAAGCGATTTATTCAAAGCATACTTGCAAAATAAATCTTTCTTTTTAAATATCGCAATATAAGCGATTTATTCAAAGCATACTTGCAAAATAAATCTCTTTTTTTTTAAATATCGCAATATAAGCGATTAATTCAAAGCATACTTGCAAAATAAATCTCTTTATTTCAAATATCGCAATATAAGCGATTTATTCAAAGCATACTTGCAAAATAAATCTTTCTTTTTAAATATCGCAATATAAGCGATTTATTCAAAGCATACTTGCAAAATAAATCTCTTTTTTTTTAAATATCGCAATATAAGCGATTTATTCAAAGCATACTTGCAAAATAAATCTCTTTTTTTTAAATATCGCAATATAAGCGATTAATTCAAAGCATACTTGCAAAATAAATCTCTTTATTTTAAATATCGCAATATAAGCGATTTATTCAAAGCATACTTGCAAAATAAATCTCTTTATTTTAAATATCGCAACATAAGCGATTTATTCAAAGCATACTTGCAAAATAAATCTCTTTTTTTTTAAATATCGCAATATAAGCGATTTATTCAAAGCATACTTGCAAAATAAATCTCTTTTTTTTAAATATCGCAATATAAGCGATTAATTCAAAGCATACTTGCAAAATAAATCTCTTTATTTTAAATATCGCAATATAAGCGATTTATTCAAAGCATACTTGCAAAATAAATCTTTCTTTTTAAATATCGCAATATAAGCGATTTATTCAAAGCATACTTGCAAAATAAATCTCTTTTTTTTTAAATATCGCAATATAAGCGATTAATTCAAAGCATACTTGCAAAATAAATCTCTTTATTTTAAATATCGCAATATAAGCGATTTATTCAAAGCATACTTGCAAAATAAATCTCTTTATTTTAAATATCGCAATATAAGCGATTTATTCAAAGCATACTTGCAAAATAAATCTCTTTTTTTTTAAATATCGCAATATAAGCGATTTATTCAAAGCATACTTGCAAAATAAATCTCTTTTTTTTAAATATCGCAATATAAGCGATTAATTCAAAGCATACTTGCAAAATAAATCTCTTTATTTTAAATATCGCAATATAAGCGATTTATTCAAAGCATACTTGCAAAATAAATCTTTCTTTTTAAATATCGCAATATAAGCGATTTATTCAAAGCTTACTTGCAAAATAAATCTCTTTTTTTTTAAATATCGCAATATAAGCCATTTATTCAAAGCATACTTGCAAAATAAATCTCTTTATTTTAAATATCGCAATATAAGCGATTTATTCAAAGCATACTTGCAAAATAAATCTCTTTATTTTAAATATCGCAATATAAGCGATTTATTCAAAGCATACTTGCAAAATAAATCTTTCTTTTTAAATATCGCAATATAAGCGATTTATTCAAAGCATACTTGCATAATAAATCTTTCTTTTTAAATATCGCAATATAAGCGATTTATTCAAAGCATACTTGCAAAATAAATCTCTTTTTTTTTAAATATCGCAATATAAGCGATTAATTCAAAGCATACTTGCAAAATAAATCTCTTTATTTTAAATATCGCAATATAAGCGATTTATTCAAAGCATACTTGCAAAATAAATCTCTTTATTTTAAATATCGCAATATAAGCGATTTATTCAAAGCATACTTGCAAAATAAATCTCTTTTTTTTAAATATCGCAATATAAGCGATTTATTCAAAGCATACTTGCAAAATAAATCTCTTTTTTTTAAATATCGCAATATAAGCGATTAATTCAAAGCATACTTGCAAAATAAATCTCTTTATTTTAAATATCGCAATATAAGCGATTTATTCAAAGCATACTTGCAAAATAAATCTTTCTTTTTAAATATCGCAATATAAGCGATTTATTCAAAGCTTACTTGCAAAATAAATCTCTTTTTTTTTAAATATCGCAATATAAGCGATTAATTCAAAGCATACTTGCAAAATAAATCTCTTTATTTTAAATATCGCAATATAAGCGATTTATTCAAAGCATACTTGCAAAATAAATCTCTTTTTTTTAAATATCGCAATATAAGCGATTAATTCAAAGCATACTTGCAAAATAAATCTCTTTATTTTAAATATCGCAATATAAGCGATTTATTCAAAGCATACTTGCAAAATAAATCTTTCTTTTTAAATATCGCAATATAAGCGATTTATTCAAAGCATACTTGCAAAATAAATCTCTTTTTTTTTAAATATCGCAATATAAGCGATTTATTCAAAGCATACTTGCAAAATAAATCTTTCTTTTTAAATATCGCAATATAAGCGATTTATTCAAAGCATACTTGCAAAATAAATCTCTTTTTTTTAAATATCGCAATATAAGCGATTAATTCAAAGCATACTTGCAAAATAAATCTCTTTATTTTAAATATCGCAATATAAGCGATTAATTCAAAGCATACTTGCAAAATAAATCTCTTTTTTTTTAAATATCGCAATATAAGCGATTTATTCAAAGCATACTTGCAAAATAAATCTCTTTTTTTTAAATATCGCAATATAAGCGATTAATTCAAAGCATACTTGCAAAATAAATCTCTTTATTTTAAATATCGCAATATAAGCGATTTATTCAAAGCATACTTGCAAAATAAATCTTTCTTTTTAAATATCGCAATATAAGCGATTTATTCAAAGCATACTTGCAAAATAAATCTCTTTTTTTTTAAATATCGCAATATAAGCGATTAATTCAAAGCATACTTGCAAAATAAATCTCTTTATTTTAAATATCGCAATATAAGCGATTTATTCAAAGCATACTTGCAAAATAAATCTCTTTATTTTAAATATCGCAATATAAGCGATTTATTCAAAGCATACTTGCAAAATAAATCTCTTTTTTTTAAATATCGCAATATAAGCGATTTATTCAAAGCATACTTGCAAAATAAATCTCTTTTTTTTAAATATCGCAATATAAGCGATTAATTCAAAGCATACTTGCAAAATAAATCTCTTTATTTTAAATATCGCAATATAAGCGATTTATTCAAAGCATACTTGCAAAATAAATCTTTCTTTTTAAATATCGCAATATAAGCGATTTATTCAAAGCATACTTGCAAAATAAATCTCTTTTTTTTTAAATATCGCAATATAAGCCATTTATTCAAAGCATACTTGCAAAATAAATCTCTTTATTTTAAATATCGCAATATAAGCGATTTATTCAAAGCATACTTGCAAAATAAATCTCTTTATTTTAAATATCGCAATATAAGCGATTTATTCAAAGCATACTTGCAAAATAAATCTCTTTTTTTTTAAATATCGCAATATAAGCGATTTATTCAAAGCATACTTGCAAAATAAATCTCTTTTTTTTAAATATCGCAATATAAGCGATTAATTCAAAGCATACTTGCAAAATAAATCTCTTTATTTTAAATATCGCAATATAAGCGATTTATTCAAAGCATACTTGCAAAATAAATCTTTCTTTTTAAATATCGCAATATAAGCGATTTATTCAAAGCATACTTGCAAAATAAATCTCTTTTTTTTAAATATCGCAATATAAGCGATTAATTCAAAGCATACTTGCAAAATAAATCTCTTTATTTTAAATATCGCAATATAAGCGATTTATTCAAAGCATACTTGCAAAATAAATCTTTCTTTTTAAATATCGCAATATAAGCGATTTATTCAAAGCATACTTGCAAAATAAATCTCTTTTTTTTAAATATCGCAATATAAGCGATTTATTCAAAGCATACTTGCAAAATAAATCTCTTTTTTTTAAATATCGCAATATAAGCGATTTATTCAAATCATACTTGCAAAATAAATCTCTTTATTTTAAATATCGCAATATAAGCGATTTATTCAAAGCATACTTGCAAAATAAATCTCTTTTTTTTTAAATATCGCAATATAAGCGATTTATTCAAAGCATACTTGCAAAATAAATCTTTCTTTTTAAATATCGCAATATAAGCGATTTATTCAAAGCATACTTGCAAAATAAATCTCTTTTTTTTTAAATATCGCAATATAAGCGATTTATTCAAAGCATACTTGCAAAATAAATCTTTCTTTTTAAATATCGCAATATAAGCGATTTATTCAAAGCATACTTGCAAAATAAATCTTTCTTTTTAAATATCGCAATATAAGCGATTTATTCAAAGCATACTTGCAAAATAAATCTCTTTTTTTTTAAATATCGCAATATAAGCGATTTATTCAAAGCATACTTGCAAAATAAATCTTTCTTTTTAAATATCGCAATATAAGCGATTTATTCAAAGCATACTTGCAAAATAAACCTCTTTTTTTTTAAATATCGCAATATAAGCGATTTATTCAAAGCATACTTGCAAAATAAATCTTTCTTTTTAAATATCGCAATATAAGCGATTTATTCAAAGCATACTTGCAAAATAAATCTTTCTTTTTAAATATCGCAATATAAGCGATTTATTCAAAGCATACTTGCAAAATAAATCTCTTTTTTTTTAAATAGCGCAATATAAGCGATTTATTCAAAGCATACTTGCAAAATAAATCTCTTTTTTTTAAATATCGCAATATAAGCGACTTATTCAAAGCATACTTGCAAAATAAATCTTTCTTTTTAAATATCGCAATATAAGCGATTTATTCAAAGCATACTTGCAAAATAAATCTTTCTTTTTAAATATCGCAATATAAGCGATTTATTCAAAGCATACTTGCAAAATAAATCTCTTTTTTTTTAAATATCGCAATATAAGCGATTTATTCAAAGCATACTTGCAAAATAAATCTTTCTTTTTGAATATCGCAATATAAGCGATTTATTCAAAGCATACTTGCAAAATAAACCTCTTTTTTTTTAAATATCGCAATATAAGCGATTTATTCAAAGCATACTTGCAAAATAAATCTTTCTTTTTAAATATCGCAATATAAGCGATTTATTCAAAGCATACTTGCAAAATAAATCTTTCTTTTTAAATATCGCAATATAAGCGATTTATTCAAAGCATACTTGCAAAATAAATCTCTTTTTTTTTAAATAGCGCAATATAAGCGATTTATTCAAAGCATACTTGCAAAATAAATCTCTTTTTTTTAAATATCGCAATATAAGCGACTTATTCAAAGCATACTTGCAAAATAAATCTTTCTTTTTAAATATCGCAATATAAGCGATTTATTCAAAGCATACTTGCAAAATAAATCTTTCTTTTTAAATATCGCAATATAAGCGATTTATTCAAAGCATACTTGCAAAATAAATCTCTTTTTTTTTAAATATCGCAATATAAGCGATTTATTCAAAGCATACTTGCAAAATAAATCTCTTTTTTTTAAATATCGCAATATAAGCGATTTATTCAAAGCATACTTGCAAAATAAATCTCTTTTTTTTAAATATCGCAATATAAGCGATTTATTCAAATCATACTTGCAAAATAAATCTCTTTATTTTAAATATCGCAATATAAGCGATTTATTCAAAGCATACTTGCAAAATAAATCTCTTTTTTTTAAATATCGCAATATAAGCGATTTATTCAAAGCATACTTGCAAAATAAATCTTTCTTTTTAAATATCGCAATATAAGCGATTTATTCAAAGCATACTTGCAAAATAAATCTCTTTTTTTTTAAATATCGCAATATAAGCGATTTATTCAAAGCATACTTGCAAAATAAATCTTTCTTTTTAAATATCGCAATATAAGCGATTTATTCAAAGCATACTTGCAAAATAAATCTTTCTTTTTAAATATCGCAATATAAGCGATTTATTCAAAGCATACTTGCAAAATAAATCTCTTTTTTTTTAAATATCGCAATATAAGCGATTTATTCAAAGCATACTTGCAAAATAAATCTTTCTTTTTAAATATCGCAATATAAGCGATTTATTCAAAGCATACTTGCAAAATAAACCTCTTTTTTTTAAATATCGCAATATAAGCGATTTATTCAAAGCATACTTGCAAAATAAATCTTTCTTTTTAAATATCGCAATATAAGCGATTTATTCAAAGCATACTTGCAAAATAAATCTTTCTTTTTAAATATCGCAATATAAGCGATTTATTCAAAGCATACTTGCAAAATAAATCTCTTTTTTTTTAAATAGCGCAATATAAGCGATTTATTCAAAGCATACTTGCAAAATAAATCTCTTTTTTTTAAATATCGCAATATAAGCGACTTATTCAAAGCATACTTGCAAAATAAATCTTTCTTTTTAAATATCGCAATATAAGCGATTTATTCAAAGCATACTTGCAAAATAAATCTTTCTTTTTAAATATCGCAATATAAGCGATTTATTCAAAGCATACTTGCAAAATAAATCTCTTTTTTTTTAAATATCGCAATATAAGCGATTTATTCAAAGCATACTTGCAAAATAAATCTTTCTTTTTGAATATCGCAATATAAGCGATTTATTCAAAGCATACTTGCAAAATAAATCTTTCTTTTTAAATATCGCAATATAAGCGATTTATTCAAAGCATACTTGCAAAATAAATCTCTTTTTTTTAAATATCGCAATATAAGCGATTTATTCAAAGCATACTTGCAAAATAAATCTTTCTTTTTAAATATCGCAATATAAGCGATTTATTGAAAGCATACTTGCAAAATAAATCTTTCTTTTTAAATATCGCAATATAAGCGATTTATTCAAAGCATACTTGCAAAATAAATCTCTTTTTTTTTAAATATCGCAATATAAGCGATTAATTCAAAGCATACTTGCAAAATAAATCTCTTTTTTAAAATTCCTTTTATTAGTTC
>JBAIZL010000006.1:57315897-57330897 GCA_036971475.1 Prosapia bicincta | reverse complement strand
CATTTGTATACTTTCGTTGTAACAAAAGCTTTACGAATTTTTACATTTAATTTCTGAATAATTCATTTGCTTTCGAACAAAAACTCAATTTTTATAAACTCAAATATAAAAAAAAATAATTTAAATACATTTGAAGTAAATCGAATTAATTATTGTACTTTTTGTGTTATATATCTTGAGGTTTTTTTTATAAATTACTACTGTTGGTATCATTTGGCTAAAAACACCTACTTACTGATATTATTTAGCAGAAGCGTTTCGCACTGGGTCAGTGCATTGATCATTGCTGTGAATCTTGTCCGTGATTTAAAGCATTGAACAATGCACTGACCTAGTGCGAAACGCGTATTCGGAAAAATATTAGTAAATAGTGGTTTTTTAGCCAAGTGATACCAAAAGTATCAACGAAATAATTAACTTTCAAGTTCAGATAAGAAGATTGTTTTCTTGTACAATTATTTCTCTGAATTTCATCTTATAAATACATTTTTTAAAGTTGTTTGAAGTTGCAAATTTCTAGTCACTAAGAGCCTGTTTAGGTATCTCTCTATCTTATTCTTCTCTGTACTCCTGGCCATATCCTCCTTGGTTTGTTGTTGACCGTAATGCTCATCTGACCATTTGCTTCGGGTATCGATCGTCCCACATCCTCTCTACGTACCTATAACGTCCAAGCTGTACTTTTACATCTTTACGTAACCGTAATGGTTTCATGCAATACGTTATTTGATAACCTTTCCAGCTCGATCCTCCTGCCAGACGTCAATGTCCGTAGCTCCAACATTTGTCTACGTTTGCCGTAGCTTGTCACAGCTCTAGGTTACAACGTTTTCAACTATTTTCATATAAATATTAAGTATAACTAGTTCCACTTATAACATAATTCGTGATTGCCCATATTCCCGCCCTCTCATAGCCTGATCCATTGTCTGACATTTCTTCCCCGGACGGTACCAAGCAGTTTTCATAGTAGAGTGTTTGATTTTTTCTCCATCATCGCATGTAAAATTCTTTAAACTAAAAAGAAGAAAAAAGTTTAACAAAAAGAATACACTTTAATATATTATTTTTAAAAAACCAAATGTGTATGGCTTCAAAAATATTTGAGCAACTTCTCGTCACGCTAAGACAAAAAAAATATTTAAATTTTCTTCTGCTTACAGCTGATTAGTAAAACAAGACATGAATAATTTATATTAAACACAAAATTCTATTTTTATTTAAAAAAATAAAAATAAATTAACAAAAAAGTTGAAAAATAATAAATATAAATAAGTTAAACCTCCTTAACCACTAAAACGGTTTATTTATGTTCTGATGTACGTTTCGATTGCAAATCAATCATCTACAGAGGAAATTACTGCAATTAACTCCAGTTACTCTTGTAATATTTTCCTCTGAAGATGATTGCTTTGCAATCGAAACGTACATCAGGACATACATAAAACGTGTTTGTGGTTAAGGAGAGTTGGTTTATTTTTAATTAAAACTCATACGTTGATATAAGTTGTTATTAGAAAATGATATTTTATCCCAAAATAGTTTCTTTATGGATATATTAAAAAGACTTTTTACTTTTATTTAGAAATTATGAGACTTTGGTCTTTACGTTTAATAAAAATTTTAATTTTATACGAAAGAGTTTTTGCCAAAGCCTTATCAAAGTCATCACTTATCTTTCTTATTTGAGGATATCTTTTTGTTACGTAAAAAGATGATTCATTTTACTGCTTTACGGAAAAGATTTTTGTTCAGGTATTTAAAAATCTAAAAATATATTTCTATTCTATTTTATTTTAACTATAAAAGTACAAAAGATTAACCATTTATAAACTATGTACAAAGGTTACCTTATAAATGTTGTTTCTTGAAAACTTTATAAAATTTCGTGTACATTACTGAAAACAATAAGTAACTAAATTTAATTAAATTAATTATTTTACTTCTTACAGTAATTTAATGCTGACAGTGAAAGTTTTTACAATTTTAAGTTTAGTAATTAGTGTCTAACATTTTTGTAATTAAAATTTCTTTGATGAAGAAAGTGTTTTTAACAGATTAAAACTCAAAGCTAAACCTAGTTGTGTCTTGTGAAATGTGAATATCTGGACCTATACAGACGCAAATTTGCCGTACATGATTGATAAATATTGCTGTTAGGGTAAAAGGCCCAATGAATAAAATTTAGGTAAAAAATCACTTATTTTTACGGATTAGCCTATCTCTAAAACCTATATGTATAAATAAGGTAAAACATATACATTTCTAAGACGCTGTAAAGTACAGGGATAATTCTGTCCCGAGAACGTCTATTGTCATGTATTGTTACAGTTGATATGGGTGGAGAACAAGTCATTTATTTAGTGAAGACAAAGGGTAAAAATTGTTATAGAAACCTTCTACACTAGCATAAGCTAGAAAAAATATATAAAATTGTAATAAGTTAGAAAAAATAATACAAATTTTCCTTTCTTTTTTTCAACTAATGTTTTTTCGTTTGTTTTAAGAAATTTTTTCTTTTATCTTTTAAACTTTTCCAGAAGAAGAACGTTTTTCAACGTCTTTGAAAATGGTAATCACTTTTTGATGAACAGGTGAAAACAAAAAGAATAAAAATTTACATTTTAACCAACATTTTCTATGGGTAGGAATTATTTTCTGATAGACATTTATACATTATATTCAAAACAGAGAGTATTCATTAAAAGATTACTGAAAAATAAAATAGCAACAAAATTAAAGCAATTAAATAAAATAATGAAACATAACTATTAAGCTTAATTTTATCTTTTTACTTACGTTAAGAGATATAAAATATAACCTTTGAATAAAGTATAATGTATTTTTGTTTATAATAATATTTTAAACGTACTTAAAATATACAAAATTACAGGAGACGTTAACACTACAAACTTAAGGAAATTTAAACAGGGTTTCAGCCTCGTGTTCTTGGACACTCCATAGTGTTCACACTTTAACCTATAATTTACTTATTTTTCTACAGGAAATTATAAAATGAAAATAAATTACTGAAATAAATACTTAAGTAACAAAATTATTTACAATATACTTAAAACCTACATTTAAACATACAAAATGCATTATAAAGTCTTTCCATAAACTATGAGCTATATTAATACAAAATGTCGTCTATAACATATCTCTTACCACTAGTTTTTCTATAATACAATATTTTGATTTTAAATAATAAAAACAGGTGGAGTTTGCTAAAACATGCACTGTAATATAAAACCTTTCAATTTAGTGGCATTCGAATTTTTAATTTATTGTTATGGATTCCAAAAATATGTTGATAACTCGTAAATGGGTAACCTTTAAGAATTCCCTTAGCGTTTTAAAGAGAATAAAAGAAAAGAAAAATCCACAACAATTTATGTGTTGTTAAAAACTTTAAGATAATTTCATTACTATAAACATCCATACACTGTATTAACGTTGGCAAAATGTTTATCAAACGAAATAGTCTTGAAACAGATTTCATGCTCTGCATATTAAAAATGAACAACTTAAGTGAAACCAGGGCAATATAATAAGACCTTTTCAAAGCTTTAATATTTAAATAAATATATTACTTTCCTTGAAGATTGCTTAAATATATCTTTATAGTGCCATCACAGTGGGGTGAGTTTTACCCTACTTTAGTTTTGTGTTTTATATCAATTCTTCTGCTGTTTTATTTACTCTATTTATTGTTTATTTATTACAATTTTTAATGTGTTTAAGATAACTGTCATCACTCATTTGAAAGATGGCCTCCGACAAATAATTTTTGGTTACTAAACAAATCGTACTAAATACTGCCCTCATGCAGTTTTGGGGTCAACAGTAAATAGAGATTAAGAACTTTTAAAAATAACATTTTGAAATGTGTTGAGCAAAACCGTCCTTAAAATGAAACGTAAGACAGGAGCAACACCACCCCCTCCCCTCTCCCCTTCTCTCCCCCCTTTTGATAACGTCAGCAAGAACTGTGTTATTTTATTGTAGAAATATTCTTTTAACGCCCTAACTGGCTTTCTGCAATGAATTGGTCACGTGATCTTAAAGATTTTAGAGTTTCAAGACATTTTAAGAGTTTCACGTTTTTCTCACGACATTAACAAAACAGTTTCTCTTAATCCCTGATAATAATTAAAATAAAATTTCCACGCTTTTAGGTTTGAATCTAATAAACTCTGTGTTAAACATTTATTTCATTGTTACAAAAATTACTGGACGACGTCTGTATAAATGATTGTATGGGCCGGTTCAACCGGAACAAACCCAAATCCGACACGAATTACCTAAAAGCAAATAAATCAAGCACTTTGAATTACGAGATTAGTTTTACGACGCAACTAACCTCTCGACCTTTCCGAGGGAGGTCGTTGCGGCAGGGTCACTGCAGGACACCCCGCACCACACCCAAACACCCACGACTTCGCTGTGAACACGCCTAATAGTAACGTCTACTTTATAGCGTTGACAGTATCTATACAGCAATCGCAAGTGGAAACTGATATGTCTCTCTGTTTGCGTTGTTGGTGACACTGTTTATAGCCTTCCACAATGTGAACTTGTTTGGAGTTGGAGTTTCGTTGTTCACTTTTTAATATAACTTACTTTTTTAAGGAGAATCTGTGACAGGCTCCCCCGTCAGTTGGCCGCTACACGTTGGCATTATTGGAGGCAAAATTAATGGGCAACACTTTTATACAAAAACTAAAGTCGGTTTTATCCTGTATTAATTATAGATTAATTAAAAGCAAAAACATTTGTTTCCAGTTTTCAAAACTCATTCGTTTAATGTTTCTGGTATTCACCTTTTGTATTTTAACACTACTTAATATTTATTTTTAAAATTTATAAACTCTTGTTTGTTATAAATACATTTTTGTTTTGAGGTTTATTAATTTGTTAAATTAATTAATTAAAAATTAATTAATTTTTAAATTCCGTGACTCATTGAATTCGTTTAATACAATTTGTTATAAGTAAAAATCAAGAAGACATCTCTCAATTTTTGAGATTTTAAACAATTGACGGTCATATTGAAACTACAATTTTCAAAATTTATATAAAAATATGTAATAGCATTAGCATTACGATTTCAAGCAGTCATTCGATTTTAAAATATTGTAACAAGGTCCTTTTTAAATTATCTTTTTATTTAAATTTTAATTGTTCCTCGTAGTTAGAGTTTTGCCATTTTAGCGTCAAAACCAGGCTATTTATATTTTAATTGTTCCTCGTAGTTAGAGTTTTGCCATTTTAGCGTCAAAACCAGGCTATTTATATTTTACTTTTATTGGGTAATAATGTAATTTACACTTGAACATTTTTGTAAAACTTGATTTTTTTTTATTAAACATGAACAATGAAAACTGAAGGGTTGAAATTACACTCTTTAATGGTTATGTATGCCTAAATTACGGCTTTCTACCGAAATTCAAATAAGATATTTATCACGGGACCTGAACGTATAGTTACAGTGTAGTTCAGTTTTTAGATCTTACTATTATTAATCTTTTAAAATTATGTAGCCGAAGTCAGAGTTGAATAATTTTTAGTTGGTTAATTTACTTTTTATAATTTATTTTGGTGGTAATAGAGATTCAATAAATTTTTATTTCTTCTAAGTAGATATACTTGCCACTTTATCCATAACGAAAATTCAGTTCGGAGATTGTTGCAGCACATTTTGTATAAAATTTTAAATTCAAAAATTCGAATGTCAACACTTACCATAACACATCGTCAACAGATATTTACAAAACACAGATAAAAAATAAATTCTTAACTTAATTTAAATCTTTCAGCCGTCCTTGACCTCACGGTAGTAGCCTGTGGAACACTGGCTTCTTGCTCTTCTCTATGACGTAGAACGAATGCGGCTTTCCATTGGAGGTAAAGTACTTGTGAAGTATTTGTTTCGTTGGTCTTCGAGGTTTGTAGTAGCTGGTTTTGCGATACGCGGTTAGATCGTCATCAGTCCCGTCCCAAGTGGATTGCTTTTTAATGTTGAAAATGTCACTGTCACCGGCAATGATTGACATTTTTGAACTCCCGCCTGTTTTTCGAGCTATCATTTGCTTCATGACCGGTACGTTCCAATGGTAGACTTTGGATGGTTTTCCGTTAAAGTGAAAATCGGAAGAGAGAGTGTTGACGGATTTTTCATGCTTTTCCGGCTGCGAGTGTCCATAAAAGTAATTATTAGGTGGCAGTTTGATGATAAACATTTTAGAATCGGAAAGGTCCTTCTGGTTGTGTGTTTTCCTCGACTGGCTTGCCAATCGTTTCCTGTGGTGGTTGATCACAGGAGTGTGTATTTTTGTCAACCCTAAGTGGTGCATCAAATCCTCATTGGATTTCCTCCCCTTCTTCGTCGTTTTCCTTACGGTGTTTCTCCTCCTTTTGTTGACGTCATTGTTAACTTCTTTATTTTTCTCTTTTTCTGTCCTTACAATTGGAGCCGCCTCCACTTGAACAGCCTTGGAAAGGGTAACAGAAGACACGTCAGGGTTTACCACTGTCAGGGCCCGTTTGCGTCTCTCGATGTGGCGAGAATGTACGGCGACAATGGTTACCAGGACCAGTAGCAGGACAATTGGAGACTTTAACGACATTCTGTAACAGAAAAGGGGAAAAAATATTATCTTTTTATTAAAAAGCGTTGCGACATTAAAACAGAGGTTTCTAAATTAAAAATACAGAAAAATGTATAAAGAAATATCTTTTCTTTACTAAAGAAAAGATTTTCAACGAACATCTCAATAGAACGATTTCAAGTATTTAAATTAAATAACTACACGATACTTTTTTTGTAAATTTACTATAAAATACCTAAGTAAAGGCTATTTAGAGTGTAATAAATTTACAGTATAAGCTTGCGTTTATAATACAAGTTAGTAGTGATCTGCCAAAAATAATTCCATGTGTAGTGATCGACTATCGTTCATGTATAACAAGAAGACACAAGAAATGTGAACAGTTTTGGATAATGTCCAGGAATAACTACGACTTTTTTTAATAATTACGTCATTTAAAATTTCTTAAGAAATATAAACACACTGATTTTACAATCAAACTAATTAAACAAAGAGTAAAAGTTAGCAAAATCTCTTTTATTATATCTACTTTACAGATATCTATAAACTGTTAAAATGTTTCAATTGTAAAATCAGGTAGGATTAAAAAATTATATTTTTACAGTAGTAGCCTAATTTTTGTCTTAAAAGCTTGAAATATATAGTCATACTTTTACAGTTTTTTTAATAATTGGTTTTCTTTGCTAACTTTATACGAAATAATATGAATTTCAATAAGTCGTAAACATTGTAGGAGACAATAAAACTTGTCAATAAAGAAACTGGTTCACTGGATCAAGACATTAAGGTCCAATATTTATTAATACTTTATAACCTACACCTAATTTATTATTTTTTCAGTATTTTTAAAATAAATTTATAATTCCTAATACAAACGCTACAAATGCATACGCTTTATGTACTAGAACTGACTACACGATACCTCCTTTTTGCAAAGGCTAGTGTTAAATACACTCGTGATCTTATAAATATTAGAATTTACAGGACTTATAAAATGTTTAAGAATTTTAAAATCTGTAATATTTTCTTAAGGAATTTGTATTAGCTTGTTTTGTTATTTGGGGGTTTTTAAGAGAAATGGAATAGTCTAATAAAAACGTGAAACAATAAATTTGTCAATACATATTGTACAAATACTTTCAAACCTGTTCTATTAATATTTATCTTAACAAGTGATTTCAAAGACAGGATATAGAATGTATACGCTGCAACCTAAAATTAGGTTTTGGAAATGAACTACTATTCACAATAACGGTAAAAAACAAAATAGTTAGCTCAAAATCTCACCAAAAATTAGTTTTTAATAAACAAACACACTAGTTCACAACATACTAGATTCTAGTAACTATTTTTTTTTTTACCTATGAATTGTTCTCACTAACTAAGCTCTAACTAACCAGAGAACTAATACTGGTTTTAAAAAGAAAGCTTTAAAATTTCTTGATTATATTCTTATTACAATGGCTGTTAAATTGAATGAAATTTGTGTTTTTATTTTGTAAAAATTTATTAAAAGGTACAAGAAAAATTAAATTTTTTTCAAATGTTTAGTAAATAACACAATAAAATGTATAAATAATTAAAAAGTTAAAACCTCTGTTAGACAAACAAAACAATGCACAATGGAGCTTAACTAACACTACAGATTCAGATTATGAAATCACTTAAAATAATCACCAATTCGAAACCTAATCAACGGAACCTAACCCAACAGAACCGACTACAATATACAACAATGCGCTGCCAACATTGAAAAACGAAAAGCCATTAGATCTCCATACAAGAGCGTCGAGCGTTCACCTTCTCTGAAGAATGGACGAAATATTATTGTACAAAGAGAAGTACTTCGGATAGAAGATTGATTAAAAACAAGCGAGCAGCTTTTGTCCGGTCTGATTAATATCTGGACGTGCGTGTTTGGTTCAACGTACCCGGGTTGGGTTAGGTCTATGTCGAAAATATTTTTGGCTTTACTGATGTAGCGGGAAATTGTGGTACAGCGTGGTCAACCTGTTTTTCTGGTTTCTTGATGACGTCGCAAGATTGAAGCTCGGATGACTTTTACTTGAGAATTTTAATAACTACTGGCTAATACTTCCGCGTTTTGGAATAATAATATACCTGAAATTATTGGAAACATCTGTTTATAAGCAACAGTTTCTCCATCCCAGGGGTTTTTTGATAGAGTTTGTAAAATATTTTATATTTTTAAGTATTGAGGTAGGTCATTACAAAATGAAAATTTGCTATTATTTTCTAAAACGATATTTTTTGTCTAAAGACTTTTGCAAATTTGAAGTTATTAGCCTTAGCTTTATAAATTGTAAGCGGAAAAAATAATGTAAACAATAACAGTAAGTTACATTTGTTGTAGATTTGTTTTAGTAGTGTCGAAAAAAAAACTAAAAATTCTAAAGGTTATGATTCTGCGGACATCTCATTTTTGTGTTATTTACACTTATTCTGCTATATTAATACTTTTTTTCCAAATCCGTCATACTCTACTTTCACTATTTGTATATTTATTATTGAAATTTATGCTCTTTATTCTGTTGTTTCTCGTTTTTTAATTCTTTTGTCTTGTTTTGGTTTCTTGATTATAATATTTAGAATATATAATTTATACAGCTAAGTTAATTTTTTTTTCATTCGAATCTTCAATTTAATTATATTTGGAATGATTTTATCGTGAATCCGCTCATGCAAAGTATTCTAAGATTGTGAGTAGGATATATGTTTTGACAAGTGGGCGTGCAACGCCTACTATATAAATACGGAAGTGTAACCTTACTTTCACCCTCAAAAAAAAAAAAAAAAAAGAAAGTCAGTCCGCCAGTTCCACATGAATAAATCATCGTTGTCCCCCAGCATTAAATCCTGATCCGTCCCACCCACTAAAACGTCCTGCCTTGCAGAAACCTCTTCTCAGATCCAGCCCAAACCAAAAAGCCCAGTTCCCATATTCCTACCTGCAGCCAGTATCGCCTGACAGACGCTGCATAACCTCGGGGGCCACCAAACCCCCTCCTTCTCTGACTGACTGACTGACTTTCACCCTAGTTGTAAGTTAGAATTTGTAGTAGTAACACTCACTGATGATGATGACTTGGTCATTGAAACGCGTATGAGTAAATAAATGATTAATTTGTGAGTTTTGTGTATGTTTTATTTGTTTTTAACATAACCTCACAAGCTAAGCTCAAAGAATATTTGTTTAAGATATAGTACTTTGGTAAGGATATAAAACCCTTGCACAAGGCTAACAGCGAAAGATGAGCTGACAAGGAACCTTGATAGTATAACTTATCTATCGAGGAAGGTGTATAGCCTACCTGTTAGGAAAAGGAATAGAAATTGGAATGAAAGTAGGACAAAGGCATCATACAAACAAAATTCATGGACAGACGCATCTTTAAGGGATTCCAGACGTAAATACTTAAACACAAACAAATGATTCAATTTAGACGGACAATTGTTCTAATAGATGCACGTAAATAGGTGACAGACACGTGAAGTCTCGATTGGCATTTGAGATATCGATTTTTAAGTTCACAAATATGTATCTGCATTTAAAGTTTTAGGCTGTATTTTAGAACACACGTTATGTTCAATAAAAATATGCACAACATTCACCTTACCAGTGGCTATTAATAAGGTAACCAGTTTATGACGCGGCGTTGTCATGTACGGTGACTTTAACTCTTTAAAAACATGCTCCATCCGGCCGAATGAGACAATCGAACCGAATCCACACATTCCGCACATTTCCGCAATCCACTGTCCATCTACGTATCTTTAAGCGCTGGCAAGCTTCCAGAAGTGTACACACACGCATAACTCTGCATACACTCAAGGGACGTACAAGGTCATGTCATGTTAAGCCAAACAATGCACTTTTGTAAAGGAAATTTAATGCCGTAAGAATGTACGCGATCCATTGGCTAACGAGGAAATGGAGACGATTAAAATTCCTAATCGGAAAAGTACAGGAACTTTTGCTTCGTAAAATATCTAGCCAAGACGAGTAAACATTTACTGTGCCTGCCAAAGTATTAATTTTATTTATCGTCTTTTTTATGGTGAAACGTCTTTTTCTATAAATCTTCAGCTAAGCTATTAAAAGTTTATATGAAATTGTATTTAAAAACCTTACTAAATAATTATCATTAGGCTACTTACATTAGCCTATAGTCTACTTATTGTACCAGGTAAATAATAATAACAATAAACCCTAAAGCACAGTACAAAATATTTATTACACATATAATTAAATATTTGTTATTGAAATAATTATAAATAATTATTAAGGACATATAGATAAAACAATTACATAAATCAATATGAATAAGTCATCATCACCAGAGCCTGTTGCAAAAAAGTTAGGCTACATAAGAAACTAAGCTATGTAAATATCATGAAATAGTAGTATGAATAATTACATGTAACCAATCATTATTAGATAAGAAGAAGTTGTTATTAAGATAAGAAGAGAATGTTTTCAATCAATGCACGTTTTCAGGGAAATATTCGAAATATGTCATATTAGGGAGAATACAGTCATTTACTTTTGTAGACATGTATATTTGTGTTTGTGCGCACGTACGCGCGCGCGTGTGTGTATATTAGTATATTATTTGTGATAAATATTAAGAAGATCAAACAGAGAATAAGTAATATACTGAATAAACAACATCTGAAAGCACGTTTAAAGTTCAAACATAAATAAATCGAACCTAAATACGAGTTACATTAACACAAACCATAAGTTTCCACACACAAAAGCCTGAAATGATAATGAAAGTATCATGTTTTGAGAAAATATGATTTAATGTAAGTAATAAAAAAATAATAATAACTGAAAGGATTAGAAATGTATAAAGTTTGAGATCCGGTCTTTGAAAGCTGTGGCTCCATAAGCTGGGCTTTAGACAATTCACAATTTATGATCGAACGGAGGATAAGGTAACAGAAATTACTTAGGTGTACTTAATCCGCTTTCTTATTTCCCTATCTTTATTTAAATTTAAAACTCAAGAAATCGCGTGACCAAGTCCGGTTCTTCAGATGCTCCTTATTCCATTAATTTCTATCACATCTGTAACTACTCCACTAGTTGTATTTACTTTATTAACTCCACTTTATCTTTATTAACTCGCGAAATTTTAATATTAACAGCATTTGGAGATGGTAACGACCGTCTATTATTTGGCATTATATGTTTTTTTAAAGTCTTTGTACATTTCTATTTTTTATTTACTTTATATTTATCTTTTTATTATCTCATGAGTTTCATTTTGTTTGAGTTGATCTTTTAGGTTATCTTTTTTCTTTTCCATATTACACTTTTATTTCGAAAATAAATTTCTCAATGGAAATTGTTCTGCCTTATAATAATATCGTTTATATATATATATATATATATATATATATATATATATATATATATATATATCATTATGAATAAAATTTAATTTTTTACTATATCAGATGAACAAACATATATAAATATGTTGCAAATATAAGTCATAACAAACTAGATCTAACATGTTTTCTTGTAACGACTCCAAACGAAAGCACTTGATCTGTGTTTTCACCACGGCAGAAGCAAGACCTATGTGTTCCAATCAAAGTACAATTTGTTCAAGTCATGAACAGAAAGCGTCGCTTAGCAATGCCCTCCCTACACGAACAAACTAGCATTAAATTCAGATCAGTACTAAATACTGCCAACTGCAGCACATTAAAAGTCCCTTTATTAACAGCGAGCCCCCCGCTCTTCGCGGCCCTATTAAATCTTAATCACATGCTACCAACTTCAACGCAGTACAGTTCCCTTCATTAACAAGCCACTCGACACGGCCAGACGTATTAAATTCAAATCAACTGTTGCCAACTGCACCGCATTAAACTACCCTTCATTAGGCGACCAGCGATTCGATGAATAGAATTAAAGCGCCGGTATGAGGTCGGGGCTTTTTTGTTCGGCGTGTAATTCAAAACATATGTCGGAGATAACGGAGCGTGCGCGGAGCGATTAACTCAATTACACGCGCGTTTACGGAAGGTTGTAGTGGGTGTAGCGCGAGATGGCGGAACCGTTTGGGATGCAACATCAATCCCACACGACGTAATTTAACACGTCGTTTAACCTATTCTCTTGAAGTTTAAATTTTCAAAAGATAACCGTTAACTGCACGATGTTAATATATTGTTGCATAGCCGGGTTCAAAACAAGCGCATTGTGTACGCCGGAACGTCTAAAGAGAAACTGCGCTGCGCAAAGAGGATACGTAGAGCTGTACGAAGTTGTGCGACAGCAAACGCGATCCAACAGCTGTTGGTGCTTCAAAGGTAATTGTCTTTACCCCTATAGTGTGAGCTTCTGAACGGACAGGATGTAACTGCAGAAGTGGTCAAGAAGTGAGTAAGCGAATTATTTTTGGGCCCCCTGGACTATGGTCGAACTGCGCATGTAGGCCTTAGGTCAATTATGCACGGTTAATCGCACCTTTTACCGCAGGCCTACTAGCCGTCTTTTAGTCAACTCCGAGGAAGCGAGTATTAGATTGTAAATGTAAAGGTCTGGGTTTTTAGGATTTTTATTTCACACATATAAAAAAAAGTTTACTATTAAAAGTCAGTTTAAGCAATTTATTACGACGAGAAGGAATTTTGTCATAAATTATATATGTTACACTTTCGTTGAGATTTACTTTGGAAATTGTCTGCAAATAGGTTTATAACAACCTTCTATTCGTTAATACGTAAAAACATTTAACCAGCCTAACCTTACTTGAATTTTTAATCTCTTAAATACAAGATGACTTATGTTATCAAGTTACTCATCGACCTAATGATAACTTTTGTTAAGCTTTGTTAATAATTTGAAAGAACAAATTTTATGAAAAAGAACGATTTTTAGACTCCAGAGTTCGACACTACCCTCAACTTAGCTAGGGTAGTTCTTGAATTCTAAGAACGACCTTGCGCAGTTTGACCAAACCGTTCTGAACAATGAGGGAAATCATTGACTTAATTAATTTCAATGTTAAAATTTGTACACAATTTCCATAGTGGCATTACTGACTTTCGTCGCCTATATTATATACAAGACAAATTGGCGCCGCGTTTAGCCGTATTCCAACCTTGACACTTCAAAATACTTTTTTAATTTTAATTCTACTTTTGTTACTTCTTTATTTCTATGTTAACTAACTTCAATTTAATTACTGTTCCACACACTAATAATATTTACCAATTTAAACACTTAAGCGTATAATAATTTAATATAAGACTTATAAATTTATAAATAGTTTTCATGAAATGTAAAATATTCTCGAAGAAAATAATATTTCCAAATGTAGACCTAAAATTATGTAATGTAAAAGGGGCAAGAATTCAAATAGTAACTTGTGGAGATAATAACAAGCGCGTGTGTGAGAGCGTGCATGATTACGTGCGTGCGTGATCAAAGTCATTAAATTTAAACACCACATATCAAATCCTCTCCTGACGCATATATAGCAAGTCCGTTTCTAGATAACGTTTCCTATCTCGATCCAGCGACACCACAAACGCCTCCATAAAATAAAAGATTTATTTTAAAGCATCAGTATTTCTAATATAGTACAATTTATTTCTAATGGCTGCATTAAAGGAGAGATAATCTGGACAGTTTTAACGTCGCACCGTACTAATCGCGCCGACGTATAGGGCTTTATTGTAGGCGAGATATATGGTCCCACGTTATTAAATTGTAAGCCTGATTCATGGAGGCAATCATTTCTAGATAAATGTTTATTACATTTTACCAAACGTTCGTCGAAGCTGACTCAATGTTGATCTACCAAGTTATGGTTGGATTAAGCTCCGCTATTGCAACGCTAGCGAAATCTAGTGAATATATGGATTACTATCTGACCGAAAATAAATTTAAACAATCCAACTTTATTTGAAAACGTTTTCAATCTACATAAAAACAATTTTTGCGATAATAATTCGTCGTCTAGGCAATTCGTTTATAAAAACTTATTTAAAATTCTAAATGTCATGAGTTATTTTTCGGATTGGTTAACCAAACTTTAGTGGAGGGGGTATTTGGAAAAATTACCTTACACTATATTTTTTTATAGTCTAATAGGAAAAATTGTAAGTCTATACACGTTTGTTCGTATATATATAATTGTGTGTGTGTGTGTGTGTGGGCGCGGCTTGTTTCTTTAAATAGTTAATTGTAATTATTTAATAAAAATTATCTAAATAAAAATTTGTTTTGTTGACTTAAGTAGGCAATGACTTTATTTTTTTTATAGTACTTGTTTATTGTAAATTCAACGCCTCAGAAGCATAATATACTGCTACAGATTAGCCAATACGCTTGAGAAAATTC
>JBAIZL010000006.1:57300897-57310897 GCA_036971475.1 Prosapia bicincta | reverse complement strand
TAGTCTCTAAATGAAGAGAACAGCTGTTATATGAATCATATGTTATTGTTGAGTGCATTGTATAACCAACTCCTTACATATAGGTTCAAGTGTTTGTTAAACAATACAGGGTTTTCCTGTTTATTTAAATGTTTCCAGTGCGTCTTTAGTTTAATTTTTTAATGAAAGATCGTTCTAGAAGTAAGTAAAATATATACTGAACCCTTAAACAATAATTAAAAAAAATTGTATTCAAGTTTCTTTTTATTAAATAATTACAAATAATATAAATGAAGCAACTTAACCTATGCGTTAAAACAGCTGCTCTACCACATAACCTAAAACATAAAATCAGCTGTTTTATGAAATCATATGTTAACACTTATTTTAAGCCAAATGGGACGAAATAACTATATTGCATACTCTACCCCTTTTGTGAAACGTTTCTCTCACATATAAAACTAAAATAGATTCATTAAATTTAATTGGATATTATTTGAAAAAAACTGTATTAACATCAAGTGTCATCCACTATCCACAAGAAGTCTTAAAACATAAATAAAACAAAAATAGATAAATAACGTTTTAGGAAATAAATTACTAAAACAATATTTATTATCTTCGATATTTTTTAATTGTATTTCTTATTTTGTTATTTTTGAGATGATTATGCTCACACAGCTGGCACAATCACGCGCAGACTATTTCTGCAAGACGATCCCAACAGACGCAAGGTGCAACAACCTCGGAAGACATTTTCGTCTACGACATTACGTTTCCCAGAACCCATCGGACTAAACCATAAACAAAACACAATTAGAGACAAATATGCGCATAAATTATCGTGAGCCCAATAAGACAAAGGGCAGTGCGTGTCCTGGACGCAGGACATCGGTGTCTTACCGAGAAATCGATGTAGTTTATGGTCCCGAGAAGTGTGAGTAAAGTACAATGCTAAGTCAGACGTAATGCGTCACGCCTATTAGGCTCTGTGCGCATGACCAAAGCTGGACTGCGACATGGGTGTATTTTCGGGCCCTGTTCTCATGTATGTTGCTGTTGGATAACTTGATTTCTTGTGTAGTGTTTAATAGTGGGTTGTTAATAAGGAGGGATATATTTAGAATCCAAAAACGTAACCTCATAAGTTCTATCCACTTTATCTGAAATAAAATAATGTATACAACTGAGAACAGTCTTCTGCCTTTCCTCACATCAAAACATTATTCTTAATTGACGCGTTTCGGATTTTAATATAATCATCTTTTATCAGTTAGGAATATTGGTATACATTTGAGTACATTCTCCTGCCTTTCCTAATATAAAAACATTATTCTTCATTGACGCGTTTCGGATTAACTCCATTAGCGGATACAGGGCACTCCTTAAGCTGTAACGAGTAAAGTTGAAAGTTTTGATAATGGAGTTATTTCGAAACGCATCAACGAAGAATAATGTATTGATGTTAGGAAAGACAGCAGAATGTATTCAAATATATACCAATATTCCTAACTGATATAAAGATGATTATAATAAAATCCGAAACGCGTCAACGAAAAATAATGTACTGATGTGAGGAAAGACAGCAGAATGTATTCAAATATACTACAATTTACCTAACAGAAATTAAGATGATTATACAATATTGAGAATTTTATAAAATAAAGTATCCATTTAAAAAGCTTTTCTAACGTCTCATGAAACCACTCATAGAAAATGTTCAACAAGATATATGCTACATATGTAGCTCTTTAAGTACAACTTACACAAAACGAACAACTCATCAAACTTTATAAGAATAAGCTTTTAAAAGCAAAACAAACTTTTTGTTTTTTGTTTCAAAACAAGGAACGTTTTGAGAGATTGTTCTTGAAATCTCTATGTCGTCACAAATTATAATAACAAAACTAAACAGTTATAAATTCCAAAATAGAACTAAAATCTATAAAATATAATTCCAATAACATACAACAAAATATATCCCTGTACAAAATACTACAAACAATTCAAAAATAAGTTATTAGAAGCTAAATTGTTAGTAAACATTTTAAAAAATCATGTTATACCACAAATATAAATGTAACCATCAAGGGTCAATGAGTTGCAGCAGGACAACAAATTTTTGTGTCGTCTTCTGGTCCACACTTCTTGGTAGTTACACCAAGACCACGAGAGTAATGTGACTCTAGAGTGATTCGACAATGGTCAAGTGACCGAAAGGCGCCACATCACACAAGGTAAAATCATTGCACTTAATGGTGGATAAAATTACTTACAATAGTAATATATTAACTTCACAGTGCAACGGAAAAACAATGAATAACGTAAAATATCAATAATATATATATATATATATATATATATATATATATATATATATATATATATATATTGCTACTGTTAATACAATCAGGAGAGGGTTATTGGCAAAAGGGCCTTCGCGGGAGCTTAGGGGGACCTCGGGAACCTACTCCACAGGCTTAAATATCAGGTGTATAAATTTCCAAATTAAATTTCGGGAGACGTTATGTAAATTCAAGAAACACCAAGATTAAGGAATAGTTATAATATATTTCACGCCTATTATTTTAAAGTTACTTTAGTGACGCAGGATTAGTAATTTCGTATTAATAAGATAAAATCTCTTTTTTTACTGGAAAAAGTTCATCTTACCCCCTTCTCTAAGTTCCTCTTACCCCCTTCTCTAAGTTCCTCTTACCCCCTTCTCTAAGTTCCTCTTACCCCCTTCTCTAAGTTCCTTCTACCCCCTTCTCTAAGTTCCTCTTACCCCCTTCTCTAAGCTCCTCTTACCCCTCTCAAGAGAATCCCAGATCAGCATTATCCCTTGGTGCCATTATAAATTGCATAGCATATGATTTTATACAACAGCTGATTTTAAGTTATAGGTTATGTTGTAGAACGACTGTTCCAATACATTTAAGGCTACTTCATATAAATAGCAATTAAAACAAATAGTAAATTAATTCAACACAGAATTTTGATATAATTAGAAACAATCAAACCACATAAATTATCTATAAAGATTCACTTAACTAAAATTGTACGTTCGTGAGACAGAATTAACAAAGTTTTGTTTTAAAGTCAATTCCTACTTGGGTAGAAAAAATATTTTAGTTCCTTTTTATTTAATATTCACAAATAATATAAATAAAGTAACATAACCTATGCGTTAAAACAACTGTTAAACCACATAACCTATAACATAAAATCAGCTGTTTCATGAAGTCATTTGTTTTCACTTATTTTGCTCCAAATGGAACGAAATAACTGGCACGTATATTGCATACCTTGCCCCTTCTGTGAAAAGTTTCCTCCCTTATAAAACTGTAATTAATTCATTAAATTTAATTAATGAATTAATATTTGCAAAACTATATTAACACCAAGTGTCATTTACTACAAGCTTTAAAAAAATATATATTTGAACTTGAGCGAATGAATAAAAAGTATTTTATTAACGGTTATTGAGGAAGCTACATGTATTGAGAGTGTGAGATAATAGAAGGAATTGAAAAACTCACAAAATAGCTTGTGATATTGATTTTACTAACTTAAAGGTACATGAAGTTTCAATTCCGCTGCTAGTGGATGTGGAAAGGGAGGGCTTGAAAGCAAGTCACGTCTCACAGACGTATGATGTCAGTTAAGGGTTGAACGATGACTTCGGATAAACGATGAAGGGTCAAACACACGGATACAACTTGTGCTAGGGCCAAAAAGTAAATATGAAAGTTGATAATTTATTGTAGTAACTAATTTTAAATAAGAGTCTAAACCAAGAAAACTATTTTGCAGGTGCTGAAAACAACCTTGTATTTTGTAAATAAACTCTTTGGTTTTTGTTTACTATTTTAAACTCACTACAAATATTCTTGTTGAAGCACAAAAACTGTTAATACCCCTTTTTAGTTTATCATGAGTAATTTAAAAAAAAATATTTATGTGATAATACTTTCACTGAAAAAATGAGAGCAGTATATTAAAAATTATAAATTTCTACAATGTTAACTTTTTGTACTAATGTGATCCTCTCAACACACACTGCATCTGAAATTACCGAACGTAAGGCGCCCACTTATATAGAAACAAAACACTGCAGCAGCATAATCTACACAACTACCAGAAATTGATTACACGCCTAATTTACTTGGCCTACCTTCAGCGGTTAATGATAGGTTACGTTGGTGTATACCTCTTTGGAAGCTATTGTTTTATCTCTTTGGAAGTGACGTAACGCGCGTGCGTTGTAATATCTTCTAACTTCAAACATTAAAGGTAGATCAATACGTGATAGGCATTCGGACGACCGTTACACCTAATTATATAATAGTGTTTTATTGGCGCCATGTAGAGTAGCAGACGCGTGTTTGAAATAGGTTATGTTTACTGAACAGATTATGTTGATCACAGGGGCGTACTCAGGACGATGGTTGGAGGGGGGTCAAAGGGAAGAACCTTCCTGGGGAGATTTAGAACATTTTTTTTTTACTAGAATATTGTATGCTATTTTGGCACTTAAAATTACACAATTGTTGGGTCGTCGAGAAGCTGTTTTGATAAAAACCTAGCGATGTTTAATAGGTTAAATGTTTTGCTAAAATTGATTGGTTTGGGAGGACCCCGTGTCTTTCCCTGGGTACGCCACTGGTTGATCACAATGTAAATCTTTTGTAATAAGATAAAATAAATAGTTTTAATTCTATCTAATAGCTTAGAATTCGTGTCATCATGATTTTTACTGTTCATATTGAATAAACTACCCCTAAATACATAAAGAAGAAGAAACAAAAGTAATAATTCGTATAAAATGTGAAAAAAATTTCTGTAAAATATACAAAACATCTTAACGAATTTTTATTTAAAAACAAGAATAAAGATGCTATATGTTAAAAGATAACAATCAAGTAATATAAAATAACAACAATTATTGTTGGTGAAGTAAAATTATCCAATAGAAATTGCTAGGAAAGCATAAAATAGCTTAAAAAGGGGCGGTGCATAGAAATAGAAGGTGACAATAGGGCGGGGTCTCCACACAGCTGTTGAAAATAGATTGTTCAAAAAGTGCGGTTGTAATTGTGAATAAAAGTGAAATAGGGTTAGGAAAAACAAAGTTTTTTCTTATTTCTTTGTGCAGATTTTGTTTCGAAGAGAAAACCTCTACAGCGACGCTAACAAAAACTTATTTGATGGACGTAAACATTCAATTTTGCGTCATTATAATTTCCAGCAGGTTACACTATGTAGCACCTTAAAGTGAAGTAAATGGTATCATATGATTTCTTGCAACAGCTTATTTTGTATTATACGTTATTTAGTAAAACCACTATTTTAACTCGTAGGTTACATTATTATAGAACATTGTTTGGGGAAAAGGTTATTATTAAATTGGTTTGATCAGTTAATAAGTATAATAGTTTATTTAAATTTTAACAAATTTAAATACACATAATTCAATACAACGATAATAAGTTATGTATTTTTATTTCAATTTTATAAGTTAAAACATTTTTAGGCTCGTCTGATAACAATTGTTTAGGTAATGTCTTATTACACAAAATTAATTGTTATTTTCAATTGAAAATTTCTGTAGACGTGGCTATAAAAGTTTTCACTTCTCTCAGCACCCCCCCCCCCCCCGAGTGCAAGAACCTAGTTTTTTAAGGCGACGAAGAAGTTAAGTCCATTATCGCTCGAGAGGGTTGAGAAAAGAACTTTTGTTGGACCAAGGTAACGATTAAGTCTATGAGATCTGAGAGATACCCAGGTCATGTGATATCTCTGTATATTTTGGACGGATGAAATCTTTCAGATGAAAACAGTAGATAGTACGAACGATTAAAGAAGGCATTTGAAGCTATCCTGGCCCTAGAAGTGGAGGACTGTCATTAATCGTGTGGGTAAAGCAATTATGGTAATTTTTAAATGAATTTCACAAGTTTAGAGATAGAGGTTGTCCTTTATTGTGTAGATTTTACATCTTCATTTAGTAATGGCTTTTTAAAATTGTTTTTTATTTTAAAAAGTTCGTTTTGAATAAAGAACCTAATTATTTTTACCATAGCTAAAAACATCCAAGAAAAATCTAAAACATTGTTTAATATTAAAACAATGTCTCCCATTATACAAATTTTTTAAATTGTTAAATTAAGTTTTGAAAAGTTTTAATGTACGAGCCTCTATAAACTTAACGTCATCAACCTCTCACTGTCCTTAACCTCGTTAATGGAATGAATTGAATAACCAATAGGAAGGTAAAAGTATATGTAACACACGCTCTCAGTGTATTATCTGTTAAACCTGTTCTTCTCGTCCTCCCCACCTCCCGACTCTCAGGTTTTCTAATTAAAGGGTTCGCCACCCAGAATGCGCTTCCTTCAAGCGGCTCAATTTATCAGAACGAATTTTTAAGCGGTTAGAGTCGAAGGGACAATTAACCACCACAAGTTGGCAGGACTGTCATCTCTCTAAGCGATCCTTGCAGGACGCGACGAAGAAACTGTTGCAATGCCACAATCTTTGGGAAACTTCGATAAGACATTGCTACAAGGAATATTTATTCTTCTAAGAAAACTTTCTATATAGATTGTTAACGATTTTATATTTCAAAATTATAACACAAAATTAAAAAACACACAATTATTTAAATTTTAAAAAAACCATTTCAAGAACTGTAAAACATGAAATAAATTTACTAGATATGTAGAGATACATAAGGACTTACAAACTCTTAGGCCTATTTATATTTTTGTAATACTAATTGAATTAAATATAATATTATTTAATGTCTGTTAATAACTATTAATTATGTATATAGACTAATGACAGATCACATAAAGTTTTGCTTTTTTAAACAATCGACTTTTCGAATTTCTTTCCGAAATTCCTTTTACAAGAGCTCAGTTTTAATTAAACTATTACACAACATAACTTACGATTTATAAAATACATAAAATTATATAAAACATAATAAAAATCAACAAATTACAAAACTCTTAATAAATATCCATTTACAAGTCAAGAGATCTGTGATGTGTGTGTTTTATTGTGATAGAAAAAAAATTGACTTTGAAATTCGAAATCTGAAATTTGAAAAATATATAAATTTTTAATAATAGGAACATATTGCAAAATTAAAAATAAAATATTTGGGGCACATACACAGATAAAAAAAATATTAGGGAGAACTGACGTTATGAAAATTCACCCAAAAGTTTATATTATTTGGAGGGCAATAAAATTGCAGGTGATTATTCTTGCGTTCGTTCCTACGCAGGCTCTCGACTACCTTCGTTTTAAATTTTACGGAATTTTAACATTTACTCAAGTTCAATATTAAATCTAATAAAATTCATCTAATATTTAAAACATGAAGCAATCTGTATACCTTATGAACTTATGCACGGATGCAGTAAAAATTACTTTATACTTTATGGTTGAAAAAAATTAATAATTGTTTTCTATAACGTAAATAATAACTAATATTTGATTCCATCTTCACTAACACTACTAGCCACTAAAACGATTTGTACACATGTTAGTACGTTACACTTGCCTATAGTAGCACTTACTTATTTGCTTATTGAGGATGGCAGTTTCGGGAAGTGTATATCATTGTTTGATCAGTGTAACTGACCTCTTGGTTGTTTTAGGTTAGGTTGGGGTGGCCGGATAACAATATTTTGTGCAATTTTAAAACATATTTGGGTTACATTAACTCACATACACTTTTTGGCATTAAAATCTCCAATATTCTCTAAAAATACACCTAATTTCCCTATCCTATAACCTAAAACTACCAAGAGGTCAGTAAACTATGTTGACAATGTGACACATCTCCCGAAACGGCCGTCCTCAATAAATAAAAATATTAGGTGCTACTATAGGCAAGTGTAACGTAAAAACATATGTACAAGTGGTTTAAAGTAAATGATTATTATGTTTTAATGGGATATAGCGTTCAACAATAACTTATTTCATGGTATGGTCTCATTTTCTTTAACGTCTACTTTGAAAAAAGTTAAATGGAATTTAGATTAAACTGTAATACTTCTTACAGTGCCCTTCTTTGTCAGAATATTAGCTGAATTTTCCCGTATTATACTGTAATAAAAGAAATGAATTTGTTAATTTTGTAAATGCTTTATACGAGCGCATATTTGGTAGATGGATTCATGACGTAGGCTTGCCACTGTTTATGGCCCAAGAACGTTCGAGTGTTTTCACACGATCGGAGAACCTTAAGTAAACAGCTCGAGACGTAATATACTCATTCTCAAGTCGTCAAACGCGAAGTAGCAGCGATTCTTAAGATACAAAACTAATGCTTCTCGTTTCAAGTCTTACATAGCTGTATTTATTATCTTATTATAACTCTATGCTCGAGTCTTGTTTTTCCCGTTAGTTCTCTATCAACTACAGTCAACTCCCGATCATCCGCGGGCGGGTTATCCGGATTACTACTTATCTGCGGCAACTTAAAAATATTGCGAATTTTTAAAAAAATCTGGATTGAAATTGTATATAACAAATAATATGTAACTTTATCCTGATTAAATAATCAGTTTAGAAATATTGTGATGGGTGTATTAAGCAATTAAACACAGTTGATTAGAGTCGTTTTATACATAGTTTGAAATATATTCGAGGTGTACAGTATGTAGTCCGGTAACACTTTAAAGCCACCGAGCTGTTGGGTGAATGTAACTTGGAAATTCCTGGCAGATATGTAACGGTGATTTTACGTTAATTGCAATCGCAAATTAAAAGGAAATGGGGTTTACAACAAAAAAACACACAAAACAAGTAACAGACTATTTTAAAAAAAAGCTTATGTACGTATGTACGTGCTATATGTACACACAGTAATGTACTATATAAAGTAATAGGACTATACAGTAAAATGTATTCCATTTGTGTACTGTATTATCTGTTTTATTAGGCTTACATGTCTGTAATATACTGTATAAAGTTGTAAATATTTAACACTGTGTTAATAACGTGCTTTAGTTATCAATTACTACCTTCTATTATACAGCATATGAATGCGTTTACAGTCGATCGATTATCCGAGACGATCGTGTCTGGCAATACCGCGGATGACCGGGAGTTGAGTATTATATAATGGTTAGTAATGTTATCTTTATAAAATTTAATAATAACGGCTCCATATTATATTTATTGAATAGATTTTCTTATTTTCCCATTTTTGCAACCAAGGCTGTTTTATACAAATCATGGTCTGAACTACGGTGATTTTCTTCTACTCTTATTTGTTTCGTTTTACATGTTTCCGCACCGCAATTTTAATTATTTTTTCTCTTTCTCTTGCATCTGTTTTAATTTGTTAAGCTTTACATGTTTACGTTTTTGACCATTAATGTATAGACCTACAATAGAAAGGCCGGGCTACTTTAGGCCGGTCCTAGAGTCCCAGAATAAGGAACTAGACTGGGACCTCTCGTGGCTCTTTGATTAGACGTGGAGTCTGACATAAGATAAATGATGTGATTTCAATTAACGATTCTCAACAGACTTGTCAGGATCAGCTGACAACGAGGTCGCTGATAAGCTGAAGAGGAATTTACTTTACCTAGTGACAAGACGTGTGTCTGTAAGCAGTGCTATTAATCAATGTTGAATAGATTTAGTATTACCCTGCCTAATTAGTTAAACAACTGCTATACGGAATTAACAACGACTGGAAACAGTCAGCATATGGGAGACTACGTGTATTGTACAGTATTTATAATATAATAAAATATTTACCTTAATAACAGCATTGGTATACTTGTATTTAATACGAAATTACGAAGTAAATTACTAACATAAACTAAAAATAAAAGAGCAATACTTTCCATTGTTGACGCGTTTCGGAATGACTCCATTTTAAAAACTTAATTAATACTTTATAAAGTAATATTTAACTTCTGAAAATGAAGTCATTTCGAAACGTGTCAACAAAGGAAAGTATTGCATTATTTAACCAAGGAAAGCCAGA
>JBAIZL010000006.1:57285897-57298397 GCA_036971475.1 Prosapia bicincta | reverse complement strand
AGGCCGAGTTGGGCAGCGAAATGATAGGTTAGGTAGATTTATGTGGGCCAACCAAATTGATATCTGACCTGAAAACCGTGTCTAGTAAGTATGAGTTATTCTTGGCTTTTAGCGATGCTTAGGGTGTACTTATGTACAGGACATCCGGCGTTTAAAGAAATGTTGGGAATTTCGCGGTCATCTCTGGAAACCAGCTGACCAATTTTGTCTTAAATTATATAAGTGATGTAGGTCATAAATTACGGTTGTTTTAGGGCGGAAAATGCCTTCAGCTTGTAAGTTAGTTTGTGCTCCTCTTGAATTACAAAGTTTGGTTCACCAATGATTAAGGCGATCACGGGCTTGCCTTACCTTACCTTCCACCACTCCTTGCTTACTGCAGTCAGTTCTCTCATCCTTCAGCCTATCTCTTCCACTACTGTACTTAGTTCTCTCATCCTCCATCCTGTCTCTTACACTACTGTACTTAGTTCACTCATCCTCCAGCCTATCTCTTCCACTACTGTACTTAGTTCACTCATCCTCCAGCCTGTCTCTTCCACTACTGTACTTAGTTCTCTCATCCCCATCCTATCTCTTCCACTACTGTACTTAGTTCAGTCATCCTCCAGCCTGTCTCTTCCACTACTGTACTTAGTTCTCTCATCCCCCATCCTATCTCTTCCACTACTGTACGTAGTTCACTCATCCTCCAGCCTGTCTCTTCCACTACTGTACTTAGTTCTCTCATTCTCCATCCTATCTCTTCCACTACTGTACTAAGTTCACTTATCCTCCAGCATATCTCTTCCACTACTGTACATACCTCTCTCATCACCCATCCTTTGCTTGCTACTACTGTACTTAGATCCCTCATCCTCCAGCCTATCCCTTCCACTACTGTACATACCTCTCTCATCACCCATCCTTTGCTTGCTACTACTGTACTTAGTTCCCTTATCCTCTAGCCTATCTCTTCCACTACTGTACATACCTCTCTCATCACCCATCCTTTGTTTGCTACTACTGTACTTAGTTCCCTCATCCTCCAGCCTATCTCTTCCACTACTGTACATAACTCTCTCATCACCCATCCTTTCCTTGCTACTACTGTACCTGGTTCACTCATCCTCCAGCCTATCCCTTCCACTACTGTACGTACCTCTTTCATCACCCACCCTTTCTTTTCCTCTGCTGTAGTTAGTTCTCTCATCATCCACCCTATCTCACATGTGTAACATGGTAAAGAACATTAGCACAAAGTGTGCATTGAGGCAAACTTTAGGGGGAAATATTCTCTAGAGGGGTTAAGAGAATGTGTAAGTATTACACCTCCCTTATGGAACAATATCCTTGAGCTTCATTCTAGTTTAGCCGACCTAAGACGAATACCACGTCTGCCAACAAAACAATCAAAATAACAAGGATATGCTCTACCTTCAGTTGGTGCTACAAGAACTACGTCCAATATAATAAGAAGCATTATACAGGTTAGATAGATTAAAGCTAAGGACCTAAAGTGCCTGATGCAGAGTATAGGGGGCACCTATAGTAGATTTGTTCTTGGCAGGGAGGGAATTATGACTATATCTCATTCAACTTCGCGCCTAGAGAACTAAGCGATCCTCGCAATTCGACGCGCGCACACGCTCACACGCGCTTATCTACCTACTGGCTGCCTATGGTTTTCCATGAGTCACCTACTAGCCCATGTTCTACAAAACTAAACCTTCTTAATCTGTTAGATTTAGGTAATTTATAATGAGAATTTTGATTCTATATAATTTTTCTTGGAGATAGAGGCCAAACACGACGTAACCATATCGATATTTAATGAAAATGTATTGTAATTTTATTACAGTATCGTAATCGATATTAATTGATTGTTATCTTTTCTATTATTTTTAGTGACTTTTACGTCGTGTTTTGCCTTTATTTCCAAGGAATAATATTTAGACATTATAAATTACCTAAATGTAACAGTTTAAAAGTGTATAGTGTTGTCGACGAAACCATAGTAGGTAACAAATCGGTGGCAGGTAGATCGCCGGGCCGGGTCAGCGCGAGTGTTTGTGTGTGTGTGTGTGTGTGTGTGTGTGTGTGTGTGTGTGTGTGTGTGTGTGTGTGTGTGTGTGTGTGTGTGTGTGTGTGTGTGTCAGGGTCGCTAAACCTCCCGGGAGCTTCCAAAATTAGATCCACCAGAGTGTGTGCAAAGATTTTAACCAGCGTTATAAAAAAAGATTTTACTTATATAACAGGATGGATGTTTCTTTGCATGCGAAAACGTCAAGCCCCATTAAAACATATATATGAACAATATCCCTTAAAAACGTCGTTACGATTATGAAGTTTAGGAGATTAATACATACGGCTGGATTCTCCAACATTGCAAATATAGAGCAGGAAGTGACGACGCCAAACGTTCAGCGAGGAGATATCATTAGGCTGTGTTGAGTCGACATAGTTTATTCCAAGTGAGTTCTTTATTTTCGTTCTGAAACCATCTCGATCGAAATAGACACCAATGATGTAGTAAGAGAACGACCAAAACTGTGGTACGGATGTTACCTCAGTGATACGAATGTTGGATGTTCCACGCGCGAGAATATCCTCTTGTTTCCAACAGTGCGTTTTGTTTTCATTTTCCTTCTGTTAGTTCACACTCTCCTTTTATATATAGTCTATCTCGTTTAAATTTTCAATCGTTACTGAAATACTTTTTATTCATCAACTCAAGTTCAAATATATTCTTTTAAAATTATAATGGATGGCACTTGATGTTAATATAGTTTTTTCAAATATTAAGTCATTAATTATATTTAATTAATTAATTTTAGTTTCATATGGGTGAAAAAATTTTCACAAAATTGGTAAAGTATGCAATATAGTTATTTCGTTCCATTTGGCTTAAAATAAGTGCAAACATATGACTTCATAAAACAGGTGATTTTATGTTATAGGTTATGTGGTAGAACAGTTGTTTTAATATATAGGTTATGTTACTTTATTTATATAACTGTAATTATTTAATAAAATGTAACTAAAATAAAATTTCTCTTTGTTGACCCAAGTAAGAATTGATGTAAACAAATTTTGTTTATATTACTTGTTTTAAAGAGACGAGTCAGTGGGATTGTTACAAAGGCTGCAAAGAATAGGAGAAGATTGTGAATATAGACAACATTGAGGTAATGGCATAAGACTCCCGGGTGAAGTATATAATGAAGACATGATGACGTCACATGACACTTTATCGGGCTCATAAAGAGGCGTCTGTTTGTTACAACCCTTACAAGAAGAAGGTTAAGAATGGTTGGACGCACTATAAAACTAAGGGAGAGCCTTAACAACTCTTCAACTATTCTGCCATCTCCCTGCTGCTCTTATTTAAAAATGAAAACATTCTGGAAAGAAATATATTATCCTGATGTGTTACTGCAAAACAAAAAGTCAGTATTTGAAGTAGGTGTAATACATTATACACAAAAACCTCTAACCACAAGTATGTTTATTCTAGTCTTATGTACGATGTGACCATCCTCAGACACATGACGCAACGCACTTGAAACAGACACAGAGTGTGTTGTGTTACGTCTCTGAGGATGGTTGCTTATTAACAGAAATGTTAATTTAATAATAATAAACCACAGTAAATGATTCGAAGTAATTGGATTTGTTTATTTCACTTTTATTGTTTGACAAAACGTCAAGGTATTCCCCTCTTCAATAGTCAACAGCCCATATTCCAATTAATAAACCTCTCCGTTTCCACTCATCACCTCAAATAACAGTACAAGCATATAGTATTCACAACAGATCACGATCCACACGACGTGACAGGCTGACGCGACGGCTGGAGATAACATCAACATCGTGTGAATGTACACGAATACTTCCGAGTCAATACCGCACCCAGAACCATCCATAGCGGCAATCGCTAAGATACAGGGTGCGCATAGCGCTCGGACATCTCCTCTCTTTGTAAAACTACCAGTATCTCCTCTATTTGTGAAATATCCACCGGGCGTTTAAATCTCTGACTTTCATTTCTCTCCTGGGATCAAAATCACTTTTAGTCCAGAACCTAAAGTGGGCATATAACGTCCCCAGCACTTCGCCTCTACAGCCTACTACCAGCCCAGGTTTGACCCTAATTACACGATTAGAATCGACCTGATATAATTCTTTGACGCTAAGGTAGAAGGAAGGCGTGATGTTAGTAGCCAAGTAATCTATCAATAGAGAGCCCTTGCCGATACATTTTTTCTAGCTTTATATATTTCTAAATAATCCACGAAAATGTTATCAATTGCAAGTTTCTTTTACATTAAACGATTTTTAACATTTTAATGATTTTTATAAATTAATTTTTGTTTTAGTTTTTACGTCACGCAAAGTTTTGTTTAAAATTTTACATAATGTGTTGTTTTCCTATTAAGCCTATAATTGAGAATAAAACTCACATTGCAGAAAACAATATAAAACTTTATCTTCTTTATTTTATGTTCTACAAAAACACCAAAATTTCAATTGTTGGGCTTTAATTTTGAACGGAGATTCATATGGTTGGTTATGGCAGAAAAATATCCTGAATAAGTTAGAAAACAAACAAAAACCGTTTGTCACAGAAGATAGATTTCAACGAATTTTATACACAAGAAATGAAATTATTCAAGTTATAATCTAAACAAACCAACTGTCAGATGATTTAGTAGAACAATGTTGCGAGTCCGGTTCTAGTAAACAATGACACACTGATAGGTTATTACGCGGCTAAGGGAAATTACTATAACACATCCTGCCCCAAAACCTAGCCTAAAAGTTTGACAACCGCTATTTTAATTGCAGCCTGCGCATCCCGCCATGTTTTGAATAAATTGCCCGTCGGAGTCACTAAACCCGACTGACCCTTGTGACGTCGCCGGTCGCCTACACATTACATTAGTTCTTCTTCTTCACTGCTGTGCTGACTTGATCTCGTGCTTGCTCATTTAATTGCGAACCGTGTTTTTAGTTAGTTAAACTTCCGCTAGGCTGTTTTGACAGCTGTTTACTGGTGACGTTGCGAGACCGAAAAGAAAACAGGTAGGCCGCCATGTACCACCCCCCTTCTACCGCTGAAGTGTTTGTGTTTTGGGTTGGCACCCGAGTACTTTTATTCCTTTAAGAAAATAGATACAAATTCGTTTTATGAAAACACAAACAATCTCATACAATTTTATTTACAAACTAAATACAAGCCTAACAGTCTACCATAAATCCTGGAACACTGGACTGCACTTAAATACTCTGCCACCTGGTACATGTTATTACACTAGTTGACAGAGGAGGCTGGGGCGACCACATCTAGTCCCTTTAGGTTGTGAAATGGAGACTGGAATAATTCATTGAAAATTGGAATAGAATGTAACCAGCTATAAGTTGTAATAAAAGGCCTAGCCTGGGACGTCCTAAGGTAAATAGAAGCAAACACCTTCATCTGGTTTTTTTGTAATAAAACAACGCTTCAGTACGAAAAAGTGCAAGTAGTCTAAAGTCTAACTAACTGCAAAAGTCTAACTAGAAAAGTGCAAATAGTCTAAAGTCTAACTAGAAAAGTGCAAATAGTTTGAAGCCCAACAAACTCCAAAAGTCTAACTAGGAAAGTGAAATTAGTCTTAAGTCTAACTGCAAATGTCTAACTAGAAAAGTGCAAATAGTCTGAAGTCCAACTAACTGCAAAAGTCTAACTAGAAAAGTACAAGTACTCTGAGGTTTAACTAACTCCAAAAGTCTAATTAGGAAAGTGACATTAGTCTTAAGTCTAACTAGAAAAGTGCAAGTAGTCTAAAGTCTAACTGCAAAAGTCTAACTAGAAAAGTAAAAATTTGTCTAAAGTCTAACTAACTGCAACAGTCCGTAGAAGTCCGTACAGTACTGCGTGTAAGTAGGAATAGTTACTAAGTGACAATATTCCCGTCTGGCCCTGATGAAACTCAAATAAAAGTGTAAAAATAAAGATAGTTTATTAGAACACTCTTGTGTGTTTAATTAAGTTATAACTAGCTGGTTAAATCATAAACACAGATTAATAGAGCCGCCTGGATATGTAAACTATGGTTGTCATAAAGACATGGTCTTACGACGTTATAGCAACTCTTATTTGAGGAGGAGAACTAGCCCTTTTGCTTAGAGCCATATAAACAAACAATACCTATTCTACGAGAGGATAGCTACAGGTATTGTGTATTGGGTAAGTACCAGGTGGTGTAATTTTTTAAAGGCTTTTCCAACTAAATGAAATAAAATGCGAATATCACAAAAGGGCAAGTTATTTTATGTCGTGTTTCCATTCTTCGAAGATTTATTTACTAACACATTTAACTAAAGCCTTCCCCATAAATAGGCACTTACTTTAATCAGCCCTTCAAACTGCTGTTGCAAAGACAATCGCAACTAAATAAAATCAGCAGGAATAAATTAACCGCAACAGCTGTTGGATTAATCAACGCGCATGCGCACTCGACAAGGTCGAACCGGGTTTACTTTCACTGCCATCTAAATATGAAGTAGTTTGGAATACAAGGCGACTACGTGTCTTAGTTTAATGGGTTTAGTTTAAAATTACAGAGTAGATTTTAACGGTAATTTTTTAAATTTACATGTTCATCTTTTTAAACATGATAGTCACCGTTGATATACAAACTTTGTGGGAAATACCTTTAATGTACTAAAATAATACGCAGCTAAAAATAGATATAGGCTACTGTATTATATGGTGTATATATATATATATATATATATATATATATATATATATATATATATATATGGATATATATATATATATATATATATATATATATATATATATAATATCAAATGTGTTTTCCTGTTAGAATATTTTTAAGATCAAATAATACACACAAATACAGGAATATTTAATTTATTGAACAATAAACTCAAAGCTTTTCGTTGGTTTACATTACCAACATCTTCAGGAGTTACAAATCGAGATTTGTAACTCCTGAAGATGTTGGTAATGTAAACCAACGAAAAGCTTTGAGTTTATTGTTCAATAAATTAAATATTCCTGTATTTGTGTGTATTATTTGATCTTAAAAAAATATATATATATATATGTATATATGTATATATATATATATATATATATATATATATAAATATATATATATATATATATATATGTATATATATATATATATATATATATATATATATATATATATATATATATATATATATATATATATATATATCGCAATATGTATTCTTGTATATTAATAAAGAACTAAGTCAAAATACAAATACAAGAATTATAATTGAATTTACAATTCAAAGCTTTTCGTTGGCTAACAGTACCAACATCATCAGGAATATTTCTGATGAAATATTGAAATATTCCTGATGATGTTGGTACTGTTAGCCAACGAAAAGCTTTGAATTGTAAATTCAATTATAATTCTTGTATTTGTATTTTGTCTTAGTTCTTTATATATATATAACATGGGTGTTTGTGATAGATAAATGTGTTTATATATAGTTATACTGTGTATGTATATATATATATATATATATATATATATATATATATATATACATATATTTAAACATATTTATCTATCACACACAGTCATGTTTTATATATATATATATATATATATATATATATATATAATGTTTTCTTGTTTAATAATTTAAAGCAACATAGCCTATTCAAATACAAGAATATTTGTTAATTTATATTCAAAGCTTTTCGTTGGTAAACAGTACCAACATCATCAGGAATGAATAATACATTAATGCAAGCTATATGCCTAAAACATATGTTAAATTAGAAATAGAATTGTTGCTAAATTTATACAAATTGCTAAGTTTATTTTGTTGCTGTAACATTATAGTCATTGAATATAGTATCAAATTTAGAATGTATTTGTATATGCTCTTTTATTAATTTGTTATTATTACTATATTTATGTATTGAGAATGCTTCATATATATTCATTCTTATTACTTCATTAATTTCTTTTGTAAGTTTCATATTTTCAATATTTGGAAATTTTTGCCTACTATTAATACAATTATTTCCAAAATTTGATTTATATATTTTTGGATTTATATAAGCATTCTTCAAATGTTCTTTATATCTTTCTTTTAATTTTTTCTTGGTTTATATATATAGTCTAAGCTGTGTGTGTGTGTGTGTGTGTGTGTGTGTGTGTGTGTGTGTGTGTGTGTGTGTGTGTGTGTGTGTGTGTGTGTATAAATAACTAAGTCAAAACACAAATACAAGAATAATAATTGAATTTACAATTCTTATAATGAATTGTATTGAATTGTAAATTCAATTATAATTCTTGTATTTGTATTTTGACTTAGCTCTTAATTAATACACAAGAATACATATTGCGATATATATATATATATATATATATATATATATATAAATAACAATTTACATACAACACGACACCTACAACAAAGATAAACTACAAGCACCAGGCGTATACATATTAAACTGCAACAAGTGCAACAAATTCTACATTGGGCAAATTGGTCGCAGCTTCAAACAAAAGTCGACAAACACAAACAGAACATCAACACAGCCTTTTACAAACACATAAAAGAAACAGGACACAAATACACAGACATTTATCAGAACCTAGAAATAATGCACATCAACAAAAAAGGATCACATCTCAACACACTACAAAAATATGAAATTTACAAACACACTAAAACACAAAGTACATGCATATTAAATGAACAAACCCAATACAAACCACACGTACTCTTTGACACTATCGAAAACCTGCCTTATAAACCGTCACCGCTTAACCTAACAAAAACTCCAAGCAGAACACACTGATGAAGATCGCCACGGAGCGATCGACAAGGTTCTGTCTCAGTAAGTTTTTACAAATTTACAAAATTTAAAGTTCAAATAGTCATAAACTAATGTAAGAGTGACAATTTTAATGATGATTGAAAATTTGAACTAGTTGTATAAAGATATACAGGGAGAGTGTGAACTAATAGTGGACATTGGAAAACATGAATACAGTATTTTGTATCCTCTATACATTGCATATCGAAACACTTAATGTTGTTTTGACTAGATAAGCCCATAAAGCATTTATTAAACTATGCAGACGTGACTCCTGCCTAGGGCGCTTTCCAGTGATCAGCTGGGTCAGGTTCAAGGCCACGCACTAAGCGATACCTCACGATTTGAAACATAAATAAAACAACAGGAGTTCAAGGACGCTGCCCCGCACGATTATGGCCAGGTTTTTGTGCAATTAGTGATTACGCTTTGAGCTCACACAGCCTTCGCTCTCTCTCTCCTTCTTACCCCTCCCTCTCCTTTTCTGTAGACGCTGGCTCTTGCTGTCCGTCATCTCTCAATAACACCAACCTCATGACCTGGTCGAAGACCTCTTTGTTTTAATCTATATCGCTCTTCATTTGGTGAACGATTTTTTTTTTTATTAAATAATTTACTTTTTTTTATTTCTGTTTCTTTTAATGGTTCCTTCTTTTTTCTTTTATCATTAATTGATTTTCTGAAGTATTTTATATTAGGAATTGTACAGTGCGTGAGGTTAAACGGTGCCCCTCGTTCTGCTCTAGGATTTGACTACTAGACTAACTGAAAACATTATACAATACATATATCGTCTCTTTCGTAACCGCGTCTCTTTCTTTCTAGAAGCAGAGCAACACATTTAAAGATCAAGTCTACATCAAACTATAACAGTATTATCTTTTAGTTAATTAGAGCTGTTTACACTTTAAACACGACACTGATGTTTTCTGAAGTGTTGTGTTTTGACCCCGTACATCAGCCCAGTCCACTCTAGAGATCTCAAGGTCAAAGACACGGTTAAATCTCACGCACTGTATATTGGGATCATTCAGTTATGACGATTTCACCAGCGTCATCAGCATTCGGTTTATATAAACCTTTTCGTTGTTCTCTAGTTAAACACAAGTGAAAATGAAAACCTGCCTTTATATCAGACCAGGTTTATACAAATTAATATCCCCACCTTGTAGCTAATATTATTCTCAACTTGAAATCTGGTGACAATTACTGTTTCTTAAGAGAAACGTATCTACTCCATTTTATAAAGAATATTAATACAAACATTTATTTTATATTGAGAATGTCTACAGAAAAAAATGAAAATAAATTAAAAGGTCACTTAGTTAAATAAATTAAATAATTAAACTTTGTTTCCCCCAATTTTTTTATTTGGAATATTTTTCTTCAAGAATTCTATTTTTTTCTTCGAATTTACTATAATAATTCATTAACTGGCAATTCTTAATTATATTTTTTACAGTTTTTTCTATCTTACAGTTTTTCGCGTAGATTTAAAACTGCAAAAACATTTATTCTGTTAAAATACTATCTTTTTCAGACTTCATAACTCCGTAAAGGTATCTCACGTGCTTATGTCACGGCCAAACTGATATTATCTTCCGTAGCCAGTAGCGCGCGTATCCTGACACATTTACAACGTAATATTTTAAGTATAACCACAGATTATCACAATAACAGATTCACGATATTTCACCCGACTTCGCTGTGGCCTTTATAGGCGACAATAAATTCTGTGGAATATTGCGACGTTCAATTTGAATACAATGGTCTGTATCAAGGAACGTTGGTCAGGGTTTGAAATATAACATATAACGAGCTGATACAACGCATTCTGTCGGCGAATGCTGTAAACCTAGGTCATGTCACTAGTGGAAATTTACATATGTCTGTGTATTGTTGAGATTTAGAGATGAACAAATAGTTGTTCTGTGTTAGTTTTTTCTCTGACTTCACTGATTCCCCAAAACTATTAGATTTGGTTAATTTAAGAAATTCATTTTATAAAGAGGACAGCTATAACGAGTTAAGCACAGATTGTACTATTTTTATTTTTTTAAATTAAAATTTACCAAACTAGCAAAGATTTTTAGGTTATGTTGATCTAAACCGGACAGCCTGTTCCTTAAAAGGCCGCCTACAAAACCATTCAGTTACTTAAGAAGATTTTCTAGTTGCATTTTTGGACTGATTTCCAAAACAGACTATGTTTTAAATTAAAGCCTGATAAAACGCATTAATTGGCTTTATAAAACGATATTTCTTAAAATTGAATATTAAAAGTAAACTTCGAACTTTAAAAATTGCCATTAAAGACAGACTTTAAAAAATGAATTGCGCAAAGCGCTTAATCTAGAGAGCTGTGTTTACCACGTTATAATTAATATTAAAAACGATTATATATTTAAAAACTATTTGTTTAAGAAAATCTTTATTGCTTTTAATTTTAACGAATATAGTTTTAACAATTTCACTGGAGCGCTACATTAAATGAACAAAATATGAGTTTGAGTTATGATATCCGTATTCAAATCCTCTTTAAAAGAACGTTTGAGCTTCCTCATCAGTGATAAAAGCAACCCTTTTGAGGCGGGGGCGTGCTTTGTACTTCCTGTTCATTTTATCTTTACTTGGAACGAATGTACATAACTGTAATGGTTTTCTTTTACACTACAACATCAGCTTTGTGCCTTTATTCGTCGACTGTGAGGTGTTATGTTTCCACGGCGGAAGTTTATTACATGTTCAAATGCCATTTTTTTTTCATCGTTTTATTAGGCCTACTTGGGGCAGGTTTTACAGTCTCGCTATTACCTTTGTTAACAACCTTTCAAAAGCGTTAATTTAGAGCATGAATTGTAATTAAACATTTTATAACAATTTTCATTTAATACAAATAACTAATAAAAATTCACCCAGGGTTGTTGTGGGTTAGCTTAAGTGTATTGTGGGTGAGTGTACGTGGAGTTTAGGTGGGTGAGTCTAGGTGGGTTGAGGCTGGGAAATGTGGGTGATTTTAGGTGTATTCCAGATGAATGATGTGGGTGAGTGTAGGTGGATTGAGGCTACGTGTTCTGGATGAGTTTAGGCGTATTGTACCCACAATATCCTACCCGGTTTTAGTTGGGTTGGGGATGGTTTCTGTGGGCCAGTGTAGATGGATTGAGGCTGGGTGTTGCGGATGAGTTTATGCATGTTGTAGGTGGGTGTTGGGCGTTAGTGTAGGTTGATAGAGGCTAGGTGTTGTGGGTGAGTGTAGGTGGATTGAGGGTGAGTGTTCTGGATGAGTTTAGGCGTATTGTACCCACAATATCCTACCCGGTTGTAGTTGGGTTGGGGTGGTTTCTGTGGGCCAGTGTAGATGGATTGTGGGTGGTTGCTGTGGGCCAGTGTAGATGGATTGAGGCTGGGTGTTGCGGATGAGTTTATGCATGTTGTAGGTGGGTGTTGGGCGTCAGTGTAGGTTGATAGAGGCTAGGTGTTGTAGGTGAGTGTAGATGGATTGAGGGTGAGTGTTCTGGATGAGTTTAGGCGTATTGTACCCACAATACCCTACCCGGTTGTATTGGGTAAGTGTAGGTGGATTGTGGGTGGTTGCTGTGGGTCAGTGTAGGTGGATTGTGGGTGGTTGCAG
>JBAIZL010000006.1:57228397-57280897 GCA_036971475.1 Prosapia bicincta | reverse complement strand
TCGTTGATTTAATTAGGAACTGACTTTAAAAAATGTTTGTTTATGTTGCGTGATATTAATATGTCGTTCTCCGAACACTACAATAAAACACAGACAGTAACAAGGTAAATATTTCAAGTATTGATCACAATATTCTCCAATAGTAAGAAACAATGGTTTGAATTATTTCCACTGTGGCAAACCCATTTCTGGAAACGCACAGCAACGACAACACATCTCGGTGGCACTACACCACAACACACCACCCATACTAAGCCGACCAAGACCTTCTAGATCCCACCAATAATCGATCCGCTTTAGATTCACTCACCGTTGCTTACTCGATCCGTCTGGTTTCTCACGACTTCCTAAAGCATCCTCCGGCGCGAAAGGCAATACCAGTCCACTCTCCCGAGCGCTGCTCTCTTTGTATAATAGCTTTTATATTTAGACTGTCGACCCGTTAGCTGCCGCTCATGTCGGCCTGTCTTACTGACGCTGGCCATTTGTCTCTCTGTCAAGGAATGTAATCTGTTTTTTTCATTTTTACTAGCAGACGACTTGCCTGATGAAATAATTGTCATGTTCGAGGAACGCCATACTCGGATCCTTAGAAAGCTCTCTGTTAAGATAAATGTTTTGTAATTTTTTTGTTCTCTTTGTGTTAAAATTGTTGTTACTTACATTCGAGAAATAATGTTATTATTTAAAATATACTATATTCACTAACCACTATTTTCACTATTTCAAATATACTATTATCATATATACTATCGTTCACTGGCGAGTTACCTTAATTCATATCTGTACTTTTATTTAATAAGAGTAGGAAGGCTAGGCGCGGATACTTAAGTCTTTCACTTTCTACCTGGATACGTAAGCACCAACACTTTGAAACTTTACCAACCAAATAGCTGGCAAACCTAAGCAACAGATGTTTACCCCACTATTGAGCAGTATACTGAGCATATTCCAGGTAACGTTTCATGTTTTCGTCACGTGGCTAACACTTTCTTCAACACACCTGCAAAAAACTTATACTATCTGTTTAAATTATCACCTATTATCTAATCTTCTTGTGGTCGCCAATTTATGTTAGAATGAATGTTTAAATACAGAGCTCCATAAAGTGTTAGCACTAGCAATGAATGCAAAATAAAACACTCTCTGAAACTTCCGGAAGCTGCTTTCATTTAAGTTTATAAAATACATGAATAATAAACAGCTCAATACAGTGTCAGTATCCTTTAAAACATTTAATAGTCCTGGATAAATCCTATCAGTATATTTTGCGATAATTATAAAGGGATGTTAGTAAATTACGTAACGGAAAATTAATGATTTTTAACCTCCGATTTCCTCCTCAACGCACTTGTAACGATACCCCCTAAAATAATTGTGTAACATTTGCCTAAAATGCGTCTTTTCTTCGTGAATGAGGTTATATGCGCCTCAATGAAAGACAAAACAGCTTTCCTTTGTCACAAACTTCTCATTTACTTTCAGAAATGCCATGGTTTAGTTAAATACTTGTTATTAAATTAATGGGGAAACAAATACACATATATTTGCTAAAAAAGCTGTAATTCAAGGCAAATAAATGCTGCGACGCGTTCACATTGTAAATACTTTTAAACGGGAAAAGCATTTGGAAAAAGCTATTCATATCCGTTAAGTGGTCAGAATTGACGAACGTCATCCGGTCTTCTGCTGTTGTTGGGTTCACCTCGTCAATACTGGATGAGATTCTAGCGAAACGTCGGAACTGCGAATTTATGCACTGCAGAATGAACGGATGTACTCCAGATAATAAGTATTCATCATATTTTTCCATCCGTGAAGGAATACGTATCAGCATATATATATATATATATATATATATATATATATATATATATATAATATGGTGATATGTTTTCTTGTAATATAGTTAATAAATTAAAAATATGTCATAAACAAGAAACTTTTAATGAATATATTTATTCAAAGCTTTTCGCTGATAAATCAGTATCAGCATCTTCAGGAAAATAATTATCTACATTAGATAATTATTTTCCTGAAGATGCTGATACTGATTTATCAGCGAAAAGCTTTGAATAAATATATTCATTAAAAGTATTCTTGTTTATGAAATATTTTTAATTTATTAATTATATATATATATATATATATATATATATATATATATATGTGTGTGTGTGTGTGTGTGTATATTGTGCTATATATATATATATATATATATAATATCACATATTGCGATATTTATATATATATATATATATATATATATATATATATATATATATATATATACAGTAAACTCCCGATTATCCGTGGAATAGGGTGGCCCGGCAACGCCGGATAACGAATTCCCCGGATAATCCGCTATGAACAAATAATACTCAAAACGATCGATAATCGATTATTATACCATAAGTTACACAAATAATGACCCCGGTCAATGCAATTCACAAATAATCTTCAGAGGACAAAATAAATACAGAAAATAATTTAAAATGTCGATGTATTTGACGGATTATAACATGTACACTTACTTATATGTCTAACTATTTACAATACGTACATAAGTATATGCCAAAAGTAAGTATGTATGTACATATTATGTAATTTCCTTTACACCTAATACTTTCACTTTTTAACAAAAAAATCTGTCACTTACGTCTTTTTTTGTGAGCACTGATTTAGCTGTAATGTGCGACCTAAGTCTCTTGAGAACCATTTTGTCGCACAGTGTCTACTTGTGTCACAAAGTCATAAAGATCGATAATGTATATGACAGACATGGATAATGCATATGTCACGTCCTAGACTATTTATAGCTGAGATTAGTTGACATTTGTTTACAATCTTATGATACACATTAAGTTTTCGGGCGTCCAAGCATTTTGTCATTGTCTCTTATATACAGTAGTCTGCTCGCCCCTTTAATTTCGCTGGCCCGCGTCGGGATGCTTCCCTTTCAATGTAAAAATTAGTACGTAATATTTGCATATCTATTCCCTTCATCTTAATTTCTATTAAGCCTTATATGTATTTACGTCGTAATTCACCGTTTGGAAATTTAAACACATGAATCTGATTGGAATAAAAATTGGATATTTGTAAAACAATGGTAGACCCCGGATAATCCGCAAACCGGTTAATCCGCCCACGGATAATCGGGAGTTTACTTTATATATATATATATATATAGAGAGAGAGAGAGAGAGAGAGAGTGAGAGCAAGAGAGAGAGAGAGGGAGATGGATGAGATAATAATAAAATATGTTCATGAAAGAGGTCTAAAACTAAACAATACATTCTAAGGGAAAAATATAAAACTAATTCTTTGTATAAAGCAACTAATTAAAAAATATACCTTTCTGGCGATGACGTTCAGCGCACGTGCGCAATTTAGGCGTACATTTTCAAACATTTTTCAGAGTGCCTAGGACTTTTTTCGACTGCAGTAAAACTATTAAAATACAACTTTACATTTTTGACTCTTTCAAGTCACATATCTGATGATGGACGAATTGTGCCCATGCATATGGAAACGTAACATAGAGACAGGTTAACGCTAACAGTAGTTTTCTTTTACACTTAGAGGATATTTGGAGGTTATGTATAAGTCAATTCTTTACACATTTAGAAATATTGAATGTTTGATTGAAATATGAAATATTTTATTATTTTACACAGCAGTTATTGTTATTACGCGTTGGCTTTGTTACTATTTGTATTGTATATAAACAGTTGAATAGATTTCTAAGGCAAACTGTATTGCTTCATATCACGTTTACAATAAATAATACTTTGTTATATCCTAACCTGTTAATGACTCAATGTATATTTATTACTTAACATAATTAAATATAGCCTGTTTATTAAATTTTAATAATATCATAGTTCGAAATTTAAATTTAAAAAAGTAAAGTAAAGCTAAGTATTATTATGTGTGGTTTTGCGATGTACAAGTATACGACTTATCCACTTATAGTTGTCGATGACTATGCTGTTTCTACAAAGGGATAAATGCGTAACAGATATTGATCTGTTAAGGGTTTGTAAGGGATTAGAACATTCGTATCGATTTCTTAGAGGCCTACGTGATTTTAACTTTGTTTCTTGCTGTAAGAGCTTTACACTTTGGGTGACATATGCTTGTTTACATTCATTTTCGTATGAAAACATATTTATACATGTAATCTAGCATTTTTATATGATTCTAATTTTAATAATGCATTTTTTAAATCGATAAAAATGCATACTAACGCATTTTATATAAACATTTTAAAATTTTGACGTAAAATAAATTCTTACTTAGATCAACAAAGACAATTTTTATTTCAGTCACTTTTTATTGAATAATTACAATTAATATAAATAAATTAACACAACCTATGCGTCAAAATAGGTATCATACCACCATTACCAATAACATAAAATCAGCTGTTTTATGAAATCATGTTATTATTTATTTTAAGCCAAATGGGACGAAATAACTATATTGCACACCTTGCCCCCTTTTGTGAAAGTTGTTTGTTCCATATAAAACTAAAGTTAAATTATCATTAAATTTAATTAACCAATTAATATTCGAAAAAACCGAATTACCATCAATTGTCATTCACTATAAATTTAACAAAGATGTACTTGAACCTGAGTGGATGAATTAAAAGTATTTTATTAAGGATTGAAAATTTGTACAAGATACATAAATATCTCCCTAATATAAATAGGGAGAGTGTGAACTAATAGAAGGAATTGAAATACAACTTTTCAAAGAACATAACTTATGTTATACAAAAATGTGTTTTTGTATGGTGTTTTATAGTACCAAGAATAGACTACCCTTTTGTAACGATACCGAAAATCATCCCTCCCCGCAAGTATGTTACGTAATTTATATACAACCCCTTAATTAGAGGTCCTAAATCAGTTTTAAAACGTATTCTATACATTTGGTGGCTCCGAATCAATAAGGCTACGAGTGCAAGCCACAAACACATAAAAACAATTTGGATTAAAATGCAACAATGACAATGTAAAAGCGGAATCATGTACAAGAGCACCATATCTGACTCGTGTCAAGCCCCAAGTTCCAATCTGTCAGAGAGCGAACACACTAATCGATTAAATCAATGATCGATGTTGTAAGTAGATTGATCGGACAGATATATCGAAGAGAGAGGTTGGAGTAGCTGTCTGGTCGGACACTTACTAATTATAAGCAAAACCATACGAATCATTATGTTTGGGTTAGAGACAGAGAGCCGTCAGGACAGACACCTGTCTGTATTATATTTCAACAAGTTCATTCATACGCGAAATCTTTCTTCAAGGTTATGCGTTTATATCCACTGTTTTATTATATTGGTACAATTTTATACAAGTATACTTTGAACCTTATATTGTTTTTTCAGTTTAATTTGATTTGTTAATTGTTATTTAACCAATAATAATTAATATTCAATAACAATTTGTTACTTGATAATTGTGTTTGTTAATTGTATTTGTTATTTAACCACATAGGTTTCTAATATCCTAATTCTAGTAATTTCTTTCTATGTTTCAATTCCTAACATAAGTTTTCACTCTCCTTATATATATATAAATCTTGTTAAATTTTTCAATAGTTAATAAAATACTTTTTATCCACCCTCTCAAGTTCAAATACATTATTTTAAACTTGTAGAGGATGACACTTGATGTAAATACAGTTTTTTTTCAAATATTATTTCATTAATTAAAATTAATTAATTAATTTTGCTTTCTTTTTCGCCACTTAATATTGTGATTCTGTCATATGTATATACATATTTAGGCTATATTAACTGTAATTATTTACAAGAAGTAACTAAAATATTTTTTTTAAATCTATGTAAGAATTTAGTTTAAAACATTTGTGTTTATATTACTTCTTTATTTAAATATTGTTTTTAAAAATTACACAAAAATATTAACACTTTTTCAGTTAATATAATAACAATCATGCAAAGTATTTACTTATTTTATTTTTAATAAAACTTAGTGAAAATTCTTTATGCATAATTTTTCTTAATTTTTAAATGTGAAACAAAGTTTTCTTTGTTGACCTCAGTAGGAATTGACTTCACATTTTTTTATATTACTTATTTGAAGGTCCATAGTTATGTAACTATGCTATTTAAATTTCGCCCAAAGTAATATCTGTGGGGTTAGGAAACATATTGTCTTGTAAGAGTTCCCACAAAAAGGAACTGATTTTATAACGGAACGTAGTAATTGTAACATTTTTAAACACATTACATTCTTTAGTTATAGAATGTATTATACATGTTTTATTTTGTTGCAAGTAGCCTATTTATTTTTGTTATACTTTGAAAAACAATGACTTATTTTCGTCATCATCCACTTTAGTCTATCGTAGTCAGTCACCTAATTATGATATTGAAATTATCGACAAGCCAAACGTATGTTAATTTCAGAAGATAAATTATGTTTTCGATTTAGAACGTGACTATTTTAAAGATAAGCTACTCAGGTTTACGTACCTTTATAACAATTAATATTTAAACAAATTCAAACTAAGATAACATTAAATGTATTTAAAACCAGTTATTTTTATTTTTTATGTTATTTATTTTATGCCCAGCAATACCAGTTCAGTTTCTTAATTCTAGATGTCATATTTGTTTTTTATGGTTTACTAATTTTTCTGCTCTCTTGAATTATTAATTTTTTTAACGTTTCTTTTAACATGTGGTTATTTTATTTTTATATTATAAATGTGTGCTTGTATTTTTTTTACATACATTTTAAGTTTTTTTTAGATACTTGTTTGTCCAAATATGATTCTTTACTTAAAAAACCTACTCATCATACGTTATAATCCCCATCATAGTTTATAATCACCCATCATACGATATAATCACTCATCATACTTTATATTCCCACATCGTATTTTATAATTACCAATCATACTTTATTATCACCCATTATTGTTTATAATCATCCATCATGCCTTATAAACACCTATCATATGTTATAATAACCCATCATGCCTTATAATTACCCATCATAGTTTATAATCGCCAATCATAGTTTATAATCGCCCATCATAGTTTATAATCGCCCATTATGCCTTATAAACACCTATCATATGTTATAATAACCCATGATGCCTTATAATCACCCAACATAGTTTATAATCGCCCATCAAAGTTTATAATCGCCTGTCATAGTTTATAATCACCCATCATGCCTTATAATCACCCATCATACCTTATAATCACCCATCATAGTTTATAATCGCCCATCATGCCTTATAATCAAACATCGTATTTTATAATCACCCATCAAACTTTATAACTACCCATCATACTTTACAATCACCCATCATAACTTATAATCACCCATCATAGTTTATAACTACCCATCATACTTTACAATCACCCATCATAACTTATAATCACCCATCATAGTTTATAATCACCCATCATAGTTTATATTCACACATCATAATTTATAATCAACCATCATACCTTATAATTTCTGTATTCTGCAGCTCTGTAGTTAAGTTGTTATAGCAATTGATTACTAGCTTAAGGTTTCCGGGATTACTTGGTAAACAATTACCTGAGTAACTTGAAAGTACGAAGCTGTAACAACAAATTGAATGAATTTCTCAACATGAATTATAATTTAATTTCTTTCACAGAAGCATTTTTCGTGACTTGCAAATAGTATTGCCCCTTGTGCACGACCCCAAGCTGACGTTTTGCTCTTTGTAATGTTACAAAGTAAAAATCAAAACCAAATATCTCCCTCCACAATGTAAATATCTTGATGTCAATTGTAGAAGAGTGAAAATTGAATAATGCCTATACTGACCATGACGCTCAAGATTTCATGACAGTCAAGTTTTATTGGTCTTGGTAACATCTTTTATCTTCTCAACATTCGTGTTGGAAAGGTAAGAGAATATACATTTAAAAAAAAAAAACAACTTACTTGTTTCAAGATGCAAACTGCTTCTCGAGGTCTTCAGTTCTGGAAAAATGAAGAAAGGTTTAATCAATATTTTGTTGATATATGTTTAACAAACATATTTTAAATTACATAAATGTACATTTATAATGTTCATTTAAACCACACAATAGATTTAAATATATATAATGTATTAAATGTATCACATTGTTTTATCAGTTCTCAACTTGAGCTACTAGTGTTTAGATTATCATGTACAAGTCATACAAAAAGTTGCCTTTAGTAGCACTTACTTTTTGTTAAACGAGGGAGATGTGTCCCTTTGTTATTTCACACCTGAATTAATCTCCCAGCTTTTCAGATAGGTTGGAGGTGGGGAGGTTACATAGCATGTTGGAAGTGTTGGGGTTGTATTGTAATGAAGTACTAAGTGTGTGTTGGGGTAATTCAAAAGGTTTATATATTCCTTACTTCGCTTGTGTAAGGTTGGATGTGCTATGTAATTTACGAAAATAGTGTAATTGTTTGATATATTTGTGTAGTAATGATAATTATGATGATTATAGTCTGACATATCTTTTTCCGATAATGCCGTGGGGTCGGATAACTGCTCCTGCAATCTGTATTATGTTCATCATAAAGGCTCACCTCCCAAGATAAATGCTCACCTCCCAACATAAAGTATCAATTCTGAATCAGTCAGGAAGGATTGCCGGATAGTTGCAAATATGTCCTGGCGCTAGATCTGTGTCCGGGCAGGTATGGCAGATTCGATGGGTTCACCTGCCCCCTCTATCGATGTTTATTCCTCTGTGACTGCTAGTTCTTAGTCTGTTTATGGTTTTGATTATGAATCGATCGTTATTGATGTTACAGAGCTGTTGAGTACTTAACTTTGTCTTAGTTTGAATTTAGGTTTGGGCCCAAAAGGGTCACATTGGCGATAGATTTATTGTTAACCTTTGCTCCTTTGCCAGCTTATCTGTTCACTCATTCCCAGTCAAGTTGACATATCCTGGAAGCCACTGGAGAGTGCAGATTTTACTCAAATTATGAATTTGTTAAGAAGGGAACAACCTCTTTTGGGTAGCAAATAGCCACCGTTCCGAATAATTCGAAGGCGTGCCTTTTGAGACACAGGGAACCAAAAGACACTCACCTTGCTCTCTTGTGGAGAGAGGTTTGTACATACCAAGTGACTCTGTCCTCTCCAAGAGCTTACAAGTAAAGTTAGAGCCTATAGCTCCGGGATCAATCTTCCCTTAGAGTTCTGTACCTCTTGGAATTGTCAGGGACACTCCGGAACCTGTATTAGTAAGAGTATCATCGGTTCACATGACTACTCCATTAGTAAGAGTACCATCGGTTCACATTACTACTCCATTAGTAAGAGTACCATCGGTTCACATGACTACTTCATTAGTAAGAGTACCATCGGTTCACATGACTACTCCATTAGTAAGAGTACCATTGGTTCACATGACTACTCCATTAGTAAGAGTACCATCGGTTCACATGACTACTCCATTAGTAAGAGTACTATCGGTTCACATGAATACTTCATTAGTAAGAGTACCATCGGTTCACATGACTACTCCATTAGTAAGAGTACCATCGGTTCACATGAATACTTCATTAGTAAGAGTACCATCGGTTCACATGACTACTCCATTAGTAAGAGTATCATCGGTTCACATGACTACTCCATTAGTAAGAGTACCATCGGTTCACATGACTACTCCATTAGTAAGAGTACCATCGGTTCACATGACCACTCCATTAGTAAGAGTACCATCGGTTCACATGACTACTCCATTAATAAGAGTATCATCTGTTCACATGACTACTCCATTAGTAAGAGTGCCATCGGTTCACATGACTACTCCATTAGTAAGAGTACCGTCGGTTCACATGACTACTCCATTAGTAAGAGTACCATCGGTTCACCATCGGAACTAGTTTTTGCCTTGGGGAGGCATACCTCTGTCTTTCAGGCCGACGTATATGCTATAAATGCCTGTCTGGGAGAGATAGCGAGAAGGGAACACATGGGACCCGGATTGCTATTTTCTCCGACAGTCAGGCAGCAATTAAGGCACTAAACGGACACGTGGTCACCTCGGCCATAGTCAGGGAGTGCCTAATTAACCTACAAGCTCTGGCAAGGCACAATCAAGTCATGATAGGTTGGGTGCCAGGGCATAGGGGAATACTTGGAAATGAAGCCGCAGATGCGCTGGCCAGGGAGGGGTCTTCGACTCCCCTGATTGGACCGGAGCCTGCGGTAGGTATTTCCAAATCCATGGTCAGGATGACAGTGCGAAGGTGGATGGCTGAAAGACACTGTGAGCACTGGATCAGGGCCGAAGGGATGAGACACAGCTAGCTAACCCTTAGGAAACCCTCCTTGGGGCTGCAGAGTCTCATCTATCTGTCTAGGCAGGAATTAAGGATAGCCACAGGTCTACTCACGGGACACTGTGGACTAAGGAAACATTTGCATAAAATGGGTATCTACAAGGATGAACCAGTGTGCAGATTATGCGGGCAGGAACTCGAGACTGCCACACACATTATTTACAGATGTGAAGTACTTGCTGAGAGGCGCTTCAACCTCTTTGGTGATGGAACGGCTTCGGTGGATGCTGAAGGTAAAACTCTAGTCAGGAGACTCCTAAACCTGGTAAGAGGGAAGGGGTTATTTGACTAGATCAGGGAGGTAAGTACAATATACCTTAAGGTAGCAGTGCTTCGGGCAATTCAAACCCGCTCCCAAGTTAAAAATAAAAAAAGAGTAACATCGGTTCACATGACTACTCCATTAGTAAGAGTACCATCGGTTCACATGACTACTCCATTAGTAAGAGTACAATCGGTTCACATGACCACTCCATTAGTAAGAGTACCATCGGTTCACATGACTACTCCATTAGTAAGAGTATCATCTGTTCACATGACTACTCCATTAGTAAGAGTACCATCGGTTCACATGACTACTCCATTAGTAAGAGTACCATCGGTTCACATGACTACTCCATTAGTAAGAGTACCATCGGTTCACATGACTACTCCATTAGTAAGAGTACCATCGGTTCACATGACTACTCCATTAGTAAGAGTACCATCGGTTCACATGACTACTTCATTAGTAAGAGTACCATCGGTTCACATGACTACTCCATTAGTAAGAGTACCATCGGTTCACATGACTACTCCATTAGTAAGAGTATCATCGGTTCACATGACTATCTGACGAACTATTAGAAGTGTGGCAACACTCTGAGGCTCACGGACGACTTGAAATTTAGGTGTGGGAAAGGTGTTTCATTGTCAAAAGTGTGGGTGGAGTGTTTAGGCCAAGGTAGATTCGTTTTTAGAGGGAACCAAAGTGAACATAAACACTTTAGACGTTTCGTTATAACATTTCTTTTCCTATTACCTCCTGGGGAGTCATTTGTAAAAACACACCTCCATCTTTCCGACCCGACGATAGTGGGATATTATTCATTAATCCTTGAAGTCTACATCGACCACTTGAAATTAACCCGCCAAAGGTTGGGAGGACCCAGCGCCATAGTAGACAAAATTTAAAGCAAAATTAGAAAACGAAAATCTAATATGGGTCGCATAGTAAAATGACAGTGGGTGTTGGGGAGAATTGTTCGTGGCATCAGACACACTTTCCTTATACCGGGGGAAAATCGTACGGCTAGGTCTCTGATCCGGGTCATTAGAAAGTGGGTCTGGCCAGGCACCACGATCGGTACCGATTTCTGGAAGGTATACAATACACTCTCGCAATATAATTTTACCCACCTAACCGTGAACCATTGTAAGCACTTTGTGGACCACGAAACCTCCACCAGGACGAACACCATCCAGCGCAAGTGGCGAGATTCTCAAGTACAACAGGAAAAGCAAACATTTCGTAGGCTACTTCTCGGAATAGTTGTGTAAGACCAAATACCTGCCAGAAGGCCGGGAATACGTGAACTGCGAGGATACGTGCAACAGCAACTTTGTACCCAACCAAAATACCACTAAGGTAAGCACCTATATTAGGTTAGGTTATGTTTGTCACAAAAAAAATAACATCAGATTCGTGTTCAGCATGGCCAAATTGACCAGACACAAATTTCTCCGATCAGAGCGGTAGTAAGCACCTAGGTAGGTAGGTTAATTTATGTTTGTATTAAAAATAACTTCACATTCGTGTTCATTATGTTAAAATTGACCAGGAAAAAACATTCGGCCATCAGAGCGGTAGTCGCTGATTTTAATATTTACCACCAAAGTTTCTGATGCCCTCCTAAAACGTTTTCCTTAATCGTAAATTAAAATACATTTTTTCTCTCAAGTCATAATGACCGAAAATATTTACATATTTATTGCTACTTGTATACATAACCTAGGAATTAAAAACAGACTGAGGCTAGGCCAATGTACAATTAAGTTCAGTTATTTTACAGATTGGCCGCCAGGTAGCGTAGATAATATCTGTGTATATTCCATATGCAAAACGGGTTTATTTAAAAGCATTTTACTCTGGGCTAAGTATAATAAGGCCCTTCATTTCCATAACTCGATTATAGATGGCGTCAAGATAGAGTAAGTTACATATGTTCAGTGTTACCACAGGTAAAGAGAAATCTCTAGAGGAAAATAGTTCATTCAAAGAATATGAATAGTTAGAAGTGTGAACATTTGATCGAAAATAACAATTTCACTAAAAACACAATGAAACACGCAAAACAATAAAACAAATCATCAAATGATCTCACTTAGTCAGAATACGTAGTATTTTCTTTCAAAATAACATTATACCTGTTAAAGATCAAAATTTCCCTGATTTACCAAATCATATTTATTTTTTACCACCTGGTATTTTTGAAATAGCTTTTACGTTCATCGTTATGAAAAATATAGTTCTATACACGTTTGAAAGGGTTCTGCTGCTCGTATGATTGCCAACCCTCGCTCCATGGCAGAGCACTTTTACGCACTTTATGGAAAATATCTATTAAAGGAACAAGGTGAAGATGGATAATTTTTTCGTATTTTCTAACTTATTTCACTGTTTTGAATCAAACAAAAATCTCGCAATGGATTTGTTTTTCTCTGATTGGATTCTGATGTGAGACTACTAGACTCTAATAAAAAAATAAATAAATTAGATCTAAAAAAAATTGTGAAAAAAAATACACCTCAACACCCAAAGTTTTACATTAAAAAGATTTTTTAATTTAAAAAATAAATAAAAAGTTGCCTGAGGCAATTAAAAATTTGAAACTTTTTTTCACACTCTGTTTCATATATATTTTCGCTTAATATTTTTAGTTCCTACAAATATCTTTTAAAGAAATTTCATACAATTATGATTATTATATTTTGTAGAAATAAAACTACTGAATTGTGCATCAGCATCGTCATTTATTAATTTATTGTTTAAATAACGTATTCATCACTACCTTCAGGTCTGTACATATGAATAGTGATTAATGTTGTAACATTATTTTAGGCAAACATACATATTACAGCAGCTTCAGAAAACAAAAAGAGATATTAGTTTAAAAATATAATATTTTTAAAAAAATTGTAAATTATAATGTAAATTATACTGGTTGAGATATGAAATCCATAAGCCTGGTTTTGAAAGATGAGCCGGAACATTGTGCAGAGGGTTAAAAGCTCGTTTTGTAGGCTTTAAGCTTTCCCTTTGGTGGGTGGTAGTGGAGCCATGCACACGTCGTAAGTTGGGCGTAGCAAAATGGATTTTTCGTTTTAACAGTTTCAATTATGTAAAAGTATAATTTATTATTTTATTTTATTTCAAGAAATGTTGCTGCACTAATTTTCAACACCGGGCGAGGTTATCAATCAACTCATATCCAAAATGATGAATGGCGAGATCTGATCCAGGATTCATGCTCTACCTCACAAATTGCAGTTCAGATAAGTTCTAATTTTAACATAAAGTGATGTGAAATCAAAATTTAACTTTCAAATTTAACTGGTCACGGCAAAACAGTACAGGTTTTTATATTTTTAAAATGCGGAAAGTGATAATTAATTTGTATGATGCAATATCAATTTGTTAAATGTGGAATAAAACTAAATTGAAATGTACTTTAATTTAAGTGGAAGCAATCTCTTTGTGGATATCATATGCCAATGCCGTAAATTCTAAAATAATACAATGTTTGCTTAAACTCATGACATGTTAAAAGAGTGTAAAACCAGATATAAAATTAGTGTAAACGTTTCAAATGTATTTTCTTTTCTTTGTATTTTTGTGAAATTATGTGAATTGAAAATTGACTTATTTAAATTTGAAATTTGTTGGTAAAATTATTTATTGAAAGCACCATTCTTAAATTCAATTTAATTCTTGACATTGCAGGTCAAATAACTAATTATGTAACAAATAACTGCAATATTTAATAACCTAATTCCGTAAGAACTTATATCTAAAAAATTTACGTTACAATGTTGATAAAAATTAAAAAATAGCTATAAACTAATTTAAATAATATAATACAACTGACACTCAACAAATGATAAGGACACAATATAATAAAATATTCAATTCGAGTAATACTCATTTCACTCAGCAAACTAAAACACGACATTTAATACAAATAAAAATTATCTCCATTATTTATTATAACGTACTATTTAAATGTGTAAATGACAATTATTGACCCCCAATTTAGTCGTTTTATTTCTAAAAAATTTTAATATAGTGAGTGTAATATAAAGACTATGATTATTATCAAGAATTTACTATTACTTATCCTAAATTCCATATAATTATCCTAAATTCCCTATAATTATCCTAAATTTGATATAATTATCCTAACGTTTCTATAATTATCTTAAATTTCCTATTATTATCCTACGTTTTTTATAATTATCCTAATTTTGCTATATTTGTTCTAAATTTCCTATAATTATCTTAAATTTCCTATAAATATCCTAAATTTTCTATAATTATATTAAATTTGGTATAATTATCCTAAATTTCCTATAATTATCCTAAATTTCCTATAATTATCCTAAATTTTCTATAATTGTCCTAAATTTGCTATAACTAATCTAAATTTCCTATAATTGTCCTTAACTTCGTTAATTTATCCTAAATCTCCTAAAATGTAAGCCCCACTCAAAGACCGGCACTGGTATCTAACCTATAAAGTAGCTAGTTTTATTATTTTTTTGTATAAATATTCAAAATAAAAGCCCAATACCTCCCATTAGTCACAAGCTGTTTCAAATATTTACTATTTATATAATAAATATTTATTATTTAATACCTTCAGGGGTGAGTCCAGTCCGGGGCGCGCTCGTCTTATATTTATTATCTAATACTTTCAGGTGATAATTCAGCCAGTGGGGTCAGGGTGCGAGCCCCTTGGGACCTGGCTGTAAGGGATAAAATATTCAAGTCAATCGCCTGTTTAAGCTAACATTTACCATTTATATTTCATAGAAGAGCCACCGAGATGCAAACGTATACTTGTATCTAGTGCTCTTCTGTAGTAACACTAGATACAAACTTGTAATTCTTTACAATTATTTATTAAAAACATTTGCTATTTTCATTGTGCACTCGTAACATCTAAGAATGGGAAAATCTCTAAAGATTTACTCCGTTGTTGGACAGTTCTTGTAACCATTGCTCCCATCTCCCAAAACCTGTGGAGATCTTTATGGCTAGTGTATGGATGGAGATCAAACGCCCAACTGTGCTTTAATAAAATTAAGCTGAGGCACTCGGGGGAGAGCCGACAAAAGTGAAAAACTTTTCAGCCACGTCTACAGAAATTTTGAATTGAGAAAAACATTTAATTTTGTGTAAAGAGAAATTACCTAAACATTTGTTATCAGAAGCGCCTAAGAAGGTTTTAATTTCGAAAATTGGATTAAAAATACGTAACCTATTATTATCGTTATATTGAATTATTTGTGTTGGGATTTATCAAAATTTAAATAATTTAATATATTTATTAAATGTTTGATAGTAAGCTTTTTCCTTAGCATTGTTCAATAAATAATGTAACATAACCTACGTGTTGAAACAGCTGTTCTACAACATAACCTACAACATAAAATCAGCTGATATATGAAATCATATTTTATCATTTAATTCACTTTGAGGTGACTTATAGCGTAACCTGACGGAAATTATACTGACACAAAATGATATGTTTATGTTCATCATTTACGTTTTTGTAGGCATCGCTATGAAAGTTTTCACTTCAAAAACATAAAGACCTGCAAATGAAAAATTGAATGAAAAATGTATATAATAGACGTTTTAATAGATTTTATCTAATCAACTTATGTAGTTAATAGATGTTTTCATACAATCTAGTTAGTAATAAAACAATATAGTTAATAGAAAAACTTTATTAGATCTTGAACATTTACAGAATAAGAATTTTATAAAATAAATTTATTTGAAAAAAAGTTAGTTGAAAAAAAGAGCTAGTTCTTAAAAAGTATCAGACTCACCTGAGAAAGGTTTTATTCCATGTAATAAGAATAAAAATATATAACTCACTGTCATTATATTGAGTTCATTATAGTGGGATTTATTAAAAAAAATAAATTAATATATTTATTATCTGAAGTAAAGTCTCATTTCAACCTAATTGTGTACAATAAATAGAGTAACATAACCTAAGCACCAAATCAGTCAATTATATAAAAACTCTGCTGCGTGAAATCATATGTTATATACTTGCAGACAAACCTAATGTCCGCAGGTATCTGGTGACGCAAACTGAAAGAACTTTAAATATTGCGTAATAGAAACGTTTTTTTCTTTCTGTAAATGTTTTTTTAAAGTGTTACTTGCTCCTGTTACTTGTTTCTCTATTTTGATTTTTTTGACGTCACTTCTTTCTCATAAATCTTACCATTATATTAAAAATACCACGAGATATTAAAAAAAATCGTAAGTTTATAGTTATACAGACAAATAAAATGGTATTTCGTAAAACAGTATTTGTAACACCCTGAAAACAATTGATACTCTCACAGCAAGTATGTTATCGCCCCAAATCCTTATGTAACAGACAATAATAACGTAATATGCCTCTTTTTAATTTAAAATTAAAAACAACAGTGTCAATTCGTGTAATTTCTTCACTTCAACTGACGCAAATGTTACGATCTATTTTCTAACCTAAAAAATGCAATTCTATAATTTCTCACGTCGGTATTGCAGCTTATAGCTCAGAATAAACGAATAATTACACACAGCCTGTTATACACAACCCATTAGCATTCACAGTCGATATTATCCTAACGAGTTTCGGCAATAAACGATTCTTTATCACCTACCCGAAGGTTGTAGTCTTTCAATAAAAACATGACTTACGGACCGTACGTTGATAATCATCAGCGCTGCCTGGCGGCGAAATGGTCAGTTAACTGAACTTTAATTGTACGCTGGCTCTCCTTTATACCGCTTGTAATACATAGCTACATGTGTACAAGTAGTAATAGCTATGTAAACAGTATTAAAATGTGAGGTTGTTGTTATAATTTACTTTCATAAAATTTAAATATTTCTACGTCAGACGGAGGAGATCCTTGGGTCACATCAAGGTTTATGATTTGCGTTCACTTATTTTTTGTTCTAGCACTTGAACACTTTTTTCCACTGGAGTTAAAATATTGGTTTGCAAAAGCCCCAATATCACAAAAATAACTAATATAACAAATTAGCTAAGACTAAACCCTCATGTGCATTTCAATGACCATGCCATCATCACCAGAGGGCCTTATTACAAAACTACAATTTAGAATACAATAAATAACGAACTAGACTGACTAGTCAGAAAGCTAGACTGACTAGACTGAAAAGGTCAGTAAATTGTTTTATTCTAGATTGTAGTTAAGTAATAATACCCTCTGGTGATGATAATGACATGGTCATCGAAATGTACATAAAGGTTCAATCTTAGGTAACGTAATATTTGTTGTTTTCTATTTTTTGTGGTATTGGGGATGTTTCCAATATTTTTACTATAATATATTGTACCACTATCTTCTTGACATTGTGCACTGGTATAATAATGTTCAAGGAAGCCTTTGAAGTTTATAGCTTTTAATTATATTTATTTTTAAGTAACAGATAAAGGATTCCAACGTCCCATCGAATCCATGTCTTTCCTCCTACCAACTAAACATTAAAATAAAAAAATTTAGGCGCACAGTTTACCCTACTGTACGATACAATCTTCTCATGGATATCCTTTTACGAAAGTATAACTTGTTCCTCTAGGCAGAGAGAAATTCCTATTTTCTGAGAGGATTCTAGAAGCACAGCCTTAGCAGGGCTGAACGTGTGAAAAATCTGATAGTTTACTAGTTATATCTAATATTTTGTACTTCATGCAATTACTACATACCTATTTTACAACGTAGCTACAAAATAATAATAATGTAGCGACTCCCAACACACAGCAACCGGTTAGCTAACGTGACAATTATTTTATTCCTTTTTCATTACCTTCTAGTTTTCACTCTCCCTATTTATATAACTTCTTCAAAATTTCAATCGTTATTAAAATACTTTTTATTCATCCGCTCAAACTCAAATACGTTTATTTAAACTTGTAGTGGACGACCCTTGATGTTAATGCAGTTTTTTTCAAATATTACTTCACTATTTAAATTTAAAATATGAGAGCTTTAAATGGGAGGAAAACGATTCACAAAAGGGGCAAAGTATGCAATATACATGTTTCGTCAAATTTGTTGTATAATAATGAACTAACACAGTAGGTTTAAAATAAGTGATAATCTATGATTTCATAAAACAGCTGATTTTATGTTATAGGCTATGTGGTACAACCGCTGTTTTAACGCATAGGGTGTTACTTACTTTTATTATTTGTAATTATTTAATAAATAGTAACTGAAAAACATTTTTCTTTTTTGACCTAAGTAGGAATTGACTTTAAAACATTTTTCTTTTTTGACCTAAGTAGGAATTGACTTTAAAACATTTTTCTTTACATTACTTGTTTATAAACATGAATAGCCTAAACACTTACTTTAGCTATATCTTAATTTAGCGTATTACTATACGGTGTGGTAACTCGTGAAAATTTACTTCATAATGGAGCGTTTCTAAACAAGGTTTTTGTTTTATGACGATAATTCACTGCATTAATTACTTTTATACGTGAATATCAATCAATGCATATGGTTAGCGACATTTAAACTCATTTTATTCTTCTTTAGCGTGTATTTTTGAGTAAAAACTAAAATTCACATTTGTCCAACGATTGTTAACTGTTATTAAAACTCTTACCGTCAAATTACTTTCCCACTGCCATTAAAAAACCTCATTTCGCTGATGAATTTTACCTGTAAAGCACCAAGAGCAACGTAATTTCAGACGACTGTGGATTTTTATCTCAATCTGGCAACACTGTAACTGCAGGAACACAAAACTGACCTGATAAGCGTACACAATCTGTAATACCGATTGTCAAAGATACCGAAATGGAGGGTCAACAATGTCGCTGTCAATACGGCGTCGTTAAGTGGTCTATATAAGGTCGTACAGTTAGTAGAGGTGTTCTGTGTCAGTGAGGCTATTGTTGTCCAAAAATGGAGGTTTCTTACAAGTTTTGCAGGATTTTAAGAATGCTGGAGTAGCTGTTGTTCGCCTCACGCGTTCAGGGAAAGTGTTTTGTGTCAAGAGATCCGACTGTTTAGTGGCAAGTGGACAATAAATTTGAAATTTAATTGCTTAGCCTCTATACAAGGAAAACCAAAAGAAGTAAATAAAATCTACTTTGAATACATTAAAATGAGAGAATTAAATTCAATAGGGAAAAGGCTAACCAAGTGAGATACAGTGCTTGAATCATGTCACCTCCTATAACTTGGGATGACTATGATCTTCCCTCAGTATTACATATTCCAATTGCCCTCCCTTAACCTTCTTGCAACGGGTTTAGTGGGTTAACACTTCTTTGTGGCCCTAATAGAGATTAGATCTTCAAGTACATAGACATGCGCGACATCTCCCCTATTTCCTACAGTGGGGCCTTTATACCCCTAGTTAACTATTATTTAGATTCACAGTTTTTCAGTTGACCTTCTTAATAATAATAATAATAATATATATATATATATATATATATATATATATATATATATATATTCTATATTTTTACAGATTTTTCAAATACTTTTTCAACAATAAAAATTCATTTAGGCAGTATGTCTACACAATTATCATGTAAAGACTTTTAAGAACATTTGTAAAACAAACAACGCTTCTTCATTAGGAGAAGTGTACGACGTAAAGGAGAACTGTTACACTGTCAATAAAGGGCTCAGAGACGGATGTCATAAAGTAATGTAATCACCAATATTCCAAGATTATTTTTGACAAAACAAACAAAAGAAAGTTATAACAAAAAAGGAATAATTCATTTCCCAAATAAAATATAAATAACCCTACGTCACTTTTATATTATTGAAAAAATTTAATTTTATATAATTATGTTGTTACTTGTTAGATGTCAACCAACTTTATAACTTCCTTATAAGTGTAATTTATATAAAGTATTATAAATAATTTTAATAAAATTCAATTCCTACTTAGGTGGACAAAGTAAAATTTTATTTTAGTTACTTTTTATTGAATAATTATAATTAATATAAATAAAATAACATAACCTATGCGTTATAACAGCTGTTCTACCACATAACCTTTAGCATAAAATCAGCTGCTTTATGAAATCATATGTTATAACTTATTTTAAGCCAAATATGACAAAATAACTATATTAAATAGCTTGACCCTTTTTTAAAATGTTTTTCTAACATAACACTAAAATTAATTAATTAAATAAATAATTGAAATAATATTTCTTTTCAACTCTATTAACGTCAAGTGTCATCCACTACAAGTTTAAACAAAATGTATTTGAACTTGACTGGATGAATAAAAAGTGTTTTATTAACGATTGAAACTTTTAACTAGATAGATATAGGGAGAGTGTGAGGTAATAAAAGGAAATAAAAAAGAGATAATATTAATGAAAACATAAACTACTAAACCATGACTCGAGTACAACAGTAATTACTATGCGACAATAAATATTTTGTTTTCAACTTTTCCCCTTAGCTTTCTGGTGAACCATCAATATCCACCGCGTCACGAGACACATAGGTGTCATTATGTTATTAATAATGTATCCAAGCGGGGGGTAACGTTAGGGGTGTGAACACAGTCAGGTGGTCGATGCCCAATGCACCCCCTGTAGTGGATTGTAGTAGGTCTATAACGATGTGTTGTCGATGACGCATAAAGTTGTATCATCTCGCCCCTCGTATGACCGATTGCCTTTCAATTCATTCAGAGCGACTGGAAATGTAGACATTACAAGCAAAAGATTAACGCCTACAACAACAATGGGAGTTTTAGTCAAGTATTTTGGTTTGAATTGTCCATGAGTAGGAGAAAATATATTCTATGAAATCTTTTTTAACACGAAATATTTTGTTGCCTATTTCTTGTGCTACATTTAAACTAGTAATATAAAGAAAAACATTTAAAAGACAATACCTACTCAGTTCAATAAAGAAAAAAATTCTCTATTTATTTTTTAATAAATAATTACAATGAACATAAATACAGACACATAACTTAGGCGTTAAAACAGCTGTTCTACCACATAACCTATAACATAAAATCAGCTGTTTTATGAAATCATAAGCTATCACTTATTATAAGCCAAATAAGATGAAATAACTATATTGCATACCTTGCCCCTTTTGTAAAACGTTTTCCTTGCATATGAATCTAAAATTAATTAATTAAATTGAATTAATAAAAACTCCATTAACATCAAGTGTCATTCAATAGAAGTTTAAGAAAAATATGTTTCACCCTGAGAGATGAAAAAAGGGTTTTATTAACGATTAAAAATTTGAAAAAGATATATAGGAAACTTGGATATATAGGTGTAAACTTGTAGAAGGAATTTTAAAAATATTTATTGAGATTTAGGAAAATAAAATTTAAAAATACTTTATTTTGTAATATTTACATCCGAAAATTTTCTGCTTCGTCTTTTTTACATTTCTGAAGACTGCATTTAAACTAAGAATTAAGAACTTCGTCCTCCCTTCAGCTCTATAGCGATACTCTTTCTCTGGCTATACCGAAATTTTGCAAGAGAATCTCAAAAGTTAACATGCCGGTAGGTTAACACAACTATCTGTTTTTATTTTCACTCAGAGGTTATTTGGAGGTTATGTTCAAATTATTTTAAATACAATTTTCTACATAATCAGAAATATGGTATATTTTTATCAAATTAAGTAATAACGGATGATTCCATTGTTGTATTTATTAGTCGTAGGTCATGTTGTTTTTTGTATGTTACATTAACAGCAAGTTAAATTGTAGTACAGTATTTCCGAATAAGTTGGAATTTCTAACACACTCATCACTTCTGTTAGGAATATTATATATATATATATATATATATATATATATATATATATATATATATATATATATATAAAGAAGTAAGTCAAAATACAAATACAGGAATTAGAATTGAATTTACAAAAATTGAATTATAATTCTTGTATTTATATTTTGACTTAGTTCTCTATTAATAGACAAGAATACATATTGCGATATTTATATATATATCGCGATATTTATGTATATATATATATATATATATATATATATATATATATATATATATATATATTAGGTGTCCCACGACACAAGATAACTAAAGGAAATGCTTTGGAAAGCATTATTTTACAATGCACGTTTATAATAAATTTCCAGCATTTAGTTGTGTCCAGGATATTGACAGATTGCTCAAAGAATGACAATTTTCCTCTAGTTATAACATGACAGCAAAATATGTAATAAAAAGCAATAAACCGGTATTAATAAGCAAGGGAACAATGGCGTTACAGCCGTGTACTAACACATATATATGTCCCGGTAACATACCTCACGCGCCATTGTGTATTGCTGGAAAACCGCCGCCTTCTACTCTAGATTCCTCACATTCCATTTTGCAAGTTATTGCTAAAAAAATATTGTAATTCTTTGAAATACAAGAGAATTATTATTGTTAAATGGCTTGTATACAGTTTGCTAGAAAAGTTAAACGAAATTGTGTTGACTAAGGTTTAGTATGTTTTGTGTGAATTAATATATTAAAAAGTTATTTGGTACAGCGAACCATGAATTGAAATATTAAAATCTGAATCGATAATTTAATTGTGAAATAAAGTATTAAAAAGTGAATCGATACATTGATTTGTAAATTATAATATAAATTAGTAAATCTATATATTAAAGTTTGAAATAAAGTATTAAAACGTGAATCATTACATTGTTCTGTGATTTAATATATTTACTAGTGAATCAATATATTGAACAATAAATTAAATTCTTAAGTGCGAATTAAAATATTAAGAAATTAAAGTATTAAAATGTGAATCAATGCATTGAACTATAAATTAAAGTATTAAAAAGTGAATTCATACATTGAAGTGCGAACTAAAATATTAAGAAATTAAATTATTAAAATGTGAATCAATGCATTGAACTATAAATTAAAGTATTAAAACGTGAATCCATACATTGAACTGCGAATTAAAATATTAAGAAATTAAATTATTAAAATGTGAATCGATACATTGAACTATAAATTAAAGTATTAAAAAGTGAATCCTTACCTTGAAGTGCGAATTAAACTATTAAAAAATTAAAGTATTAAAATGTGAATCGATTCATTGAACTATAAATTAAAGTATTAAATGGTGAATCCATACATTGAAGAACGAATTAAAATATTAAGAAATTAAAGTATTAAAATGTGAATCGATACATTGAACTATAAATTAAAGTATTAAAAAGTGAATCCTTACATTGAAGTGCGAATTAAACTATTAAAAAATTAAAGTGTTAAAATGTGAATCAATGCATTGAACTATAAATTAAAGTATTAAAACGTGAATCCATACATTGAAGTGCGAATTAAAATATTAAGAAATTAAATTATTAAAATGTGAATCGATACATTGAACTATAAATTAAAGTATTAAAAAGTGAATCCTTACATTGAAGTGCGAATTAAACTATTAAAAAATTAAAGTGTTAAAATGTGAATCGATTCATTGAACTATAAATTAAAGTATTAAGCAAAGAATCGATACATTGAACTATAAAGTAAAGTATTAAAAAGAGAATCCTTACATTGAAGTACGAATTAAAAAATTAAGAAATTAAAGTATTAAAATGTGAATCAATGCATTGAACTATAAATTAAAGTATTAAAACGTGAATCCATACATTGAACTGCGAATTAAAATATTAAGAAATTAAATTATTAAAATGTGAATCGATACATTGAACTATAAATTAAAGTATTAAAAAGTGAATCCTTACCTTGAAGTGCGAATTAAACTATTAAAAAATTAAAGTATTAAAATGTGAATCGATTCATTGAACTATAAATTAAAGTATTAAATGGTGAATCCATACATTGAAGAACGAATTAAAATATTAAGAAATTAAAGTATTAAAATGTGAATCGATACATTGAACTATATATTAAAGTATTAAATAGTGAATCCATACATTGAAGTGTGAATTAAAATATAAAGAAATTAAAGTATTAAAATGTGAATCGATACATTGAACTATAAATCAAAGTATTAAAAAGTGAATCCATACATTGAAGTGCGAATTAAAATATTAAGAAATTAAAGTATTAAAATGTGAATCGATACATTGAACTATATATTAAAGTATTAAAAAGTGAATCCATACATTGAAGTGCGAATAAATATTAAGAAATTAAAGTATTAAAGTGTGAATCCATACATTGAACTGTAAATTAAACTATTAAAATGTGAATCTATACATTGAACTATAAATTAAAGTATTAAAAAGTGAATCCATACATTGAAGTGCGAATTAAAATATTAAGAAATTAAAGTATTAAAATGTGAATCGATACATTGAACTATATATTAAAGTATTAAAAAGTGAATCCATACTTTGAAGTGTGAATTAAAATATTAAGAAATCAAAGTATTAAAATGTGAATCGGTACATTGAACTATAAATTAAAGTATTAAAAAGTGAATCCATACATTGAAGTGCGAATTAAAATATTAAGAAATTAAAGTGTGAATCCATACATTGAGCTATAAATTAAAGTATTAAAATGTGAATCGATACATTGAACTATAAATTAAAGTATTAAAAAGTGAATCCATACATTGAAGTGCGAATTAAAATATTAAGAAATTAAAGTATTAAAATGTGAATCGATACATTGAACTATAACTTAAGGTATTAAAAAATGAATCCATAGATTGAAGTGCGAATTAAAATATTAAGAAATTAAAGTATTTAAATTTGAATCGATACATTGAACTATAACCTAAGGTATTAAAAAGTGAATCCCTACATTGAAGTGCGAATTAAAATATTAAGAAATTAAAGTATTAAAATGTGAATCGATACATTGAACTATAAATTAAAGTATTAAAAAGTGAATCCATACATTGAAGTGCGAATTAAAATATTAAGAAATTAAAGTATTAAAATGTGAATCGATACATTGAACTATAAATTAAAGTATTAAAAAGTGAATCCATACATTGAAGTGCGAATTAAAATATTAAGAAATTAAAGTATTAAAATGTGAATCGATACATTGAACTATAACTTAAGGTATTAAAAAATGAATCCATAGATTGAAGTGCGAATTAAAATATTAAGAAATTAAAGTATTTAAATTTGAATCGATACATTGAACTATAACTTAAGGTATTAAAAAGTGAATCCCTACATTGAAGTGCGAATTAAAATATTAAGAAATTAAAGTATTAAAAAGTGAATCCATACATTGAAGTGCGAATTAAAATATTAAGAAATTAAAGTATTAAAATGTGAATCGATACATTGAACTATAACTTAAGGTATTAAAAAATGAATCCATAGATTGAAGTGCGAATTAAAATATTAAGAAATTAAAGTATTTAAATTTGAATCGATACATTGAACTATAACTTAAGGTATTAAAAAGTGAATCCCTACATTGAAGTGCGAATTAAAATATTAAGAAATTGAAGTATTAAAATGTGAATCGATACATTGAACTATAAATTAAAGTATTAAAAAGTGAATCCATAGATTGAAGTGCGAATTAAAATATTAAGAAATTAAAGTATTAAAATGTGAATCGATACATTGAACTATAAATTAAAGTATTAAAAAGTGAATCCATACATTGAAGTGCGAATTAAAATATTAAGAAATTAAAGTATTAAAATGTGAATTGATACATTGAACTATAACTTAAGGTATTAAAAAATGAATCCATAGATTGAAGTGCGAATTAAAATATTAAGAAATTAAAGTATTTAAATTTGAATCGATACATTGAACTATAACTTAAGGTATTAAAAAGTGAATCCCTACATTGAAGTGCGAATTAAAATATTAAGAAATTAAAGTATTAAAATGTGAATTGATACATTGAACTATAAATTAAGGTATTAAAAAGTGAATCCATACATTCAAGTGCGAATTAAAATATTAAGAAATTAAAGTATTAAAATGTGAATTGATACATTGAACTATAAATTAAGGTATTAAAAAGTGAATCCATACATTGAAGTGCGAATTAAAATATTAAGAAATTAAAGTAATTAAATTTGAATCGATACATTGAACTATAAATTAAGGTATTAAAAAGTTAATCCTTACATTGAAGTGCGAATTAAACTATTAAAAAATTAAAGTAAAAAAATGTGAATCGATACATTGAACTATAAATTAAAGTATTAAAAAAAATCGATACATTGAACTATAAAGTAAAGTATTAAAAAGTGAATCCTTACATTGAAGTACGAATTAAAATATTAAGAAATTAAAGTATTAAAATGTGAATTGATACATTGAACTATAAATTAAGGTATTAAAAAGTGAATCCATACATTGAAGTGCGAATTAAAATATTAAGAAATTAAAGTAATTAAATTTGAATCAATACATTGAACTATAAATTAAGGTATTAAAAAGTGAATCCATACCTTGAAGTGTGAATTAAAATATTAAGAAATTAAAGTATTAAAATGTGAATCGATACATTGAACCATATATAAAAGTATTAAAAAGTGAATCTATACATTGAAGTGTGAATTAAAATATTAAGAAATTAAAGTATTAAAATGTGAATCGATACATTGAACTATAAATTAAAGTATTGAAAAGTGAATCCATACATTGAAGTGCGAATTAAAATATTAAGAAATTAAAGTATTAAAATGTGAATCGATACATTGAACTATAAATTAAAGTATTAAAAATTGAGTCGATTTATTGAATTGTGACTTTATGCATTATATTTGCATTATTACCTGTATACACAACTAACATTATTTTGCTGAATGTAAAGGGCTTTTTTGTTATAATTTTGATTTATCTACAGCGCTTTAGGCCTACAATAATAACATGTAAAATTATATTAACATTTTCAGTGCATATAAACTCTTCAATGGTTATTGCTTTGTAAATGTAAACTTAAACTAAATGTCATAGGACATAATAAATTGCACAAAAACATTATATAGGCCTATTAATTTATTTCAATGTATTATAGTACACTTATATACGAGTGACTATTATTATTAGAATATTTAGTCCAACTACACATACGTAATATCCAATTAAATGTATTTATTTATCTGTGTTAGCAAAATGTATATTATATTATTTCATAAGCAGAAAATACTGAACCTGTTAAGGTACTTGATAATTTTAATAGCATATCGATGTATTGGGGTTTTAACTCCTAAAACGATACTATTAATTTTAAAACGATTTTAATTTTAAAACATTATTTTTAACAGATATTTTAATTCTAAATAATTACTTTTATGACTACATCAAATGAATATTTTAAATTTTAAAATCATGATGATACCTTTTAAAAGATTGCAACATAACCCATGAAATTATATTTAAATGAATATTTTAATTTCAAACCTATGTTATAGCCTAATGTATATAATATATCTAATGGATATTTTAAATTTTAAATTGATGTGATAACTTTTAAAACTATATTTTAAATTGGTATCAAGGTTTTAATAAGACGTTTTCACATTTGAATGCGTGTTTCAACTTTTAAAGTAATACTGTAACTATTAAATTAATTACAAATAAAATACGTACACAAACTGACGAATTTATAATTTATACAGTCAGACGCGTTTCAATGACAAATGACATCATCATCAGTGAGTATTTATACTACAAACTCCAACTTTCAACTAACAATATACACTGATGATGATGATGGCCTTCTCAGTGAAACGCGTCTCAGTGAACAAATGATAAATTTGTGAGTTTGTGTACATCTTTCATTTGTTATTAATATAACCTCACAAACTATTCTCAAAGAATATCTAATATTCACAAAGAATATAAATTCATGGAGTAAAACACTAATTTACAAAACACTTTTAAATGTTTTAAACTTGTCTATAGTAGCACTTACTTTGTTTGTTGAGGACGGCCGTTTCGGGAGATGTGTCCCTTTGTCAACTCAGACCGTAACTCTAGGAGTTTAAAAGTGTTTAGTGATTACTAGTAGCTCACGCGAAGATGGAATCAACAATGACTAACTTACAGCCCTAAAACATGATTCTTCGAATTATTGTGTTGCCTACTAATCTGACCTTGGATGTATCGACATGCCAATAGATGGGCACCAGGCAAAGTAGGGTATAGGAACTGTGTAGAAAACATTTAGTACCCCTGACAAACTTTTGTTAAAAGCTATTTCATTTGCTCCTACAGTGCCCAAATACGGATAAAAGCAGCTGACAGCAGCTTTTGAAAAACAACTATGTCAGTTATCTCCTTGTGAAATATAAGAATCTATTATTAGAAAAAATAAGATTTTTAAAAGGTGTAGTTATGTAATTAATTTAGAAAAATAAAGCCACAGATTTAATGGCTTCTTGAAAGGGTGTAATAAACACTAATTAAGACATTCTTGGAGAGTTATATGAGAAGATTTCTTGCTAAAATGTTGTATCTCCATCAATCAGCGATCGATTCACTTGTACCGGAAGTAGTTCACATCAGTGCGACCTCTCTTTATGGAATATCTAAACCGTTAACTTCCGCAGCATGGGAACCATCCGTCTTACTTGACCTAATTGCCGTGGAGTAGGAACTGTTTAATTGGCGTTCATTATTATTGCAGATTACAATTAGCAATTCTACGCAAAGTCTTAATTTAATTATATGACTTAATTGTTTTATTGCCTTGTTCATTTCTTGTATAAGTTATTCAATTTCTCCTCTTTCCTGTTTCGATGCATTTTATGCGCATAAAAATGTAATATAAAAACATTTTAAAAATCAATTCCTACTTAGGTCAACAAAAACAATTTTTTATTTTAGTTACTTCTTACAATAATTATAGTTTTAATTACAATTATTATAAATAAACAAACAAAAACTATGCTATAAAACATCTGTTTTATAACATAACCTACAACATAAAATCAGCTGTTTTAAAAAATCATACTTTATCACCTATTTTAAGCCAAATGGGACGAAATAACTATATTGCATAGTTTGCAAACTCTGTGGAAGTTTTTCTCCCATATAAAACTAAAATTTTCCATTATTAAATTTAAGTATTGAATTAATATTTGAAAAAAATGTATTAGTGTCATCAAGTTTTAAAAAATGTATTTAAACTTGAGTGGATGAATAATAAGTTTATTCGTTCGGACAAACCTTCTTGTAGAAAAAAAAACAAAACCACTGGTTATACTCTAGGACTAAATCTGACTTGCCGATATTTACACATATGTAGCGGTTAGCTACTATATACTCACATGGTACAATGTGGTCGCCTGTTTCTATAGGTGACATCAAAATATCTGCTATTTTAGGCAGGATTATCTCTATTTCAAAGTTCTAAATCATTTTAACTAATCGATAATAAAAGTCGATTACAAATGCTTGCATTATTGTTTGTATGTTTGTTCGTCTAATGATTTAAAGTGACTCACCTGAAGATGGCTATTAAGGAAACCAGTCTACCAAATATACAGCGCTTCAAGAACGGGATTTCGCAAGGCAAGGTAATATTCGCCCACTGCAGGGCAACAATTTAAGGGCTAAATGAAGTCTGTCGATGGGGCAGGAGGGAGGGTTACCAAACGTAGACAGGTGCTCTAGGCGCAATTAGTTTTTTTTTTCATTTTACGCTAATCTCCCGCCCGCTTTGGGCATGCGACCGTAAAAGTGTTTTCAAAGCGCAGTCGAGCGTTGTCCCCCCCCCTCCCGGTTTTACATTAATATGTTATTAGTTGAGATATTACGCAGGACTATTAATGTGCAGTGGCTGAGGTAGGCGGAATACGTATGCCTCAGTACAGTGTTCTGGTGCATGTTCGTTTCCAGAGCGTTGTGAAGCACGGCAAGAATAGTTCGGCTGGAACAAATATATCGACCTACGTGTTAGTTACGCAGTAAGTGTGCACGTATGTGCGTGTGCGTGTGCGTGCGCTCTTGTATGTAAATCTTTCCGTCAGAGTTTGTGAGTTTGTGTGCTCCACGGTTTTTGCTCAATATCTCAAGGTATACACTGTATGTAACAAATATATCACTTGCAGTATTTTACTACAAATGCAATATTTTACCACAATTACAATATATTACCAATTGCAGTATTTTACCTCATTTGCAGTATTTTACCACATTTGCAGTATTTTACCACAAATTGCAGTATTTTACCACTTGCAGTATTTTACCACACTTGCAGTATTTTACCACACTTCCAGTATTTTACCAGACTTGCGATATTTTAATACAATTGCAATATTTTACCACATTGCAGTATTTCACTACAGTTGCAGTATTTCACTACAGTTGCAGTATTTTACCACACTTGCAGTATTTTACCACTTGCTATGTTTATCTCCTACTGAAATATTTTACCACACTTGCAGTATTTTACCAATTGCAGTGTTTCACCACATTTGCAGTATTTTACCACACTTGCGGTATTTTACTACAATTGCAATATTTTACCACATTGCAGTATTTCCCTACAGTTGCAGTATTTTACCACACTTGCAATATTTTACCACTTGCAATGTTTATATCCTACTGAAATATTTTACCACACTTGCAGTATTTACCACTTGCTATGTTTATCTCCTACTGAAATATTTTACCACATTGCAGTATTTCACTACAGTTGCAGTATTTCACTACAGTTGCAGTATTTTACCACACTTGCAGTATTTTACCACTTGCTATGTTTATCTCCTACTGAAATATTTTACCACACTTGCAGTATTTTACCAATTGCAGTGTTTCACCACATTTGCAGTATTTTACCACACTTGCGGTATTTTACTACAATTGCAATATTTTACCACATTGCAGTATTTCCCTACAGTTGCAGTATTTTACCACACTTGCAATATTTTACCACTTGCAATGTTTATATCCTACTGAAATATTTTACCACACTTGCAGTATTTACCACTTGCTATGTTTATCTCCTACTGAAATATTTTACCACACTTGCGGTATTTTACTACAATTGCAATATTTTACCACATTGCAGTATTTCACTACAGTTGCAGTATTTTACCACACTTGCAGTATTTTACCACTTGCAATGTTTATCTCCTACTGAAATATTTCACCACACTTGCAGTGTTTTACCAATTGCAGTGTTTCACCACACTTGCAGTATTTTACCACACTTGCAGTATTTTACCACTTGCAATGTTTATCTCCTACTGAAATATTTTACCACACTTGCAGTGTTTTACCAATTGCAGTGTTTCACCACACTTGCAGTATTTTACTACACATGCAGTATTTTACTACAATTGAAATATCTTACAACACTTGCAGCTTTTTAATACAATTGCAGTATTTTACCACACGTGCAATATTTTCCCATTTGCAGTGATTTCACTACAGCTGCAGTTTTTTACCACACTTGCAATATGTTACCACACTTGCAGTATTTTCTACAATTACAGTGTTTCATCACACTTGCAGTATTTTACTATAGTTGCAGTATTTTACTACAATGCAATATGTTTCAACTATTGCAATATTTTACCACACTTGAGGTATTTTACTACAATTGCAGTGTTTTACCATTTCCAGTATTTTTTTCAAAAAGTATATAAACATTTTCGAACTTATTTTCTAATTTAAATAATAACTTTAAATACATTTATTGAAAAAGTTTCAATTTTAAATCTTTACTCTTTATTTTGAATACTTTATTTGAAACTGTGACCGTGGTTTTAGTGGTATTTAGTGCACGAGTTTTAAAATGGAGTCTAGTCAAGTTTTAAATAACTTCTAATAAACACCTAAGTTATAATGTCTCGTTAGTTTTCTTTTTAAAATTTTTTTATTATTATCGAATCTCGCATACGATTCAGCGAATAATTTATGTTTACCTCCTATGACCACCACCAGCAATCTTTATAGCAATCTGTGAACCCTAACAGATGTACTAAAAATAATGAAATGTTTTATAGTACTAAGAAATTAGTTTTATTTAAATCATTAAAACTGAGACGTTTTATCTGTGAACTGAAAACTCTTTCATGTTTTACCACTACACTCTCTTCACGTTTGTTAACTTAACCTACATAAGAGCTCATGTTACACGAGGTAGGGGTCTGCTATCGTTATACTTATACAATACATTCTTTCTGTGTACGTGATGGGACCAGAATAGCAGATCGCTCTAGTCTAGGTTAGAGGCTTCATGATGCTCTACATTCTTGATATGATTTCATACTCTCGTTCAGTCTCAGCATAACAGTCTCTTTCCAGATGGTATCACTTCATTAACCTAACTATATTACTGATTACTTCAGGTCTGAGACAAAACTTCACTTGCTTTGCTTCTTTGGTTACATGTGTAAAGACTCAATTGTTTATAACTTTATTTAAATACTAATTGCTTTAGTAAGTGATTTTAATGCTTGACATTTGCGATAGTCCTATGCTATGTATAATACAAAACCTATGACAAAACTAATTAATTGTCACTGCTTCTCCACGCATTCAATTCACTTAATAAATCTCTTTTACATTACTTTATGACTATCCGAACTTTAATTTTGTAAATTTGTAAGACCTTACTGAGACAGAGGCGATCTTCATTAGTGTCTAAACTTTCCGCTTCGAATTGTTGTTAGGTTAGGCGGTGACGGTTTTAAAGGCAGGTTTTCGATAGTATCAAAGAGTATGTGTAATTTTTATTGGGTTTGTCGTTTAGTATGTTTGTATTTGTGATTGTGTACGTTTGTAAATTTAATATTGTTCTAGTGTGTTGAGATGTGGTCCTTTCTTGTTGATGTGTAAGATTTCTAGGTTATGATAAATGTCTGTGCATTTGTATCCTGTTTCTTTTAAGTGATTGGAGAATGCTGAGTTGTTAGTTGTATTTTAGTTACATTTGAATAAACATTTGCATATTCAATTAGTTGTTACACTCCTCATCCATATATTTTAATAATACATTTTAATGGGTAATACTTCAATATAATTGTAATTTGGTAAAACATTTAAAAATTTAATCAGTTGTTACAGCTACTCTAAATCATTTAGTTAATATCGTTTTAATGCCGAACATTTTAATATAGGTGTACTGTAATTTGGTTAAACATTTGCATATTTTTCAGTTGAAACAGCTTATCTAAATAATGTAGTTTAAATAATTTTAATGTCAAACATTACAATATAGGTGTACTGTAATTTGGTTAAGCATTTGCATATTTGTTCAGTTGTAACAGCTTATCTAAATAATTTAGTGTAAATAATTTTAATGCCGAACATTATAATATAGGTGTACTGTAATTTGGTTAAACAATTGCATATTTTTTCAGTTGAAACAACTTATCTAAATAATTTAGTTTAAATAATTTTAATGACCAACATTTTATTATAGGTGTACTGTAATTTGGTTAAACATTTGCATATTTTTTCAGTTGAAACAGCTTATCTAAATTATTTAGTTTAAATAATTTTAATGACCAACATTTTATTATAGGTGTACTGTAATTTGGTTAAACATTTGCATATTTTTTCAGTTGAAACAACTTATCTAAATAATTTAGTTTAAATAATTTTAATGACCAACATTTTATTATAGGTGTACTGTAGTTTGGTTAAACAATTGCATATTTTTTCAGTTGAAACAGCTTATCTAAATTATTTAGTTTAAATAATTTTAATGACCAACATTTTATTATAGGTGTACTGTAATTTGGTTAAACATTTGCATATTTTTTCAGTTGAAACAACTTATCTAAATAATTTAGTTTAAATAATTTTAATGACCAACATTTTATTATAGGTGTACTGTAATTTGGTGAAACAATTGCACATGTTTTCAGTTGAAACAGCTTATCTAAATAATTTAGTTTAAATAATTTTAATGCCAAACATTACAATAAAGGTGTACTGTATTTGGTTAAACAATTGCATATTTTTTCAGTTGAAACAGCTTATCTAAATAATTTAGTTTAAATAATTTTAATGCCCAACATTACAATATAGGTGTACTGTAATTTGGTTAAACATTTGCATATTTATTCAGTTGAAACAGCTTATCTAAATAATTTAGTTTAAATAATTTTAATGCCGAACATTATAATATAGGTGTACTGTAATTTGGTTAAACATTTGCATATTTTTTCAGTTGAAACAGCTTATCTAAATAATTTAGTTTAAATAATTTTAATGCCGAACATTATAATATAGGTGTACTGTAATTTGGTTAAACAATTGCATACTTTTTCAGTTGAAACAGCTTATCTAAATAATTTAATTTAAATAATTTTAATGCCAAACATTACAATATAGGTGTACTGTAATTTGGTTAAACATTTGCATATTTTTTCAGTTGAAACAGCTTATCTAAATAATTTAGTTTAAATAATTTTAACGCCAAACATTACAATATAGGTGTACTGTAATTCGGTTATAGATCTGTATAAATATTTAGTTATTAATGCTTCTCAAAACATTTATTTATACATGTTAATCCCTAACATTTTAATATATGCCTTCTGTAATTTGGTTCAACATTTCTATAATTAATCAGATTTTACAACTTCAATAAATAGTTTAGTTAAAATCATTTTAATGCCAACATTTTTATAAAGGTGCACTGTAATTAGGTTATACATTTGTATAATTAATTAGTTATTACAGCTTTCCCAAATAATTTAGTTAACATCATTTTAATACCGAACATTTTTAATATAGGCCTTTTGTAATTTGGTTAATTTGCATATTTGCACATTTGCATATTTAATTAGGTCTACTTCTTCATAGTTATTGTCATAAAAAGTTTTTAAATTTGTGTGTAAATGCATAGATGTTGAGGAACTAAATGTTTGAATGAACAAGCTTAAACCATATTTTATATAAGAATGAAGTTCATGAGTCTTTTAACGTAGGTTTTGGCTTCGGATAAGCCTCGACGCTTTTTATTACCACCGAAAGTTAATGTTACCACTTAAAAAAATGTATTGCTCACTGCGTCGTTTATCAAACATATCTATAAATTTTATTTTCAGAACCTTGAATTAATGCCAGGAACCAAATTATTGAACTATAAGTAAAATTATTTATGTAATCTAATTTTTAAAATATGTAAGTTATTAACCGGAGTATTATAAACTCAAAAAGTTGTTTATAAGAAAAGAATTTTCCAAGAAATATGTTTAGTACACATTAGTAGCACCTACCTTTTCTCCAAAAACAAACACAAACACTGAATCACAACGTAACTCACTACTCGTAAAGCTTGGTGCAGACACGAGCACACGTCTTGCACTGTCGGTGCGCGGGCATCGAATGTGGAGACTCTTGCGATGCGTCTAGATGCAGTCAGGTCATGCGCTGGGAGGGAGGGGGGGTGGTCATCGCCAGGAACAGATGGGTGAGGCCTGTGCAATTAATAGACAGCTGTGGACTTGTTACGGCAAAATAAGTTAATTTGCTGACATGAAAAATATTCTTCATTTTGCGAACAACACTAAGAGTCAAGAATCAGGTTATTGTGGGACACATTTTCTAAGAAACTAATGCTTTGGACGTGACAACAATGTAAGTGCTTTAGCACGATGTATCACATTCTGTAACAATCATTTAAACCGACCAAGAAGTTTGGTCGAATGTTTACAGCAAGGTTTTAGAGTTTGTAAAGCTTTTACTCTGTGTTTCATAAGAAAATATTTAGAAATCATTTTAAGAATTTAAGGACAATGTTACTTAAAAACATAACGTATGGAGGAAAAACCTATGTACGATAAATTTTAATATATTTTAACTGGCATGAACGTGTGGCTGTGTTATATTATAGAGTAATACATAATGAGTGTAATATAATTGAGTAATATGTTAATGAGTATCACATTAATTACTGTTGCATTAATGAGTGTCATGTTAATAATTATTTTAATATTGAGTAACTCATTCAAGTGTATTATATTTTTTTTAATATAAAGAAAATATCGCATATTTTATTATTTTTATAAATTTCACTGATTAAGGGAGAGGTTTTTGAAATTCTTGAGCCCCAAAATGATTGTTTCTGTACAGTAACAAATGGCAGATTTTACTTCTCCAATTGTCCACATTTGCTACATTGAAACCTAACTTACCAGTGAAAGTGTGAGTGACTATTGTGCAGCCGGAGATACGTGGGGTGCCGAAGAAACAAACAGGAAATGAACATCCTCAACTAGATGGTGTTTAAAAAGACAACGAACAATTGTGTTACAATATAAATAGTGACTGTTTTCGAGACGGCGTGGCCTGCCAGCTCTGGTCTATTAATCATCCGGCCTGCCCGCTTGGACGTGCATGAATGTCGGGGCGAGAACAATTCAAAACATTTCCAAAAGCAGATGATATCTAAAACAAAGTAATTATATGGAAGGTACGGTTGCCTCCGCGGCCGGCGGGTTTGTTTTATGTTACAAGAAACGTAAAGGGGAATCTGGACGTGAAAAAAGGAAACACAATAACGTAAAATTACAAAAGCTAATTAGACAAATAAACTAAACACAGCGAAATTGATCCATATAAATATATATATATATATATATATATATATACTACATGGGTTTAAATTATACACAAACTGTTCGAAGAATAAGCCTGATAACATTTACCATCGTCAAAGCAAAACACGACGAAATTTAAACGTTATTTGTAGAAATTCATAAAGCACAACTTATTGCAATAAAATGCTCTAAATTATAGAATTAAGAGATCGAAATATTTTAAAATAAGCATAAGACCTTTTACATAATAGATTACGGTTTTTGATAGCTATTACTTAAATCAATGGTTCAAACTAAAGGTAACCAAAAGGGTACAATCACTTCGCATCGTCCGTCACTAAACACGCTCTTGGTGACCAGATGTTCCAACTTGCAACTTAGGAATGAGAGCCATGGATTCAAGTTTTCATCAGATTATGGTTTCCTGATAGTCTATAACAAGATGAGAATAAAAACACAAGTTTCTAGTATCCAAAATGACATCCGATACATAAACGCCTGCAGACCGTCATGGTAGGAGAACAGCTTCTGGTCTCTTGCTAGGTAAGGATATCTCGCCTAGAACATGATTAACTACCGGGGAAGTCAGCAGAGCGTGAAACCATACGTGAGCTCTTGTTAGCTAATTATTATATACAATTATAATTTTCGTTAAACACAATTCTCGCATTCTATTCCCTTAGTATCGAAACTTACATCCGATACCAAAACCGCCCCTATGTCTGCAGAGCGAGATGGCAGTGAGAAGAGCTTCTTGCTAAGCAAGGATATCTCGCCTAGAGCATGAGTAACTACCGGGGAAGTCTGTAGAGCGTGAAGACGTGAATTACGTGGGCTCTTGATAGCTAGTTAATAAATCATTTGTAATTCTAGTAAAACAATTCTCTTCTTCTAGTCTCCTAGTATCCAGAATTACATCCGACACACAAACGCCTGCAGACCGCGATAATACTAAACCTTCTATAGTTGAAAAAAACACATTTCGTAAATTTCCGTCAATATCTTCTTTATACGTTCACGAAGGAACGTGAAACTATGCTCTTCATTTTGCATTACTAGATTTTATATTTCTAAAAGTTTCTCAAGACGTTGTCCTATCAAAATTGTTTTCTCCGTTTTTCTCTACTTCAAAATTATTTCATTATGAAATGTTATTCTATTATGCAGACATTCCTGACCCTTTTGTCTATTATAAAACTAATACTATAATATATTTTGCTACATAAAGTACTAAATAGGCTATATCTGATTTTTCTGTTTCAACTTGGTAAAAAAAACTACTTGCTACATCCATAATCAAAGTACTTTTTGTTAGAAACCTTCTGTGACGTAACGGTTTTTATCTACTTTAAATACAGAGTAATATATAATTCAAATCTTCATCAAAGTTTTGTCAAAAGCTAAACGCAACGTTATGCAGATCATCGCGGACAACAAACACACAACCAGTGGTAACCAAAATAATTTGATTCAAGGGGTAAACTATTTTTATTTTGTGTTTGATTTTTAGCAATTTCTTTTTACTTGGATAATATTACAAAAATCTGTTAGTGATTGCAACAGTTTTATTTGAACAAAGAATAATTTCTGCCAGATGTTTATAATATTTACTATTAAAAACTCTATCTTTAATATACATTTTATTACTTAATAGCATTTAATAAAATGTGAAATAAAAGTGTGATCAATGTCATACATTTCGGGACTCACTCTGCTCCTTCTATATACTCGTATGCCACTGAACCAATTTGCATTCTTGCATTGATTTTTTTCCATGCGAGAAACCTATCAAGGTTATCATCGCCTACCTCAAGTGTTATTTAACATTTAAAATAAATGTTCCATACACTACACTAATCAAAATAAAATAAATGTCTAAAACTAATTTTAATTATCTAAAATTAAAGAAACTAAAATTATACAATATTTAAATAGATTCAGATGGCGTAAGTAAGCGATGACACGGTCGATAGCCTTGACATCGTCCCTTAAAATCACCTATAAACTACCTCAAAGATCGTAACGAATATACAAATCGGTCAACTCATCACAATCAAACAGAATGGGCTTGATTGTGATGGTACTTCCACAAAACTGACAATGGTGGATCCTCATATCGCATCAACCATCCATGCGTTAACAAAGAGTGACCGATGCGAAGTCGAGTAACCACTACTTCCTCCCTACGAATCGAACGAACAGATGACCTCCATGGTAGTACGGTATTCTTGATGTCCCTGAGCTTGTTTCTATTTACATTTTGCCATTCTTCATTCCAAACAGAGAATAGTGTAGTTTTAACATTACAAACAAAATCTGATGCCATCACATTTTGTTTCGATGGAACCATTGAAGTTGTAGCTACTTGATATAATTAACAATAAACCATAAGAATAATAATTTTATGATAACGCATTCCCTAATTTATATAAAATAAACAAACCTTAAAATACATTTCGATGACAAAATCATTATTAGAGAATTTGTTTTGTAACTTCAAAGACCTTATCATCGAAACGTAAGTAAAGATTATCTTACATAGCTTTATAAGTTAGTCATGATTTTAATATTTTTTTTTTTTTTTTTTTTTTTTTTTTTTTTTTCCTGGCGAAAAACCAATTGTGGTTATCATCGCCAAACAAAATCTAACAAAGAACGCGATGTTTTAAATAAAATCAAATAAATAAACAAATAAATAAATACAACAAAAATTACAAAACAAAATAAAACACCAACAATAAAAAACAAAAAACAACAATATAACAATGAAAAAATCCTTAAAAACTAAATAACAAAATAACAACAAAGAACAATATAACAGTAAATAAATAATATGTAAAACAATAATGGGTAACAATTTACCAATAAATAAATCTCGATAACAATAACAAGAACAGAAAATAAATTTAATTAAAATAAATAAAAGAAACACACAGAATTATATGTATAAATAAAATTTTAAAAAAATATATATATATATTTATGTATTAAATTTTAAAATATATTTTCAAGTGGTGCAAGAAAGCGATGACTCGGTCAATGGCCGAGGCATCGTCCCTTAACACCACCTTTAAACTCCCTTTTAAATTAAAAAGGGCACGAACATTAACTACACTAACACAATCTACCAAAATATGTTTTATTGTGAAGATATCACCGCAATATTGGCATATTGGTGGATCTTCACGACTCATCAAATATCCATGAGTTGCAAAAGAGTGGCCAACGCGAAGGCGTGTGACCACCACTTCCTCCCTACGTTTTGAACGAATTGAAGACCTCCATGGACGGACGGTATCTTTAATTTCCCTCAGCTTATTCTGAATCACGGTATGCCACTCGTCATTCCAAGCAGCGAGCAATAAATGTTTCGCGAAACACACATAATCAGATGCCATAACCAGTTGAGTAATAGGCACCAAACTTGTAGCTTTCTTCGCCGCTTCATCCGCTTTTGTGTTTCCAAGTATTCCGCAATGTCCAGGAACCCAACAGAAAGTTACCCCCACACCCCTCAATTGAAGCCTGTGTACAGCACACAAAATGTCCCCAACTAAAGGGTTGCTAGAGAAAACATCCTGAAGAGCCTGAAGAGCACTTTTGGAATCCGAACACAAAAGATAATGCGAGGATTGAGATTGAATGACGGTCAAAGCTTTAAAAATAGCAAATAGTTCTGCCGTGAAAACACTGCAAGCTGAGGGCAATCCGTACGTGTAGGTATATCCAGATGCATAAAACGCACATCCAACGCCATTGTCCAGTTTAGATCCATCAGAGAAAATAATTTCACTGTGTTGGTGAGATTTATAAATGGATAAAAATTCCTGGTGGTAGACCACAACAGGAGTATCGTGTTTTATATAACTGGACAATGAGAAATCGAAGTGCGGCGTTTTTATTATCCATGGAGGTAGATAGCACATTTGTCGTTCAAACATAGTTGGAAGTTGCAACTCAAGGTCATCCAATATTCTTAACGTTCGTATGCCAAAGGGAGCGGTCGAACGTTGACGTGTATTGTACACTTGATTTAGCGTATTATAAAAGACTCTTTCAAATGCCGGGTGGTTGGATTTGCTTCGAAGAACAGAAACGTAAGATATTTGTAGCATCTGACGTCGTCTTGAAAGAGCGGGTTCCCCAGCCTCGACAAGAAGACTAGGGATTGGGCTAGTTCTAAATGCACCAGTAGCCAGTCTAAGTCCAGAGTGGTGGACAGCATCGAGAGTTTTCAGAACTGTAAGTCGTGCGGATGAGTAGACTTGACAGCCATAATCAATGCGCGATCTAACGACCGCGCGATAAAATCGAAGCATACTAGTTCTGTCTGCTCCCCAATTCGTACCACTAAGGACTCTTAACATATCCAATTTCTTGCTGCATCTCACCTTCAAATCACGAACATGTGGACTCCATGAGAGTCTTTTATCAAATAAAAGACCCAAAAATCGAACACTATCCGTGGTTTGAAGCTGAACCCCGTCAAGATAAAGGATCGGCTCCTGGTGTTGCCTACGACGACTAAATGCTACACACTGGGTCTTCGAAGCAGAGAATTTAAAACCTGTAGTTCTTGACCATTCCTCTAATCTACTTATTACTAACTGCAAAGATCTTTCCGCAGTTGCCATACTACGAGCAGGCACATATATACAAAAGTCATCCACAAAAAGGGAACAGTGTACCGGAGATCGTATATTGCTGATGATACTATTTATTGCAACGGCAAATAGCGTGACGCTCAGCACGCTGCCCTGCGGTACACCATTCTCCTGTGTATAGCTGTTTGAATACGTGCCTCCAAGTCGAACGCGGAAAGATCTATTAGAAAGAAAGTTAGCGATGAATGCTAGGATATTCCCTTGTATACCCCATGATTTTAAAGTGTTCAGAATTCCTCTTTTCCATGCCATATCGTATGCCTTCTCAAGGTCGAAGAAAACAGCAACGAGTGTTTGACGCAAGAGAAAGGCATCTTGAATAGCGGATTCTAACAAAACCAATTGGTCAACGGATGATCGTCCTTGCCTGAAACCACACTGTTCGTTGCAAATAAGGTCATTGGTTTCTAGGTACCAGACAAGACGGCGGTTGACCATCTTCTCCAGTAGTTTGCATAAGACGCTTGTAAGGGATATAGGTCTATAACTACTGGGATTGGTTTTGTCTTTACCTGGCTTCAAAAGAGGAATTACAGTCGATTCTAACCATGCATCGGGGAAAGAGCGCTCCTCGAATAAACGATTGTATACTCGAAGGAGGACAAGTTTCGCCGATGATGGTAGATGTTTTAGCATGGAGTACACAATGGAATCAGGACCTGGTGCAGAATCCTTCGTTGACGCAAGAGCTGACTCCAATTCCCCTATAGAGAAAGGAGTGTTTAAAGGAGAGTCCCCAGACGACCCAACAGTAAACGGTATTGCTTCTTCCTTCAGTTTATAAATCTGGAATAATCTATTGTAGGCTGTAGTAGCAGAAAAGTTAGAAAATGATTTACCAAGTACATTAGCAATATCATCACGGTTTGAGATTATTCTTCCATCCGGTTGTTTCAGCGCAATGGCTGGCAACGGAGAGAAAGTACCACAAACTGATCTTAGTTTCCTCCACACTGTGGAAGACGGAGTTGTTCGTCTAATTGTGCTAATGTACTGTTCCCAAGAGTTCTTTCTACTCAGCCTAAAAATCCTCCGTGCTTTCGCACGGAGTATTTTATATTCCTGAAGGTTTCCATTCGTTGGGTGTCGTTTAAACTTCCTAAGAGCTCTTCGTCGTAAACGGAGGATTTCTGTGCATTCATCGTTCCACCACGGCACAGGCGGTCGGCGTGGATACGTAGAGGTTTTCGGAATGGTCTTTTCAGCGGCATTTAAAATTGCTTTCGTAAAATTTTTTATATTTTCATCAATGGGTGTCAAATAATCCATGTCAAGTGATACAAGGTAATTCGAGTAGGAGTCCCAGTTGGCTTTTCGCAAAATCCAACTGGGATTTCGGGTATAACAGGGTTGGGAGTCACATAAACTGATCTTAATAGGCACATGGTCGCTTCCATACAAATCGTTGAGTACCGACCATGTGCATCTAGTAGCTAATTGAGGGCTGCAAATCGATAGGTCAACAGCTGTCCATCCACCAGTAGATGCTGCTAAATGGGTAGGCGAACCGTCATTTAGCAGACATAAGTCCAGTTCCGTTCTCACACTCTCAACAAGGTCACCTCGAGAGTTCCTAGTCGGAGATCCCCAAGACGAATGGTGGGCATTAAAATCCCCTACCAATAAGAACGGAGTTGGTAACTGGCTTATTAAATTCACTAAATCACTGTGATGCAGGTTTTCTTGTGGTGGCAAGTAGACACAACACACAGTGATTTTATACGGGACAGCTGTTTGAACGGCTACTGCTTGTAAAGGAGTTATTAAGTTTAGAGAAACAGCATCGATACAGTCACGGGCTAGGATGGCTACGCCACCTCTAGCTCGATCTTCTGTAACGAAGTCCGATCTAAAAACTGAATACTCCCTTAAATGGAAATTATGCGATGCGTGGAGATGTGTCTCCTGTAGACATACAAACATTGGGTACACATCTCGCACGAGTACTTTAAGTTCTTCTATGTGACTCCTAACACCGTTGACGTTCCATTGTATCACTGACTTGTTAATTGCAGACATTTATTAACTCAGCAATGGATTGATCTGACACCCATTGGTGCTCTCTCCTTTCTTGCCTGGGACGTTTTTAGACGTCTCAGGCTTACATTTCTCAGATTCCATATCCACCCGTTCAGGGATGGAATCTGAGGAAGTTTTGGGTTTAGGAGGTTTAGTTTTTACATTACCTCCTTTGTTAGCATTTTGTTTAATACCCGGTAACGACGGTGGCGATGTGGTCTGACGTAACACTGGTTTACGTGGTTTCGATTTTTCCAACGTCTTCTGCACAGAAGGTTTATTACCCGTTGATAATATCTTCTGCACAGAAACACAAGGCTCACTTAGTGACTTATTTCGTGCTCCAATCCCCCCAGTGGAAGGGATAGGTACACGAGGCAAAACACTATCCGTTGCTGCAGGTTGTGCCAAATTTAGAGACGATCCATTTGTGACTAAGCACAAAAGGCGAGACACTTGTTCAGTTAGAGCTTCAATCTTCATGGACAGCTCAGCACAGTTGGTACAAGACGATTTCGAAGCGGTCAGGGTAGCGGCATATGTCTTACTGTCTGCCTTTGGCTGAGTGGATCTATAGAGTTTTTTGGCCTCTGGAAACGACAGCTTGTCTTTCGCCATGATGCCTAAGATAGCTTTCTCTTCCTTGAAAATAGGACAGTTGTAGGATCGCGCTGGGTGGTCACCACCACAGTTGGCGCATTTCGGAGAATTAACACATTCCTTGTCATCATGGCCTTCAACGCTACATATGCCGCATACGTTCTGCTTCGAACACGTAGAGCTGATATGCCCAAATCGCTGGCACTTGAAGCAACGCCTAGGGTTAGCCACGTATGGTCTCACTGAGATAATTTGGTAACCTGCATGCAAGTATTCGGGTATTTCCGGCTTTCCAAAGGTTACGATAAAAGACGCTGTTGCTACTTTTTCTCCTTTGTCCATTTTCATTATGGGGATAACCTCCGTAACTAACTGAGAAGACAGTTCGGACTTAATTTCTTCGATTGGAAGGTGCATTAAATCCCTACATGTGATGACCCCCTTTGAGTAATTCAAGGATCTGTGGGGAGCCACAGATACCATGACCTGGTCAAAGAAGGAGGTCATTTTTGATAGAGAACGGGTTTGTCTATCGGTGGAAGTCGCAACTAACAATGTTCCGTTTCTAAGTTTCTTAATAGAGGCTACTGGGCCTCCAGCACAAGCAGTAATGGCCTTGTTAATCAGGAAAGGAGAAACTTTGGAAAGATCTTTCCCTTCTTCGGCACTAGAAAAAACTAAATACTTTGCTGATGGCAATGTCTGCGACGTTGCCACCATCAACTTTTTACTCAGATCTTGACTATCGTCAGGAGAATCCTGGCGTGTCCTCTTCAGACTAGTCATATTTGACGTGGTTTTGGAATCCATAAATATTTTTTGCCAGCCATCGTGTCAAGCGTTACGGGCGAGACTATAGGAACGGGTACACCCTTGGATCACATTAAGATCATTTCCAATCCTCAGAACTCTGAGGCCTATAGCTTTTCTCCTTAGCTCGACTGGATGGGCATCAGTCGAGGACTCGTAATACTGTGCACAGGCTCCGACACCCATGCACCGCGGACACTCCCTAACCAAGGACCGAAGCGGCTGGTAGACCAGAAACCGCGCTTACGTCTTCGGCAGAGCAAGCTCACATCAGCGTCCCAGACCAGAGTTTGTCACGCTCTGGACTTTTCAGCACTCCCAACGCGCAACGGTTCTGACCAGTCAAAATTCCCTAAGCGAAGATGTAAGTGTTGAAATGTGTATAGATTGTGTTGGTGTGTGTATGTGTGTGTGTATGTTTTTGTGAGTGGTGTAGTGTTAGGCTAGGGTACCGCGAGGGACGCCAAATCCCTCGTAGATGCGGCTAGTCCGCACCCCCCTGCGGGGCATGATTTTAATATTATTGCTATATTGTGGTGCTGTATTACCACTGTGTTTATTGAAGTTTTTATACAATTACTTTATAATCTTTAAGTAGCTCCTCCCCCAATATATGCCATCTTGTTATCTTTAACGAAACAATCAAGCCCGTGTATTATTTTATTAATTTTCATCCTCATTTCGAAAAGCATAGTTCAAGCGGCACTTATCGCCGCCAAAACTTTGAGCATGAATCAGGCCGTATTACTTCCTCGGTTGCTAGGCAACGAGCAAATCTTCTAAGAGCCGTCTCTTGTACTTAGCAGTAAAGGGCGGAAAAGAAAACTGAACAATACAGGGGGGTTGTTTACGGTTGACCAACCCTTACCCACCCCGAGCACTGCAGATTGTCATCCCCCTTGAGGCTAATCCTATCAACTCCTGATCAATAAATGACATTTTTACCCCGTCTGAAACTTCCTGCAAAGATCGGCTCTCTGTAGAAATATCTAATATTTTCTTTATTCATGTGACGCGTTAAACTCACTACAGATGAAAAGAATATTACTTTCTTAATATAATTCAGGAATCAAGAGAACGTGACTGGAACAAGCGAATAAGCAATAAAGCGCCATTTCACAGCAAAAGCTTCAGAAAACTAACAAACATTTTGCATTTTATAGTTAAAGAATGTTATTAACTTTATATTGGTTGTTTATGGTTATCAGAATAGGTTGGGTATTAACTTATTAACAGAAATTTATAATTAAGTTGTTACGAAATAATTATAGTACTCTACGAATCTACCCGACGCCATAACTAAAACATTTGGGTCCAATCTAAATGGATGCACCCATCAAGTATTTTTTTAAGTAGTAGCACAGAGATACTTTTAAAAACATACCATATTCAACTTTTTTCGATAGTATTCTATCTTGAATAATAGTATAGTACAGTATGTTAGTACTCATACTTCTAGCATATTATATTGAATTATAGTATTTAGTAGTAGTAGTTGCCCTGTTGATTGAAACTTGCAGTTTTTTTGTTGTACATCTTATTTTTAAATATTTTTATTTTATCACTTGGAAAAACCAGTACTTATTGTACACCACATAATACAAGGAACACATAAAAGACATAAAAACAAACAACCAAAATCAAACCTCGATATCCATCTACAGAACATGCTACGCGCCTAGACCGACAGTAACACAAAAGAAAGCAATAAAGTTTCATCAATAAACTAAATACAACAGTGAACTTCGAAACATACAAACACCACAGAAACCGACCACAACATATTTTAAACGTTGAAACACACTCACAATCAAACACTATATTCCAACACATAATTAACAACCACTCTATGAACAACACACCACAGGGCCACAATAACGCCACATAACTGAGCAACAGTCATCCATTGAGCAACAGACTTACAGAATTCAACAATGCACTGACCAAGTGTGGAACGCGTCTGCTGAAAAATATCAGTAAGTAGTGGCTTTTGTGCTAATAAGATGTCTAATAGAACATTGATAGAAGTGATATCAATAAGCTGACTAATAATTGCTTTAGATTTGTTTATTTCAGACTTCAGTTTACATTTACTTAAAAAAATATCATCAGCTCGTCAGACGATGGATCATCCGTGTGAATAGGTAGGTTCGTCTGAGCGCCTGATGTTTTGAACCGTTACGTTTGCCCCCGGTGTCCTAGTTTCATGTGCCTGGCTGCCTCTGCAGCGGCTACCCCCTGACTCAGCTGGGCTTTACATAAATGTTTTGCACCATAAGTAAAGTACTACTGTTTCTATCATTACCTTACTGCTTATAGTAGCTTAGTGGTTATATGGGGGTCGTTAGATGGGAGCTTGTTATAGGGGGTTGTTAGATAGAGGGGTGTTAGATGGAGATTATTAGGTGAGCTTTGTTTGTGGGGCTTTTAGATGGAGGGGCGGGTTGTTATATAGGGGTTTGTTATATCGAGGTTGTTAGATAGGGTCGTTTGATAAGGATTTGTTAGAGGGGATTGCTTTATGGACGGGTGTTAGACAGGGGCTTGTTAAATGGTGGATTGTTAAGGGGAGTTTTTAGATAGAGGTTGTTAGATAAGGGTTGTTAGATGGGCAGTTGTTTGATGAGGGTTATTAGAGGGGGCGGTTGTTAGAGGGGGTTCTTAGAAGGGTTTGTTTTATGGGCGGTTGTTAGATGGGGGCTTGTTACATCGGAGTTGTTAGATGGGGGCTTGTTAGAAGGAGTTGTTAGCTGGGGAAGTTGTTTTAGACAGTGTGAGAGAGTGAGATCTAATTTATATCTCCAAATTATCAGAACCCAACTGTTTTAATAATCTCAATAAAAATTCAAAAAAGTTGAACTACATACCAATAATCTATCAGAATTAAAAAGCCTTAAATTTGCTAAAAATAAACGAAAATTATATGTTAACAATTTACTTTAAACGTTTATTTTCATTTAATTTTTTTTTAGTTGAAACTTAAAATTTTTAAAGTTGGAGAAACTTTATTTAACCTAATTTCACGTATCTTTACGAAAATATGTCCAACTTGAAAGTAGTGAAGTTTCTGTAGATCTGCCAATTTGTATTTTAACGTTTATTTAAATTCCTCTAAATTATCCTTTCCCCATAGACTAGATGTATGATTAATGTAGGGGTTATACACCGCCATTGCCTGTCGAAATGAAAACCCATATTCTTGTAGTCTCTTTCTAATGTAGATTCCGAAAGATTTTGGTGTTTCAAGAAACCGATAGAAATATCTAAATGTTATCTTTACCGAGAAAGCTGCCGCTCAGGATAAAGAAGAAACCAAACTAGAGGAAACAAAATTCGGTATGCATAACTGCATGGGGCAATAGGGTGAAACAGTCTGCCCACATTACAAAACTATACACTGATGCAAGCTTATATACCTTGGTCATCAACAATAAACAACCCAGCAAAGGAATGGAGGTAGAAAAAAGGAATGATTCGGAGCTTCATGAAGAGGATGAGACTATGAAGAGTATGAGAATGAAGTCTGAAAAGGCAGAAAAACCATTGAGGGAATGGTTGGTAGCGTTATGAAGAGGATGAGACCATGAAGAGTAAGAGCATGAAGTCTGGAAAGGCAGAAAAACCATTGAGGGAATGGTTAGTAGCGTCATAAATTGGATGAGACCATGAAGAGTAAGAGCATGAAGACTGAAAAGGCAGAAAAACCATTGAGGGAATGGTTAGTAGCGTCATAAATAGGATGAGACCATGAAGAGTAAGAGCATGAAGACTGAAAAGGCAGAAAAACCATTAAGGGAAGGTTAGTAGCGTCATAAATTGGATGAGACCATGAAGAGTAAGAGCATGAAGACTGAAAATGCAGAAAAACAATTGAGGGAATAGTTAGTAGCGTCATAAATAGGATGAGACCATGAAGAGTAAGAGCATGAAGACTGGAAAGGCAGAAAGCCATTGAGGGAATGGTTGGTAGCGTCATGAAGAGGATGAGACCATGAAGAGTAAGAGCATTAAGTCTGAAAAGGCAGAAAAACCACTGAGGGAATGGTTAGTAGCGTCATAAATTGGATGAGACCATGAAGAGTAAGAGCATGAAGTCTGAAGAAGCAGAAAAACCATTGAGGGAATGGTTAGTAGCGTCATGAAGAGGATGAGACCATGAAGAGTAAGAGCATGAAGTCTGAAAAGGCAGAAAAACCATTGAGGGAATGGTTAGTGGCGTCATAAATAAGATGAGACCATGAAGAGTAAGACCATGAAGTCTGAAAAGGCAGAAAATCCATTGAGGGAATGGTTAGTAGCGTCATAAATAGGATGAGACCACGAAGAGTAAGAGCATGAAGTCTGAAAAGGCAGAAAAACCATTGAGGGAATGGTTAGTAGCGTCATAAATAAGATGAGATCATGAAGAGTAAGACCATGAAGTCTGAAAAGGCAGAAAAACCATTGAGGGAATGGTTAGTAGCGTCATAAATAGGATGAGACCATGAAGAGTAAGAGCATGAAGTCTGAAAAGGCAGAAAAACCATTGAGGGAATGGTTAATAGCGTCATAAATAAGATGAGACCATGAAGAGTAAAACCATGAAGTCTGAAAAGGCAGAAAAACCATTGAGGGAATGGTTAATAGCGTCATAAATAAGATGAGACCATGACGAGTAAGACCATGAAGTCTGAAAAGGCAGAAAACCATTGAGGGAATGGTTAGTAACGTCATGAAGAGGATGAGACCATGAAGAGTAAAACCATGAAGTCTGAAAAGGCAGAAAAAGCATTGAGGGAATGGTTAGTAGCGTCATAAATAAGATGAGACCATGAAGAGTAAGAGCATGAAGTCTGAAAAGGCAGAAAAACCATTGAGGCAATGGTTAGTAGCGTCATAAATAGGATGAGACCATGAAGAGTAAGAGCATGAAGTCTGAAAAGGCAGAAAAACCATTGAGGGAATGGTTAGTAGCGTCATGAAGAGGATGAGACCATGAAGAGTAAGAGAATTAAGTCTGAAAAGGCAGAAAAACCATTGAGGGAATGGTTAGTAGCGTCATAAATAAGATGAGACCATGAAGAGTATGAGCATGAAGTCTGAAAAGGCAGAAAAACCATTGAGGGAATGGTTAGTAGCGTCATAAATAGGATGAGACCATGAAGAGTAAGACCATGAAGTCTGAAAAGGCAGAAAAACCACTGAGGGAATGGTTAGTAGCGCCATGAAGAGGATAAGACCATGAAGAGTAAGACCATGAAGTCTGAAAAGGCAGAAAAACCACTGAGGGAATGGTTAGTAGCGCCATGAAGAGGATAAGACCATGAAGAGTAAGAAAATGAAGTCTGAAAAGGCAGAAAAACCATAGAGGGAATGGTTAGTAGCGTCATGAAGAGGATAAGACCATGAAGAGTAAGAGCATGAAGTCTGAAAAGGCAGAAAAACCACTGAGGGAATGGTTAGTAGCGCCATGAAGAGGATAAGACCATGAAGAGTAAGACCATGAAGTCTGAAAAGGCAGAAAAACCATTGAGGGAATGGTTAGTAGCGTCATGAAGAGGATAAGACCATGAAGAGTAAGACCATGAAGTCTGAAAAGGCAGAAAAACCACTGAGGGAATGGTTAGTAGCGCCATGAAGAGGATGAGACCATGAAGAGTAAGAGTATGAAGTCTGAAAAGGCAGAAAAACCATTGAGGGAATGGTTAGTAGCGTCATGAAGAGGATGAGACCATGAAGAGTAAGAGCATTAAGTCTGAAAAGGCAGAAAAACCATTGAGGGAATGGTTAGTAGCGTCATAAATAAGATGAGACCATGAAGAGTATGAGCATGAAGTCTGAAAAGGCAGAAAAACCATTGAGGGAATGGTTAGTAGCGTCATAAATAGGATGAGACCATGAAGAGTAAGACCATGAAGTCTGAAAAGGCAGAAAAACCATTGAGGGAATGGTTAGTAGCGTCATGAAGAGGATAAGACCATGAAGAGTAAGAGCATGAAGTCTGAAAAGGCAGAAAAACCACTGAGGGAATGGTTAGTAGCGCCATGAAGAGGATAAGACCATGAAGAGTAAGACCATGAAGTCTGAAAAGGCAGAAAAACCACTGAGGGAATGGTTAGTAGCGCCATGAAGAGGATAAGACCATGAAGAGTAAGACCATGAAGTCTGAAAAGGCAGAAAAACCATTGAGGGAATGGTTAGTAGCGTCATGAAGAGGATAAGACCATGAAGAGTAAGAGCATGAAGTCTGAAAAGGCAGAAAAACCACTGAGGGAATGGTTAGTAGCGCCATGAAGAGGATAAGACCATGAAGAGTAAGACCATGAAGTCTGAAAAGGCAGAAAAACCATTGAGGGAATGGTTAGTAGCGTCATGAAGAGGATAAGACCATGAAGAGTAAGACCATGAAGTCTGAAAAGGCAGAAAAACCACTGAGGGAATGGTTAGTAGCCCCATGAAGAGGATGAGACCATGAAGAGTAAGAGCATGAAGTCTGAAAAAGCAGGAAAAACCACTGAGGGAATGGTTAGTAGCGCCATGAAGAGGATAAGACCATGAAGAGTAAGACCATGAAGTCTGAAAAGGCAGAAAAACCATTGAGGGAATGGTTAGTAGCGCCATGAAGAGGATAAGACCATGAAGAGTAAGACCATGAAGTCTGAAAAGGCAGAAAAACCACTGAGGGAATGGTTAGTAGCGCCATGAAGAGGATGAGACCATGAAGAGTAAGAGCATGAAGTCTGAAAAGGCAGAAAAACCACTGAGGGAATGGTTAGTAGCGCCATGAAGAGGATAAGACCATGAAGAGTAAGACCATGAAGTCTGAAAAGGCAGAAAAACCACTGAGGGAATGGTTAGTAGCGCCATGAAGAGGATAAGACCATGAAGAGTAAGACCATGAAGTCTGAAAAGGCAGAAAAACCATTGAGGGAATGGTTAGTAGCGTCATGAAGAGGATAAGACCATGAAGAGTAAGAGCATGAAGTCTGAAAAGGCAGAAAAACCACTGAGGGAATGGTTAGTAGCGCCATGAAGAGGATAAGACCATGAAGAGTAAGACCATGAAGTCTGAAAAGGCAGAAAAACCATTGAGGGAATGGTTAGTAGCGTCATGAAGAGGATAAGACCATGAAGAGTAAGACCATGAAGTCTGAAAAGGCAGAAAAACCACTGAGGGAATGGTTAGTAGCCCCATGAAGAGGATGAGACCATGAAGAGTAAGAGCATGAAGTCTGAAAAAGCAGGAAAAACCACTGAGGGAATGGTTAGTAGCGCCATGAAGAGGATAAGAC
>JBAIZL010000006.1:57188397-57223397 GCA_036971475.1 Prosapia bicincta | reverse complement strand
TGGTACGGTCGGGACGTGAGTAGAGCTCAACCCAACATGGATGGTGGGGGAGTTCAGTCGTGTCGGGTGGTACGGTCGGGACGTGAGTAGAGCTCACCCCAACAGAGATGGTCGGGGAGTTCAGTCGTGTCGGGTGGTACGGTCGGAACGTGTGTAGAGCTCACCCCAACAGAGATGGTCGGGGAGTTCAGTCGTGTCGGGTGGTACGGTCGGGACGTGAGTAGAGCTCACCCCAACATGGATGGTCGGGGAGTTCAGTCGTGTCGGGTGGTACGGTCGGAACGTGTGTAGAGCTCACCCCAACAGAGATGGTCGGGGAGTTCAGTCGTGTCGGGTGGTACGGTCGGGACGTGAGTAGAACTCAACCCAACATGGATGGTGGGGGAGTTCAGTCGTGTCGGGTGGTACGGTCGGGACGTGAGTAGAGCTCAACCCAACAGAGATGGTCGGGGAGTTCAGTCGTGTCGGGTGGTACGGTCGGAACGTGTGTAGAGCTCAACCCAACATGGATGGTCGTGGAGTTCAGTCGTGTCGGGTGGTACGGTCGGGACGTGAGTAGAGCTCAACCCAACAGAGATGGTCGGAGAGTTCAGTTGTGTCGGGTGATACGGTCGGGACGTGAAACAAACAAGGATGTGAAACCGGAAATTGGATGGGAAAATGGATATTAATGCATGTATATTACATATAGAGCAAAAATGGATTTGAAAATGTGTTTATTTTATTTATTGCTATTTATTTATTTATTACATTTAATTATGTATGTAAGTGTGTGTGTGTGTGTGTGTGTGTGTGAGTGTGTATGTGTGTGTGTGTGAGAGAGAGAGAGAAAGAGGAAGATTTTGTGTGTGTGTGTGTCTGTCTGTCTGTCTGTCTATGTGCATGAGTGTAGCATTTATTACATAATATAAGGTTTATATTTATTTATATAAGACATATTAAGGACCTTCTGACGCATTTAAAGAAGAGAGCATTCCCATCTTTCAGTTCGCTTTATCCTCGTAGCGTTTGATTTACCAAGTTCGGTTGTAAGTCTTTCCATTGAGTTAAACCCCACTAAACGCCTAATCCTTTAATCTTTTAAAACATTTCTCTCTTCCAGTAATGCCCTTCTTTTATCTTAAAGGAGACATCCTGAAAGCTGGCCGATAAGCCTTAATCATCGTGTACTTCCCTCACATAGAAAACGATGTTCTCTTTTTACTGGCACCCAATTAAATACTTATCTATATCGTAATGAGGTATAACATTGCGCTCTGTTTTATAATTAATTCTTCGGGTGTTAATGTTTTGTTTGTCCTAAGGTTATGATTGTCTTTTATCAAAATCGATAGCGTCTATAAATACGAGTTACAGATTTTAGTATTCAAATAAGATTGCAACTTATGGGTTGTTTGTTAAGTGAAATAAACCAATTAAGAAACAACACTGAAATCATAAATTAAACAAGTAATATAAAGACAATTATTTAAAGTAAATTTCTAGCTAGCTCAAAAGAAATCCTTTATTTTAGTTATATTATTAAATAAATACCAATAATATAAATAGAGTAACATAACCTATGCTTTAGAACAGCTGTTCTAGCACATACCCTATAACATAAAATCAACTTTTCTCATGTGTTATCACTTATTTTAAGTCAAATGAGGAAATAATTACTGTATATTGCATACCCTGCCCTTCTATATAAAACTAAAGTTAATTCTTTACAAATTTAAATAAGGAATTAAAAATATAATCTTGAAAAAATATCTTGAAATCATAATAAAGTGTAATATTAATTATCTATTTTGTTTATATGTAATTATGTGGTATGTTAAAAATTGTATTGTAATTATTGAGTTAGGTACAAAAAATTTTTATTTGATGTATCATGTTTAAAGTAGGGTTAATAACAGTTGTTTTGACAAGTGGGCGTGGCAACGCCTACTGTATAAATACGGGAGTGTAACCTTAATTTCACCCTAGTTGTAAGTTAGAGTTTGTAGTAGCAACACTCACTGATGATGATGACTTTGTCATTGAAACGCGTATGAGTAAAAAAATGATTAATTTGTGAGTTTTTTTAATGTTTTTATTTGTTTTTAACATAACTTCACAAGCTAAACTCGAAGAATATTTGTTTAAGAAATTAATATTTGAAATAACTGTACTAAGATCTATTGTTATCCGCTACAAGTTTAAACAAATTTATTTGAACATTATTATATGATATAAAATATATTATATAAAAACGTATTTTATTAACGATTGAAAATTTCCGTTAGATATAAATAAGGAGTGTGAACTAATGGAAGGAATTAAAAACATAAGCTATGGACACAGAGGTAAATAAATTTTTCAATACTTTATAGAAATGACAGTTGACTAGCGTTTAATTTTAAAAGGCGGCAATTTTTCCGAATTTGATCAACTTCATGTTTCTTGTTGTAATAATAACAGTAAAAACCACAAAACCTAAATCGCTTTGCAACCGTTAATTTATGAGGCAATAACTTAGAATTCAACAATATATTTATGTACGCATGCGCACATTTCATAGTTGGTGATTAACGCGCTACCGTAACGACATCAACGGCATTCCTGTGGTACTTCGATGCCACAGTAATGACTGAATTAGCAATATCATGCAAAATATTCCAGATACGCCACGTTATGATAGCATGCCGTGACGTGTTACAACCTGTTGAATGGCTTTCGTGATATGCGCGCATAATTAAAATATCCTGTAGGATGTACGATCCAGGATACGATAATGTTATGACTCTATCACGTCTCAGCGAACGGTACACGAAGGTGGCCACAGCCCATTGTATTTATATGCACTTCACAGTATTCCTTGACATAATTACAAATAATTACAGTTCTAACAAAACCCATCTCGGAAGAAACATTTCGTTTTATTTGTTGGAGGTTTTTTGTAAGACCATTATTTCTCTTAGCTTGTTTGTTTTTGTTTTAAGTACATATTTTAAATTGACCATCCAGTAAGATCACAAAATACAGATAGGATCATAATTATACATTACATTAGACTGTCAAACTATTACGTGAGGTTGTCATTATCACGAAATTGTTTTAGACTGTCAAACTATTACGTGAGGTTGTCATTATCACGACATTGTATTAGACTGTCAAACTATTAGGTCAAGTTGTCATTATCACGACATTGTATTAGACTGTCAAACTATTAAGTTAGGTTGTCATTATCACGACATTGTATTAGACTGTCAAACTATTACGTGAGGTTGTCATTATCACGACATTGTATTAGACTGTCAAACTATTACGTGAGGTTGTAATTATCATGACATTGTATTAGACTGTCAAACTATTAAGTTAGGTTGTCATTATCACGACATTGTATTAGACTGTCCAACTATTACGTGAGGTTGTCATTATCACGACATTGTATTAGACTGTCAAACTATTACGTTAGGCTGTCAAAATCATTACATTACATTAGACTGTCAAACTATTACGTTAGGCTGTCAAAATCATTACATTACATTAGACTGTCAAACTATTACGTTAGGCTGTCAAAATCATTCCATTGCAATAGACTGTCAAACTATTACGTTAGGCTGTCAAAATCATTACATTACATTAGACTGTCAAACTATTACGTTAGGCTGTCAAAATCATTACATTACATTAGACTGTCAAACTATTACGTTAGGCTGTCAAAATCATTACATTACATTAGACTGTCAAACTATTACGTTAGGCAGTCAAAATCATTACATTACATAAGACTGTCAAACTATTACGTTAGGCTGTCAAAATCATTCCATTGCAATAGACTGTCAAACTATTACGTTAGGCTGTCAAAATCATTACATTACATTAGACTGTCAAACTATTACGTTAGGCTGTCAAAATCATTACATTACATTAGACTGTCAAACTATTACGTTAGGCTGTCAAAATCATTACATTACATTAGACTGTCAAACTATTACGTTAGGCTGTCAAAATCATTACATTACATTAGACTGTCAAACTATTACGTTAGGCTGTCAAAATCATTACATTACATTAGACTGTCAAACTATTAAGTTAGGTTGTCATTATCACGACATTATATTAGACTGTCAAACTATTACGTGAGGTTGTCATTATCACGACATTGTATTAGACTGTCAAACTATTACGTTAGGCTGTCAAAATCATTACATTACATTAGACTGTCAAACTATTACGTTAGGCTGTCAAAATCATTACATTACATTAGACTGTCAAACTATTACGTTAGGCTGTCAAAATCATTACATTACATTAGACTGTCAAACTATTACGTTAGGCTGTCAAAATCATTACATTACATTAGACTGTCAAACTGTTACGTTAGGCTGTCAAAATCATTACATTACATTAGACTGTCAAACTATTACGTTAGGCTGTCAAAATCATTACATTACATTAGACTGTCAAACTATTACGTTAGGCTGTCAAAATCATTACATTACATTAGAGTGTCAAAACTAATACGTTAGGCGGTAAAAATCATTACATTAAATTAGACTGTCAAACTATTACGTTAGGCTGTCAAAATCATTACATTAGACTGTCCAAACTATTACGTGAGGTTGTCATTATCACGACATTGTATTAGACTGTCAAACTATTACGTTAGGCTGTCAAAATCATTACATTACATTAGACTGTCAAAATATTACTTTAGGCTGTCAAAATCATTACATTAGACTGTCCAAACTATTACGTGAGGTTGTCATTATCACGACATTGTTTTAGACTGTCAAACTATTACGTGAGGTTGTCATTATCACGACATTGTATTAGACTGTCAAACTATTACGTTAGGCTGTCAAAATCATTACATTAGACTTTCCAAACTATTACGTTAGGCGGTTAAAATCATTACATTACATTAGACTGTCAAACTATTACGTTAGGCTGTCAAAATCATTACATTAGACTGTCCAAACTATTACGTTAGGTTGTCAATATCACGACATTGTATTAGACTGTCAAACTATTACGTGAGGCTGTCATTATCACGACATTGGATTAGACTGTCAAACTATTACGTTAGGCTGTCAAAATCATTACATTAGACTGTCTAAACTATTACGTGAGGTTGTCATTATCACGACATTGTATTAGACTGTCAAACTATTACGTTAGGCTGTCAAAATCATTACATTACATTAGACTGTCAAACTATTACGTTAGGCTGTCAAAATCATTACATTAGACGGTCCAAACTATTACGTGAGGTTGTCATTATCACGACATTGTATTAGACTGTCAAACTATTAAGTGAGGTTGTCATTATCACGACATTGTATTAGACTGTCAAACTATTACCTTAGGCTGTCAAAATCATTACATTAGACTGTCCAAACTATTACGTTAGGCGGTCAAAATCATTACAATACATTAGACTGTCAAACTATTACGTTAGGCTGTCAAAATCATTACATTAGACTGTCCAAACTATTACGTGAGGTTGTCATTATCACGACATTGTATTAGACTGTCAAACTATTACGTGAGGTTGTCATTATCACGACATTGTATTAGACTGTCAAACTATTACGTTAGGCTGTCAAAATCATTACATTAGACTGTCCAAACTATTACGTTAGGCGGTCAAAATCATTACATTACATTAGACTGTCAAACTATTACGTTAGGCTGTCAAAATCATTACATTAGACTGTCCAAACTATTACGTGAGGTTGTCATTATCACGACATTGTATTAGACTGTCAAACTATTACGTGAGGTTGTCATTATCACGACATTGTATTAGACTGTCAAACTATTACGTTAGGCTGTCAAAATCATTACATTAGACTGTCCAAACTATTACGTGAGGTTGTCATTATCACGAAATTGTTTTAGACTGTCAAACTATTACGTGAGGTTGTCATTATCACGACATTGTATTAGACTGTCAAACTATTACGTGAGGTTGTCATTATCACGACATTGTATTAGACTGTCAAACTATTAAGTTAGGTTGTCATTATCACGACATTGTATTAGACTGTCCAACTATTACGTGAGGTTGTCATTATCGCGACATTGTATTAGACTGTCAAACTATTACGTTAGGCTGTCAAAATCATTACATTACATTAGACTGTCAAACTATTACGTTAGGCTGTCAAAATCATTACATTACATTAGACTGTCAAACTATTACGTTAGGCTGTCAAAATCATTACATTACATTAGACTGTCAAACTATTACGTTAGGCTGTCAAAATCATTACATTACATTAGATTGTCAAACTATTACGTTAGGCTGTCAAAATCATTACATTACATTAGACTGTCAAACTATTACGTTAGGCTGTCAAAATCATTACATTACATTAGACTGTCAAACTATTACATTAGGCTGTCAAAATCATTACATTACATTAGACTGTCAAACTATTACGTTAGGCTGTCAAAATCATTACATTACATTAGACTGTCAAACTATTACGTTAGGCTGTCAAAATCATTACATTACATTAGACTGTCAAACTATTACGTTAGGCTGTCAAAATCATTACATTACATTAGACTGTCAAAGTATTACGTTAGGCTGTCAAAATCATTACATTAGACGGTCCAAACTATTATGTGAGTTTGTCATTATCACGACATTGTATTAGACTGTCAAACTATTACGTGAGGTTGTCATTATCACGACATTGTATTAGACTGTCAAACTATTACGTTAGGCTGTCAAAATCATTACATTAGACTGTCCAAACTATTACGTTAGGCGGTCAAAATCATTACAATACATTAGACTGTCAAACTATTACGTTAGGCTGTCAAAATCATTACATTAGACTGTCCAAACTATTACGTGAGGTTGTCATTATCACGACATTGTATTAGACTGTCAAACTATTACGTGAGGTTGTCATTATCACGACACTGTATTAGACTGTCAAACTATTACGTTAGGCTGTCAAAATCATTACATTACATTAGACTGTCAAACTATTACGTTAGGCTGTCAAAATCATTACATTAGACTGTCCAAACTATTACGTGTGGTTGTCATTATCACGACATTGTATTAGACTGTCAAACTATTACGTGAGGTTGTCATTATCACGACATTGTATTAGACTGTCAAACTATTACGTTAGGCTGTCAAAATCATTTCATTAGACTGTCCAAACTATTACGTTAGGCGGTAAAAATCATTACATTAAATTAGACTGTCAAACTATTACGTTAGGCTGTCAAAATCATTACATTAGACTGTCCAAACTATTACGTGAGGTTGTCATTATCACGACATTGTATTAGACTGTCAAACTATTACGTTAGTCTGTCAAAATCATTACATTACATTAGACTGTCAAACTATTACTTTAGGCTGTCAAAATCATTACATTAGACTGTCCAAACTATTACGTGAGGTTGTCATTATCACGACATTGTATTAGACTGTCAAACTATTACGTGAGGTTGTCATTATCACGACATTGTATTAGATTGTCAAACTATTACGTTAGGCTGTCAAAATCATTACATTAGACTGTCCAAACTATTACGTTAGGCGGTCAAAATCATTACATTACATTAGACTGTCAAACTATTACGTTAGGCTGTCAAAATCATTACATTAGACTGTCTAAACTATTACGTGAGGTTGTCATTATCACGACATTGTATTAGACTGTCAAACTATTACGTTAGGCTGTCAAAATCATTACATTACATTAGACTGTCAAACTAATACGTTAGGCTGTCAAAATCATTACATTAGACGGTCCAAACTATTATGTGAGTTTGTCATTATCACGACATTGTATTAGACTGTCAAACTATTACGTGAGGTATTCATTATCACGACATTGTATTAGACTGTCAAACTATTACGTTAGGCTGTCAAAATCATTACATTAGACTGTCCAAACTATTACGTTTGGCGGTCAAAATCATTACAATACATTAGACTGTCAAACTATTACGTTAGGCTGTCAAAATCATTACATTAGACTCTCCAAACTATTACGTGAGGTTGTCATTATCACGACATTGTATTAGACTGTCAAACTATTACGTGAGGTTGTCATTATCACGACATTGTATTAGACTGTCAAACTATTACGTTAGGCTGTCAAAATCATTACATTAGACTGTCCAAACTATTACGTGAGGTTGTCATTATCACGAAATTTTTTTAGACTGTCAAACTATTACGTGAGGTTGTCATTATCACAACATTGTATTAGACTGTCAAACTATTAAGTCAAGTTGTCATTATCACGACATTGTATTAGACTGTCAAACTATTAAGTTAGGTTGTCATTATCACGACATTGTATTAGACTGTCAAACTATTACGTGAGGTTGTCATTATCACGACATTGTATTAGACTGTCAAACTATTACGTGAGGTTGTCATTATCACGACATTGTATTAGACTGTCAAACTATTACGTGAGGTTGTCATTATCACGACATTGTATTAGACTGTCAAACTATTACGTGAGGTTGTCATTATCACGACATTGTATTAGACTGTCAAACTATTACGTTAGGCTGTCAAAATCATTACATTAGACTGTCCAAACTATTACGTTAGGCGGTCAAAATCATTACATTACATTAGACTGTCAAACTATTACGTTAGGCTGTCAAAATCATTACATTAGACTGTCCAAACTATTACGTTAGGTTATCATTATCACGACATTGTATTAGACTGTCAAACTATTACGTGAGGCTGTCATTATCACGACATTGTATTAGACTGTCAAACTATTACGTTAGGCTGTCAAAATCATTACATTAGACTGTCCAAACTATTACGTTAGGCGGTCAAAATCATTACATTACATTAGACTGTCAAACTATTACGTTAGGCTGTCAAAATCATTACATTAGACTGTCTAAACTATTACGTGAGGTTGTCATTATCACGACATTGTATTAGACTGTCAAACTATTACGTTAGGCTGACAAAATCATTACATTACATTAGACTGTCAAACTATTACGTTAGGCTGTCAAAATCATTACATTAGACGGTCCAAACTATTACGTGAGGTTGTCATTATCACGACATTGTATTAGACTGTCAAACTATTACGTTAGGCTGTCAAAATCATTACATTAGACTGTCCAAACTATTACGTTAGGTGGTCAAAATCATTACAATACATTAGACTGTCAAACTATTACGTAAGGCTGTCAAAATCATTACATTAGACTGTCCAAACTATTACGTGAGGTTGTCATTATCACGACATTGTATTAGACTGTCAAACTATTACGTGAGGTTGTCATTATCACGACATTGTATTAGACTGTCAAACTATTACGTGAGGCTGTCATTATCACGACATTGTATTAGACTGTCAAACTATTACGTTAGGCTGTCAAAATCATTACATTAGACTGTCCAAACTATTACGTTAGGCGGTCAAAATCATTACATTACATTAGACTGTCAAACTATTACGTTAGGCTGTCAAAATCATTACATTAGACTGTCAAACTATTACGTTAGGCTGTCAAAATCATTACATTAGACTGTCCAAACTATTACGTTAGGCTGTCAAAATCATTACATTACATTAGTAAATCAACCTATTGCATTAGACTGATAATTGTTGTTACCTGAACACTTCTAAGGTCTGCTAAAAACAAAATAGTGATACATTATGAGGGATTTGATACGGCTAAACATCATCGTCTGTTTGTTCATAAATAACCATACCGTTTTAGGCATCATAAAAACAACCTGTGTAAGCTGCAATATTCTCTTCCAAATGACGTAAGCCTATGAGAATGTAGATCATGACGAAAAGAGGGCGCAATATTTGTTAAAGAATTGGGAGGCATTCTGTGACTACGTTGCACCTTCTTCGCGACGGCGGCAATACTCATACTACGAGATGATGCACACGAAGGAGCGTTCTCAGTCTCGTTTTATTACGAGCATTACAGCACCTATATAATCGCACATCATGGCCAGTGTTTGAAGCGAAAACGGACAGATCCATGGATTATGTTTATGCTAGTAAACTGTCTACGTCAATCTTATGATTATGAAACGTCAGGTTTTACAAACAGCTGATGGTTGAGTAACACATGATTTCATAAAACAGCTGTAGATGTTTTAACATGCAAATGCATTTCTAACATTTCGAGTGCTATTATATTGAGTTATACAACTAAAGCAGGTAGTAATTAATTATGTTATTTGTATTAATAAAAACAATTAGAAAAAATATAATACTAGTATATCATGACCTCGGTTATCAATATTTATCATAATTTAATGGAGAGATCTAGTCTTCATAAAAGATAATGAATGTGTAAGATAAAATAATGATAATATAACACAAGAAAATGATAGTCCTAAGATAAGATAATAAGCTCTCTAAGCATTTCCTGAGCTTTCTAATTTAACTAATAACTATTATTCCTACTACGTATCGCGTTTTTATATCTTCTTATACATTGTTAAAGCTTGTAAGTAGTTTTAATGATTTTATTCTAGCAGTGGACGCAATATAAATAATTACTGTGTGTGTGTGTGTGTGTGTTTGTGTGTGTGTAAATAACTATAGTTAAGTTATTTTTAAAAAAGTATTTTTATTTTTATCTTACTTCTTGTGCATTTCCTTTTGTGTATAACCGTGCTAAAGTCATGTTGTCTTGTATCGATGGCTCTGCATGTATTACATCGATTAGGCTATCTTCCTCTTTTCTCAACTTGTGTTCCTTATGTTGTTTTACAAAACAACATTGAATTAGCCAAGAAATATTTTTTGAAACACATTAACGCTACTTTTTTTAAATTTCAGAGTGATAGCTTTCTCGTCCACCACCAGGGCAAAATAAATACTTTTTTTTTAAATCTCACTATATATTTTGTAATATTACAAACCAAAACACTGGAGCACTTACCTTATAAGGTTGGCCCGAATCAGACCGCCCACACCCTCTATAATTCTCCCCCGACTTATTGGCACGTAGCAACCTTACTTTACCCTCTTACAGACTGTATTAACTCTGCCTTGTCAAGCTTATTGATTCCCGCCCTCAAAGAAAACATAATCTTTAGAGAAAAAGCTATTTGACGGCAATTTGCTGTTACTGCTCCAGACAGAAAAGCAATTTGAAGGTGGTTTTGTGCGTAAACAGTGTAAAAACCTTTTGCCTGATGAAAAAGCAGTCCGTAATGAGAAAACAGAATAACCTTTGTGGAAATTTAAGCGTGAAACCGTCTTTACGCCTTTACAGGTCATCTCTACAGCTACGGCAGATTTTCGTTTAAATATAAAGGGTATATTACTCGAAAACGTTTTAAAAACTTGCATCAGTTTCGTTTCTTTTGTTACACGTCTTACTGTAATGGATGGAGGAGTAATACAAATATGTCAGATGACCAAGGACGTCATATAATCTCTCTGTCCTCGTATTGTAACACACATCTCGTGTTAATTTGTTTTTGTGTTCTCTTTAATTCTTTCTTCAGTTTGCATCCATTTTAGCTTGTATTTAATTATCTCTTTCGATCATTTTCCTTTCACTTTAAGTTCGTCTTGCGTTTATTTTTAACAGAGCCATGTCGCTCTTAAATATCGTTTTGTTCGATTTTGGGGAACCAAAATGTCTGTATTAATCGATTATTCCCCCGTAGATAACATTACAAAAACATTTCACCCGGCAATATAAAAGTATTCGGAATACAAGAATAATATTAAAACAAGCGTTTAAATAACGCAAAAATATCCTCACTTTATAAACGCCCCAGAAACTTTATAAGCTCAAATTTCCTTTCCATTTTTCTATAAAACCCTCAATGTCTTCAAGATAGTGCATTAACTCAAAAAACACAAAACTACAACAAAAACCTTCATCAGTCGTCAAAGTCACAGATGGGTTCCGCCACTTCATTTCACAGAACAAACTGTTACATCGTAAGTAAATTTTTTTCTAATATAATAAAATGCTTTATAATTATATTGCGATGCTAAAATATTGTAAAAATGAACCATAGCGCTTTGCCTTATTAAAAAACCTTATATTTATGATGCTTCGTGTATTTTTTTAATGTGAGGTTATTTTTGTAATCCTTTAAATTTTGGCTGCCATCCCAGGTTGTATTATTTTCTCCTTCTTCTTCCATGGCGCTACAGTCCGGTGTGGACCTTGGCCTCCTCAATGAGCCTTCGCCAGGTAGCTTGATCCTGTGCTGCTGCTTTCCAGTTCCTCGCACATTCAGCAAGGTTCTGGCACCCTGAGTGACGCAATCTATCTAAGTCTAGGACGTCCTTTTGCAGATAGTACCATCTAATATGCTTCTGGGTATATCACTTCCCTCCATCCGGTCCCTATACTCTGCCCAGAGCAGTTTTCCAATTCTTATTACTTTGCCTATATTTGGTTCCCCAAACAGCTCGTAAAGCTCACAATTTCTTCTCCACCACTGCCCACCAACATTCACAGGCCCAAGAACCCTCCTGAGGATCTTCGTCTCGAAGATAGTCAAGTTTTTCCTCATTCCTCTTTCCCAACCTTCAGATGCTTAAGTTAGTATGGAACGAATGAACGTCTTATGCAGGTCATTTTTGTCTTCCTACTTAAATACTGGCTGCTTAGATGTTTGCGTAATCCAAAGTAGATTGGTATTGGTTATTCTTTTATTCACTTCAATGGAGACCTTGTTATTGAAGCTGACAATAGGTCCCAGATAAGTGAATTGATTCACTACTTCAAATTTGAAGGCTACCAGCTCAACAAATAAAGCTGCCCGTTGGGTTACTTGGGGGTTGCAACACTGTAGATACTTTGTTTTACCTTCACTAATTTCGAGTCCCTTGGCCGCTCGCTTGAGATCTGCAAATGCCTCTTTCATTCTTGGTAGGTAGATGGAAAGACAGACAGACAGACAGATAGGTAGGTAAATAGGTAGTTAAGTAGGTAAATAGGTAATTATGTAGGTAAGTCGGTAGGTAGGTAGATGGAAAGACAGACAGGCAGACAGACAGATAGGTAGTTAGGTTGGTAAATAGGTAATTTAGTAGGTAAAAAGGTAATTATGTAGGTAAGTCAGTAGATAGGTAGATGGAAAGACAGACAGACAGATAGGTAGTTAGGTAGGTAAATAGGTAGTTAAGTAGGTAAATAGGTAAATATGTAGGTAAGTCGGTAGGTAGGTAGATGGAACGACAGACAGACAGACAGATAGGAAGTTAGGTAGGTAAATAGGTAGTTCTGTAGGTAAGTCGGTAGGTAGATAGATGGACTGACAGACAGATAGACAGACAAAAATGTAGGAAGATATTTAGGTAGATAGGTAGTTAAATATGGAGGCAGAGAGGTAGGTGGGTAGGTAAGTAGGTAGATAGTTAGTTAGGTAGGGAGGTATTGAAGTGGGTAGGTAGATAGATGAATTGACAGACAAGGCAGATAGACAAACAGATAGGTAGGTAGATAGGTAGGGAGGTAGGTAGGTAGTGGGTAGGTAGGTAGTGGGTAGGTAAGTAGATACAGAGGTTGGAAGGTAGGGTAGTAGGTATATAGATAGTTAGGTAGATAGTTTTAACTGGTTATGTATTATACTGGCCACTTTCTGCACGTGGAATGTATTGCACCTTCATTGGCAACCCTACTCTGTCAACCAATTCTTGATTGTTTCTATCTAGAAAAAAGTCAAACGATTTTTTTAAATTACTCAACTGAAAAAAGAGTGAAATGGTCTTTGACTTTTGTTATTACTTATTTTAAGTTATATTTTAAAATCCATGATGGATTTTAATATTTAAAAGCACGCAATGGAAGGATTTAACTTTTAAAAAAATCCTGATTATGCTCCTAAATTACAATGCTTGTTAACAAACTAGAAAACAAAATAAGTTGTCTATGCATTGAAAGTAGCTCAGAGAATTTATTATTGTCTTCAAAATAAGCATTTTGTTTCAATAAAAAAGATGATTTTGTATTAAACAAACTTTGTTTATTGATTACTTTGTATTGAATAATTACAATTAAAATAAATAAAGTAACATAATATATGCGTTAAAACAACTATTCTACCACGTCACTTATAACAAAAAAATCAGCTGTTTTATAAAATCCCGTTATCACTTATTTCAAGCCAAAGAGGATGAAATAACTATATTGCATACCTTGCCCCTTTTGTGAAAAGTTTTACTTCCATATGAAACTATAATTAATTCATTTTAAATTTAATTAACAATTTAATAATGTTTAAATAAATTGTAAAAATTGTTTTGCAACTGCAGAGTTTTCCAAATGACAAAATGACTACCAATAAATAAAACACAGATTATAAACTAGATACTGCACAGGACGGTTATTTACGATTTCCAGTGCCTTCGAATTTCCGTCATACATTTTATACCATAATGTACGGGGCACATTAAAATAATGGATAGACATAAGTACTCGTACATGTCGGTTTTGAAGGGCTATTGGAATTTTATCGGTTGGTCTCACGAAATTCCTATTAAAAAAATTCACCGTACACAAGTAATTATATGGAAAGCGAAGTAATTATCCTTTGAGAACGGGGACACCAGTTGCTTAAATAATGTCAAATGTCGCCGAAACTCCGTTACCTGACGTCGTCCCTCCCACTCGGGATTTCTGCAATGTGCAATAATGATCGGTTTTAGCATGGGTAAATTGTAGAGCCAATTGTTGTGTGGAGGTCAAGGTTCACCTGTATGTCTGGGAAACACTTCCTTCATTGCGCCTGCGTGTAACCTCCCCTCTTTCCCCTCCCCCGCCTCGTGAGCTGTCTGCTCTGTCTTTCTACTGATTTACATATTATGCACATTAGTTTTTGAGATATTTTTAAAATATAATTTAATATCTAATGTTTCATAAAGACTCTTATAAATTACTAGGTTAATAAATGTTTATAATTTATTCTTGTAGTTTATACTTTTTTTAAAAGTACTTATTAAAATAAACTACCGTTGAAATTGCTTAGGACTGCGTTTTCTCTAATGTCAAAAGTGTTTTAACAAGTAATATAAACATGCATTTTTAAAAGTCAATTCCTACTTAAGTCAATATTTTAGTTACTTTGTATTAAATAATTATAATATAAATAAAGTAACATAACCTGTGCGTTAGAACAACTGTTCTACCACATAACCTATAAGATAAAATCAGCTGTTTTATGAAATCATATGTTATCACTATTTTAAGCCAAATGGGACGAAATAACTATATTGCTTACCTTGCCTTTTTTGTGAAAAGTTTTACTACCATATGAAACTAAAATAAATTCATTTTAATTTTAATTAACGAATTAATATTTGAAAAACTGTAATAACATCAAGTGCCATTCACTACAAGTTTAAAAAAGTGTATTTGAACTTGAGTTGATAAATAGAAAGTATTTTATTAACGATTGCAAATGTATACGGTATATATATATATATATATATATATATATATATATATATATATATATATATATATATATATATATAAGGAGAGGGTGAACTAATATCAGGAATTGAAAATCAATCATTGTCAGATTTATCATTAGCGGGTTAACCTGTTGAGTAGGGCACAACTGAGTGAATGAAAAAAATGCATTTTTATTAACGATTAAATATTTGAAGAAGGTATACATGTTATCACTTTTTTATTGATATATGATGAGTGTGAACTAATAGAAGGAATTGAAAAATCTTTGATAAATGTGCAAGCAAATAAAAATGAAAATATGATTTAAATATGGTTAGCACGGATATACTGATAGTCAAGAAATCTATTACATATTAACCTGGTGGTCTTTTTCACTACCTGAGCGATATCTGAGAAAATACCGCACAAATGTCCAAAATGGGCGTCATTATAACATTTAAAAAATTTTTAAAGTTTATGGTTTGAAAAATATGGGTACCACTTCGGGAAATAATGACACACGTAAAACTGAAGAAACAATATCCAATGAACTTTCATAAATATCAGTACTTGAATCTTTCAAATTTTAATATTTGGAAACCTTTTGTGTTTTATGTTCTTATTTAAAAACAGAATAAAAAAACTACATACAATCGCAATGCTAGTTCTCGGTACCGAACTTTGCCGAAATGCCCCGAAGATGTAAGCCGAACGTTGCGGTAGGTGAACGTTTCCATCTTCACTTAGACTAAAAATAACACCACAAAAATTTAGTAAAATTAATTAATACACAAAATACTTAAAATTAAACCTTTACTGCACTTTGCGATGACTTGAGTTGGTAACATTTGTATTATTTATTTTGGGTTACTTTTATGGAATTGAGGATTACTATTAACCCTCGAGAGGGCGCATGTGGAGTTCTCCTCCGCACATATCATTATTTGTTAAGAAAACGTATTCTCAGTTATCGGATGTTTATTTCCAGCGCGTTACTCTACAACCTGGATTCTAGAAACGGCCATAGAGCAATTATAAATTGTTTTTTCAACAAAGACTAAGATTCTGCCAGAACACGTTGTGTTATAAAGCCAATATGTTTTTCATCCACTAATTTTAAGGGTTATATATTTTAATAAAAATATTCCTTATTTTCACTACATATTATAATTAATTTAATATTCTCATATGTAGGGCCTATCATCACGATAATATATTTTATACGTTTAGACGTTGGGTTAATTCATTACAGAAAAATAATCCCCAAACACCTTCCCCTAAAACAATGGTAAACCTGTAATGAAAACAGTGGTCTAGTATACATTGGTTACACGTTTTAACCATTCAAAATATTTTTACAAATATGACGTTTAGAAAATTAAAATTGTACAATAATGACGTCTAAAATTATTTTACAATGGATTTATATAGTATTTAATTGCGAAGTCACCCAAATATAAAATCGTAAACCGTTAAAACTTTAAATGGTATTTGTGTGTCAAGCGCTCTCTCCCGTTTTAAACTCTATGCGCCCTCTCAAAGGTTAATATTTTTACTATAAAATTGTGGTCGTTTGGTTTAAGGTCGGCTTTATATTGTATTTTATCTTCACTTAGAGGTTAATTGCAGGTTATGTTTTAATAACTTTTATATTAAATATCCTATATTTTAAGAAATATCGTACATAGTATGGCTTCACAAAACAGCTGTTTTTAATTTTCGTATCTGACTTCCCGCATTGTTCATTAGCACTGTTGAACTATATGAATTTCTACTAAGTTAACTGGAAATATAGTTATCTAATTACCGATTTATTATAATTCAACCAATATTTAGTAATTAAGGAAAGCCTTATTTAAGTTAAATAGAGTATATTTAATAAATGTTATTGGAAGCTACAGTACTGTTGGAGTTCCGGGACAGCCAACGTTTTTATCTTATTTTTCAATTCTTATTAGTTCATCATAATCTGCCCACCCATATATAACTTGTTCAAACTTTCATGTTAATAAAATACTTGATATCCATCCACTCAAGTTCAAATACTTTTATTTTTACTTGTAGTAGGTGGCACTTGATATTAACAATTTGTTCGAATATTGATTCGTTATTTGTTCAAATATTGATTCATATATTCATTCATATTGATTTTAATTTTATATGAACGAAAAGCTTTTCACAAAAGGGGCAATGTATGCAATGCAGTTGTTCCGTCCCATATGCCTTAAAATAAGTGATAACATGTGATTTCATAAAACACATTTAAAACCTGATTTCCTAAAACCTGATTTTATGTTATAGGTTATGTGGTAGAACAGCTGTTTTAACTCATAAGGGTTGTTACTTTATTTATATAATTGTAATTATTTAATAAAAAGTAACTAAAATGACATTTTTGGTGACCTAAGTAGTAATTTACATTAATTTTGTTTCATACTACTTATTTATTTTCTGTTTCACGTAATTGTTTTTTTTTTTTTGAAACATTGTTATAGAGATAGAAATTCTTTTAGATATCAACATTAAATTAACACTTACTGAAAGTAAAATTCTCTTGTTTTAGTTGAATTTTACATTTAAAAAAAAAAACTGTCAGCAATGTTTTTATCCATAAACTAAACTATACAGTTTACATACTAAACAAACTAAACTATACATAGGGTACATAAATGTATTGTAAGACAAATGTTATGCTATTTAATTTAATATATATTTGAGTAATAAGATGCTGGTACCCGCCACGGCCTTCTGTACAGAAACTACTTGTACGAGCATTGCAGCGTAACAGGTTGTAGTGTAGGCCCATCTGACAAAGAGGAAATGTGTTGGTTTCAACAATGGAGTGACACGTTGTCACTCCTCGACTTTAGATTTTCCCCAGGGGTTTCTTGCCCTCACTGTACACTCCAGCAAACTTCATGCATAGAGTGCTGTGGCGCTCTCATTAGTGCAGACACATAAACGTGCTCTTGGCCTTGAGACATCGCTGTAGGCGAGACAGGAGGTAGAGGTTCATTAGAAATACTTCCCTACAAACATGATAAACATTTTCAAAACACTGACTTGCATGATACGGTCGATATTAGATAAATTCTATGATAAATTAGCGGCATGAAATAACAAACAATCTTGAAATATGTGTAGTCATATTGGAAGCAGAAACTATTGATGTTGTTGATGTATTGAACATTCTGAATTGTAACATGTTTTCAGAAGTGGTAGTACTCGAGAAATCCCGTGCGATCTCTCAAGTCCAAGTTCACGGTACGTGGACCGTACTATAAGGCCATGCGTGCTGACGAATCGGTTACGTGGTCTACTCTGCTGAACCAACCGAGCGCGTTTAGTCGTCATTATAAATAAAACAATTCAACACCGCACAACATTGTATATTTCTACTAATTAGAATCACGTAAAACTCCGTTTAGTGCCCCACAAACCTTCAGAATGTGCCCCTCAATTTTTTCCCATTTTCCTCACAATTTATTCTTTACAGTAAATAATGCATCTACCGAGTAGAACTTGATTCAAGAAATCTGTTTCCAAAATAACATATAATTAAATAATTAGATTAAGTTAGGTTAGATTAACTAAATATTAAATTGTTTCTTTATCGGAATTCGTAATGAAATTTTCTTGAATTGTATTTTTTATTGAAATTTAGTTATTAGCTTAAAATTATTCGAATAACAAAACATTTTTGTCGTTGAAGGCGTTGTAGGCAGATAGACATAAGTGGTTAATAGAGGGTATAGGAAGAACTTTAGCATCCCGTTCCATGAATACACCTGTGGTGTCACACCTATATTGGAAAGTTGCATGAATGACAACCTATAAGGTTTTACAGAAAGGGTTAGGCACGTGGTGAAAACAAAAGATGATACCAGCGCTCAATAACGTGGACAAACATCTGTTGCTTGGGTTTACCAGACATTTCTTTAGTAAGGTTTCGAATTTCGAAATGTTGGCGCTAACATATCCTGGTAAAAAGTGAAATCCTCTAATGTCCATCCCTAGTCCTCCTATCCTATAAGTACAAACACAAATAAACTTAATTTAACAGTGAACGATAGTGTGTTTGATAGTACGAAATAACTGCCATAGTTTCGAAACATATACTCACTACTTGCACCACAAACATGTGTCTATCACTTACACTACCCAGTGAGAGGGGATGGATATTGGAACTAAGGTTAGTGGAAAACCTATGTGCCACTAAGGAAAGGAGATCAGGATCTCCTGATAGTAGGAGGAGGGATTAATAAGGAGTCATGTGTCGGAAGAAGACTTGCACCTAACCAGGGATGAAGAGAGTTTTCCACAGTCTACTAGAAACCTAGTAGGCCTACATCTTACTTTGGAATAGTAATAATTTTGAAAAAAACTATAAGAAATGATTCGTAACAAAAATATCCGGCAGATTCCTAAAAAGTTCAATAATTCTTCACATATATTTAAATTTTTTCCCAGTATAAGTTAGCTTATATAATACTATTTTCTATTGTTTACAGGTTGTACAAATTTTCAATCGTTAATACGTTTTTTTATCCATTCAAGTTCAAATACATTATTCTAAACAAGTAGCGGTTGACAGTTGATGTTAATACAGTATTTTCAAATATGTATTCATTAAATTAATTTTAAAGAAGTTGATCTCTCGGTCGGACTGAATGACTACATGTTTCAAATCCAGCCCTTTGGCACTGAGCCAACTTTCCCATAGCTAGAAACATATTACTTAAAGATGTATATGAAATTATATGAGAAAGATTTCTTGCAATAATGAAGCATTACAAGAGATGGATAGAATGAGAAATTATAGACCACCATAAGCTTCATAAATTAGAAACGAAAGAAAAGAAAGTGAATAAATAGTAAAAAACCATAGCCCAAAACCACATACGGTATAGAAAAAAAATGGAAAATTGCAAGGAAATTCGCTTTCTATTTTGTCACTTAATATTGTGATTCTGTCATATGTATATAGGCTTACATATTTATAATAATTGTAATTATAAAATAAAAAGTAACTAAAGTGAAATCTTTCTTTGTCTTAAGTAGGAACTTAATTTTTGTTTGCATTATTTATTTTTTATCTACCTACAAAATTTAAATAATAAATATTATAGTAAAAAGAAATCGAAAATTCAGGGGCTAAACAAATAATAAGAAAAACAGAAGTTATTTTTCGAATGATTCAAACCAGAAAATTATAATTTTAAGGATACTCATCTTCACTTTTATTAGCAATATTTTTATACATTTAAGTAAATTTTGTGTTTGTTGACGCGTTTTTCAACTACTCCATTATTAAAACTTTAAATAGTTCTCTATTACTAAACAAGGAGTACTATTTAATGTTTTGAGAATTGAGCTGTTCCAAACGCGTCACAAAATACAAATATTTTAATGTTACGATAGCCAGAAAAATTAACTCAACTGTATAGAAAATAATAGTTTGTAACTAGACGCAATATTTGCCCACCTTAAACAAAATGTTTTTTAGCATCACTGTTTTATTATAAATGCCGATATCACCAACTTCAGACGCAATATTTGCCCACCTTAAACAAAATGTTTTTAGCATCAGTGTTTTATTATAAATGCCGATATCACCAACTTCAGACGCAATATTTGCCCACCTTAAACAAAATGTTTTTAGCATCAGTGTCTTATTATAAATGCCGATATCACCAACTTCAGACGCAATATTTGCCCACCTTAAACAGAATGTTTTTAGGATCAGTGTCTTATTATAAATGCCGATATCACCAACTTCAGACGCAATATTTGCCCACCTTAAACAAAATGTTTTTAGCATCAGTGTTTTATTATAAATGCCGATATCACCAACTTCAGACGCAATATTTGCCCACCTTAAACAGAATGTTTTTAGGATCAGTGTCTTATTATAAATGCCGGTATCACCAACTTCAGACGCAATATTTGCCCACCTTAAACAAAATGTTTTTAGCATCAGTATTTTATTATAAATGCCGATATCACCAACTTCAGACGCAATATTTGCCCACCTTAAACAGAATGTTTTTAGGATCAGTGTCTTATTATAAATGCCGATATCACCAACTTCAGACGCAATATTTGCCCACCTTAAACAAAATGTTTTTAGCATCAGTATTTTATTATAAATGCCGATATCACCAACTTCAGACGCAATATTTGCCCACCTTAAACAAAATGTTTTTAGCATCAGTGTTTTATTATAAATGCCGATATCACCAACTTCAGACGCAATATTTGCCCACCTTAAACAAAATGTTTTTAGCATCAGTGTTTTATTATAAATGCCGATATCACCAACTTCAGACGCAATATTTGCCCACCTTAGACAAAATGTTTTTAGCATCAGTGTTTTATTATAAATGCCGATATCACCAACTTCAGACGCAATATTTGCCCACCTTAAACAAAATGTTTTTAGCATCAGTGTTTTATTATAAATGCCGATATCACCAACTTCAGACGCAATATTTGCCCACCTTAAACAAAATGTTTTTAGCATCAGTGTTAGTAGTAAGGGATTTGCCGGTCCTGCCGGGCGTACGTAGCCGGTCCTGCCGGGCGTACGTAAATTGCGTCATCACCTTGCCCCTTCCTTGGCGGGGAGCTCCAGCTCTCCCCCCTCTCAGTTCTCTGGTTCAGACAAGTCTATCGCGTTGTGTAATACGTAAATTGCGTCATCACCTTGACCTTTAGTAATGTAAACAATTGCATAATTGTCCGGGAAGGTCGCGATTGTAAACAACCGTCATTTGATACGCGGAACTCATTCAAAGTAATTGCGCTGGGTGTGTAATAAATATGAATGTTTTCAGAGTCAAGAGAGAAATTTTGTTATTTTTTGTCAGTTCGTTGAACGACTGAAATTTGGTTATCACGAATTATTTCGTTATATTTTGTCAGTTCGTTGAACGACGCCGCGAGTTCAACACAAGAATGTTTTTTCTAATGATATATTTTGTGATTATTGCGTTTGTAAATACGTATCCTGTTAGAGAGGAATTGTTTGATGCTAATGTGTGCGTAGGGAAAGGAAAAAGCTGTACGGATAAGAATTATAATTTTGTTGTAAGTTATTTACATAAATTTGGATATTTGAACGCGTCATCAATTGGTTTGGCGAACATCAATTCAACATTTGTGACTGATGCTTTACATCTCTTTCAAGAGACATACAATATAAATACTAATGGTAAAATTGACAATGCTACTTTAGAATTTATGAAAAAACCGCGATGTGGTCTTAAAGACTCTATACTGCCTTTTAAACTCCATCATGTGAAATGGCGTAAAAAAGTATTGGGCTATCATTTTGTTTTAGCAACGACCCAAATAAATGAGTTAACAAGACAGGCTTTTAACGCTTGGGAAAAACATACCGATTTGGTTTTTGTGAAAGATAGGGTCCAACCGGATATATTACTTTCCTTTAAACGGACCAGGCACACGTTTGAAAAATCTCCAAATTATTGTTCATATCCACTTGACGCCAATTTACTGGGACACGCGTTTTTACCCCATATAGACCAATCAACTCGAGAAATCCATTTAAATAGCGATGCAGATTGATGTTTAGAAAAGAATATTAAAAAATGCGGTTCAGGTAAACATTTCCTATTAAATGTTTTAATACACGAAATAGGACATGCATTGGGAATATCACATTCCAATCGTTTAGATTCAATTATGTATCCATATTATAAAAGCGATTTGGCTGATCTTGGAGAAGACGACATTTTCGCCATACAGACGTTATACGGAAAGAAAAAGATAACATCAACTACATTGAAACCGAAAACCTTGCCTACAAAGAAAGTGGAAGACGTTGTTACGCCGAATTTGTGCAATTTGAAAAATCTAAAAACGTTTTTAGTTGTTAATAAAGAATTGTATATATTTCACGAAAAATGGATTTGGTCAGTAATGTTGGGTAATAAATATGTTGACAAAGTTCAAAAAATTGTAGAATGGTTGCCGTTTTTATCACCGAATTTTACAAAAATAGATTTTATTTATCAGAGACCATCTGGTGAAATTGTATTCTTCGCAGAAGAGCAGATATTTATGATAGAATATCCATCTCTAAAATTAGTTAAAGATTACCCGAAACATATTTCCTTTTTGGGTGGTGGAAGCCAGATGAAAATACACGGGGTTGTGAATTCGTATAGGGGAAGAACCTATATTTTTTTCAATGACATTTACTTTTTGGAACTAGATGAAAAAGTATTTCATGTCAAGAAATACGGCCACATTTCAAACAACTTTCCATTTTTACCGACCCATATGGAGTCTGTATTTAGATATACAAACGGATTGTTATATTTTTTTAAAAACAATATTATTGTGCAATATAACGAATTTACGAAAAATATACAACAAACGATTGAAAATAATTTAGACGTCTTTGGAATAACATGTTTAAACACCGTCGCAAATAATGTCTCTGTTTTAAATAAATTAAAAAAATTGGTTTTGCAATTGTTGTAAGCTGAAGGAGTAAAGACGTTTTGTAATTGTACTCTGTGAGAATAAATATGTTTTGTAATTTTTCTTGTGTACATTATTTCAAATAACCGCCTTCTTCTGTAATAGGAAAAGACCAAGCAGTAATAAATACTTCGTGAGCATTAACCGTCAATAAAAATAACTGCGCAAGGAAATATTTCTACATGTTTCTAGACATGAAAATAACGTAAGGTATTTGGTAACTTCTACGATCTTAAACAATAATTTTACTTAGAAAAATTCTAACGAGAGTTAAAAAATGGCTGATGATGTTTTATAATTACTAATACAATTATTTTTAAACACTGTTAAACTGAATATAGAGTCAGAGATTTTCTAATTTAATTTAATTGAATTGATAACTTTTATAAAGTGCTAGAAATGTTCAACACATGACGTGACTTACTCTGTACAATGAAATGAATATTCGGGCTTGAACTTTGCCCTCGACAGGAAGTTTTGAGAGCAGCTGTTTTGCGTAACTCAATTATTTGCATGCACATATTAGTCTGAGGCGACAAAATTTAGATCTTTTGATTTCCTTTATTCATGAAATTTATAATATATAAAAATAAATGCATCTTAAACTTGATCATTTAAAAAAATTAATCAATTTGTTTATAATTAACACATATTTTTTAAATAATATTTCGTTAAAAAAGTAGGTAAAATTTTGAATCATTAAATGTATCTTTGGTCTTTCTATGGACACTTTTACTTTCGAACAAACTCTACTTCGTAATTTTGTGACTGAAAACTAAACACAAAATTATGTTATGTTAATGTTTGTAGATTAATAAAGATAAAACAAAATAGCATTTTATGAATTATCCATTGTCTATATCCTATAAATTTTGGTGGGTCTTATAAATAAAATACACTATTTTTGTTTACAACTTTTTATTTTTCTCAGTTAAAAAAAAGAAATACAATTAAAATATTTTACGCACAAGACCAGAGAGTGGTGTATATTCGACGAGAGCGTCTTGGATGACGAGACAATATGCAGCAGTCTTTTCAGGCAGGTTTGTATTTGCTTCGATTTCAATTCGCACATCTATGGTGCCAGTTTTTAATGATTCATTTTGTCTTGAACAGTCTATAACAAATATTGGTGTTTTTGCAATGAATGTTTTAAAATCTATGGCCGGTCTATTATTGCTGCCATGGTAGTATGACGACTGAAATCTTGTGAAAAAATCGTAGATGATTGCCTTATTACCGTTAAAATTATCGTACGGATAATATTGCGAATTTAAATATAGTTTAATGTTGACAATGTTGCAAAAATCAAAATGACCGGCATTCTTGTTTTTCACATTCCTTCTGTCCGTTTGAAAAGCGATGATGACGTAACGAGGTTTTTCGCTATTGGACGCTGTTTTTACTGTCCAGGTTGAATTTTTTGAAGTCGGCAAAGCAGGATTATCGATGAGTGTCCAACGTCGAAATCCTAATGAAATTGGTTGGTCCTTATCGATTATTCTTAATAGCGATAAATTATAATCATCGGCCACTCGCACGTACGGAATTTTCCAAAATATTTTTGTAATTTTCAATTCGACATTATTGTTATTATTTTCCGTTATAATTGCATTTATATTGGTCGAACTTCTGAGTAATAATAATTCCTGTCTCACGTTTAATAAAATGTGGGCGTAGTCGTCTGCGAATCCGAGTAACATTTTCAGAGGAATACAAAACGAAAATTTATTATCGTGTTCGAAAGGAATCATATTTATATTCCATCCTCCGTTCAATAAAATATTTTTTTCATCTTCAGTGCTGGTTAATAGATTTTTAATTGTTGTCGTAATACCAACGTTTTTCACCCTGTCTATTTCTGTGCCACAAATTTCATATCTGATTTCGTCAAAAAGAAATACCATCCCATTGCTAATTATTTTAACGCTTTGTTCCTCGTGATTGTTGGCCGGGTTCACTTCCTTATATTCTCCTTCTATATATATGTAACTCTTAGATGGCAACGTGTAAACATTTTGTTGGTGCGCTGGAATCCGAATTTCATCATTTTCACCAAATGTAGTTTGTGCGTACGGAAGATGCGTATGATATTCCAAATCTACAATAGTTTCGTCAAAAATGACCTTTTCATCTACTCGTAACATGTTCTTTATTAACAGTATAACCTAAAGATTCCAAAAATTCTTTGTTCCTTTTTGTTAGCAGCTTATGGTGATCTATTGGCTGACGTCTACTGACTGCCGCTGTAAAATCTGTTGTATTACTACTATTCAAAATTAGAACCATTATTAACTAACACTTCGCCGCAAATGAAGTCTGAGCGTTATATATTCTTCCCGCAAGTTTATCAGTTGTCCGTCCTGATCTTCGAGACGCACTGCAATATTATGAAGTAGTCCTGTTATGTTTAACGGCAGATAGATTACTGTAGTAGGTTTTTCAATAATTTTATAACCAGGTTCGACGGCCGGATAAAATTCGTGAATAATATGACCTTCAACACCGTTTCTATATGAACCTCTAGCAATGTTGCAAACAATTCGAATAACGTCTACTCTGTTAATATTTACCGTATTTTTGGAAGTATGCCAAATATTTGGTTTTAACTCCTTCGCCTCGAACCCCAATAGCGATCCAATGCTGTGCTCTTTGTCGAATCTAATTGCTTTCGAACAGAAGATTTTCGTTTTTAACGTATTGTTATTTCCTTTAAGATCAAACACAATGTTTTTCTCTCCAAAATTTTCATGAATAGCTTCCTTTAAAAACGAAACTATATTATCAATTTCGTATGATCCTTCGGGCAATTCTATAACTTTATTATTATCAAAATGAAATTTATCATTTACGTCTTTCTCAATGTTCGGTATGGTGTTGTAAGTCATAAAATCAATTAATCCAATTTCCCATTTTTCGCTGCGCAAATCTATGGGCGGATATATATCGCAAGAGATGTTTGACCCTTTACCATTTAAACAGAGCATTTTCGCCGGTTATATGTTGTTCGTTAAAAACTGTAAACACAAATGACCGCAGTTGTAACTAGTCAGTTTTTGTTTATTGGTATAATTGTAGAAAATGTTTGCATTGTCCGACGCTGTTTTGAAATATCGAATTATTTCCGGAGATGGAGGCAGATTGCCAAAACTGTCGAAATAGTAGATTTTATTTTTAAATTTTCGATAGGCCACCCAATGCGTTCCCGGTCCTTGTGTGTTGTCCAAATTTATAATACCATTTTCAGTCGTCAACATTTTTTTGGGCATATTATCGCTCATAAAGATGCCTCTGAAATTCGGAATTTTTAATTTGTTTACATATTTAAATAAATCGATATTTGTTAACGCTCTTTTTGGTAATTTTATTTTTTTTTTTTAGATTTTCCACCACCTCTATACGGTTTCAGGTAATAGCCTTTGCCGGCTTTTTTTCTGTTTGCGCAGCATATTTTTTTCATTCGTTTTAGCACTTTAGTTTTAATTTTATTTTTCGATGACGTTGATTTTTTTTTAGCAGCATTCCTTCTGGTCCTGCCACCTCCGAATTTACTTTTCGCATTCATTATGTTGGTAACTGCATAAGCGGCTGCCCTTTCGCCCAAACTTGCGTCACCTGACGTTACGCGTTCCCAAGCTCTATTGGCTAATTGCTGATCGGCGACGGCTCGATGACTCGAATCTGAATATTGTGAATAGACAACGTCGTGGTCTCTGCACGCTCGATCTAATTTATTTATACCGGCGTCACCCCTCCTTAATCTTTCTTGTAATCTTGTTCCTGGTCCGCAATACTGATAGCCCGGAATATGTAATTCAACTGGCAATAAATCTATAGCCCGATTTATAACCTTTCCCGGTAAACTTGTCAATGAACTTATTAATCCGCTGCCGCTGTACGCACTAAGCTGTTTTTTAGACATTATGTCCTCTTCTTCGTCTTCCGCCTCTTAATGGCGACGGAGGCGATATGAATATTGTTTCTTTCGGTTCTGGTATCAAATGAGCATCTGAAAATCCGACACTATCAGTTTCACTCGCCGCCCTCGGTTCCGATTCTTTATTCAAAATTTTTTCATTTAATTGCTTTCGTAATTTATTCAATTCACTGCGAATCTGATTTGTACGTGTATTAATATTGTTTTCCAAATCTGCACATTTTTCATTAAATATTTTTAAATTGATAGCGTCTTTGTCTTCTTTCGGTTCGTGTAAATTCGAAAGTCTTTTATTTTGCATATCAAAATCACCGCTTTTGGTCATTTTAAAACCGACGCCAGGAGGCCCAGGAATTCTGTTTCGTCGAAAAGACGCGTTATGCAAATGACGCCCAAATTTATCAACACTCATAAGATGATGTTTACTGGTGAACAGATAATAGCGAAATGATTGTGCAAAATTATGCAATAATTCCGGATTCTTTTAACTCCTCAATTATAGATATTATCTCGTTATTATGGCCTTGATTGCCTGCCAACTGTGATGCCATTAATAATCTTAATCGCTCGCATAATTCGTTGGGATCGTTCCAGTAAATATATGACGGTTTTTGCTGTTCATATTCTTTCAATATCAAACCGCTTCCACCGGCTTCCCAATCTATATTAGATTTAGGTTTACGCGCCGGAAACAGTTTTGAAATTATTTTCGTATACTTATGACTTCTATTTGATTTTAATTTTCCTATAGCAGAATTGTTGACCCTGTGTGCATTTGTGATAAGTAAAATATGTCGATATTTTGCAAGATCTTCCTCTGTGTAAATATGATCGTCGGGAATTCGCTTAAATAACAATTCGTATATGCCTCGTGTGCCTGCATATCTTATATCGTCGATTATTAGGTCGTCTCCGTTAATTTCCAATTCCTTATCGCCAATCATCCATTTATCGTTTTCTATACGCACACCGAAAACATTATCCGCTTGTCTGGGCCTTTTTATGAAATTTAAAAAATATTCGATTGATAATTTACCTGTAAATGTTTTTCGTATAAATTCTACAGCATCACGCACACCTTTAGGCGTATTCAATAAACCACTAATAGACGGGCTCGATTGGTATACAGTTTCAGGTTTTAAAGCAATACTCGTTGGCATGTCTTCTTCATAATCCTCCATTTCTGTTTCTATGTCGCTGTCTGTAGAGATTTCGTTTTTTATGTCCTCCATTGGCTGTTCGGGTTCTAAAGGTTTTCGCTTCACAGGAATCTCACTGTCCGCCACAATTTCGGTATCACTCATCGGCGATTCCGGTCTGGACGGCCGTCTTTTCGACGCATTTCCGTAGTAATGTTCTTCTTCGGTATCGTATTTTTTTCTTTTCGCTTTCAGATCTTTTTGTTTTCGCTGTATAGTGGCCAAAAGTGTTTTCTCATTCAACTCATGCGTCGGCTTATAGCTAAATTTTTCGGCATACTCTTTTATCGGTTTAATCAGCGGCTCCATAATATTTTTCTCAATATGCCCTTCCATGTCCGTAATGCCTCGTTTTAGGGCGCTATGTTTTTCTTTAATTCTTTTTCTCAATTCTTTTATTTCTAAAATAATTTTTTCGCGCACGTCAAGTGGTTCGGTCAGAGACATCTTTACAACTGAATGAATTCGTCAAACATTATTCGATATCGTCCGTTATTTAATTTTCGCCCTTTGTCTAACAGTAGAAATGAATTTTCGTTTTTAGACCAGGCCAATGAACACATTTCTTTGAAAGCCTCAAATTTCATGTCTGCGTTGGCGTGATCATTGTATGCATGACGTATATTTCTTTCGTCTTGTCGAAATAATATCACTAAATTAGCGTTATCTCGTATCAGTTGCTTTGGTATTCTGCTATATGTTTGGCACAAGTAGAATGTATCTACATCGTTATGGCGACCCATTGCGAAGAAATTTCGAATATTATTTTGGCGTTCGCACATTACGTCATCAAATATCATAATTGAGTTTGGGCTGATTTCATTGGGATGGGGCACATCGTCGTTTTCGGTGAAAATAAAATAACCGACATTTGGTATTTTCGAAAATATGCGACTTAGAAACTGATATTTTGTTTGATTAATCGATTTGGAAAAAATATAGATATTCTCAAAAAATAATGCTCTTGGATGGAATATTAAATTGAACATGAGATTAGTTTTACCACAATTTGACGGTCCCACAATAAGACATCTGATGGAATTCGGTAAAAGCGGGCCATTACGCCCATCACACTTATTAGCGCAATCATTTTCGAAATATGTGTCGAAATTCATGACACGTAACGTTTGACTTTGTTTCACCACCTTCATCACATTAATAGATCCTTTTCGTTTATCCAAGTGTCTTTTGTCTTGTCATAACCTAGCCAGCGAACGAGTAATTTATTACCTTTACGACGCACCACTTTTTCAATGAGAAATACGTCACTAAATTTTGTTTTACTCAATTCCTCTTGATAGAAACCGCCCTTTATCTCATTTCCAGATTCGTCCTTTAGTTTATAGGTCACTGGAATAGTTGGTTCAACTTTCCAAATTTTATATATTTCGTGGCTCCAAGACGGCCAATAACCTTTATTGAAAGTCTTTTTCAACCTGCTGATTCTAACTGCATCGCCCACATTAAATCGGTTGCGTATAGATTGCTGTTTCTTTTGTCTATTTTCAACTATACGCCTGAGTACTAAATGATCGTTATTTTCATTGACATCGGCGGGTCGCATTCCAATTGTTCTGTGCACGGTATTATTATAATTTTCAACTATATCGCCCAAAATGTTTAGCCATTTATAATTTCCTTGCTCGCTAAACGCTCTCCACATTTTCGCTTTCAATGTTCTATTTAATCTTTCAACTATAGACGCTTTCTTATCGGAATGCGTAGAATAATGATTTATATTGTATTTACTTAGTAAGGATTTAATTTTCGAATTAAAAAATTCGGTTCCCTTATCGGTTTGTAAGTGACGCATAGAATATGTATCTAAAATCGGTTGTAATGACTTTTCCATTTCAACAGCATTTTTAGATTTCATCGGCACCGCCAACGCATATTTACTAAAACAATTTATTAAAACCAAAATATATTTATAACCTTTATTCGCTCTAGCGAATGACAGCATTTCCACAAGGTCGGCTTGGTAAAGATCATACAATCCTTTCACCTCAACATGACGAGTGGGAAAATTCCTACGAGCCTGTTTATGAATCTCTCTCGCAATGCCCCTCCTCACTGTTACAGCTGGCGTTGTCATTGTTGTTCTGACTAGCCTAAAATGAATAAATCGTTATTTCAATTGTGTATTATTTGGATAGCCTTGAATTACCCACTACGATTATTAAGTGTCTGCACGAATCTTATAAGGAGGTGTTAATCAAACGCAATACTGGTGGATACAATTATTCATTATTAAAAGATATTATGACTATAAATATACCCGATAATGAAGTATACGAATTTTTAAGAGTGTATTCCAAAGAGAGTTTATTGAGTGATGATTTCATGCTAATGAACTATCCACAATACAGAAAATTATTAAGGTGGGGTCATCGTCCAAAATCAGATGGACAATTACCTGTTTTCAATGTTAAGACAATAGGAGTTGCTGTGACATATGTGTTTACGTCCAAAATCAGCAACAGAAATTATTATAGACAATGTAAAGGTGAATAAATAAATTATTTAACACATAAATTGAAACATTTATTTTATACAAACTAATTTACATCTTTTCCTGTTTACTTATTAACTAATTTACATTTTGGTGAATAAATACGATGTTCAATAGCTGGAACGTCTTTTTCCTGCCAACTATGAATTTGTATATTACAACAAATACAAACAGCATGATCTCCAATTGAATTATAATAAAACCCAGATTGTACCATGTCGTCGACATTTGGATATGGTTTTGGCCAATTTGCGAACGTATCTCGCATTTTCTTCTCTATATCAAAAATGGACAACTTACACTCTACATAATGTTGGCCAATACAACTTAGATTTAAAATTTTGTACATTTGTTTTCTCATACAGTCATTTACATCTTTACAACATATTTTTTCGTTTTTATTACTATTTTCAATAAAACCCTCCAAACCGCAGTAATGTTTTTTTACAAAACCATCAATACACGCATTTTCATCAGTATCAATAAAAGAAGACGTCATTTTTAAGTGTAATAAATTCTGTACACAATATTATAAATATTTACACAAATTTGATATATTTATTAAAAATTTCTTTACTTAAACTTAATAAAATACACACAATGTGTTTACCAGACAATCTATTATAAATATTTACACAATTTTGTTATATTTATTAAAAATTTCTTTTTTAAACTTAATAAAATACATACAATGTGTTAGAATTTTTCACACACTATAGGATTACAAAATGTGCAATATTTTTTTTTTTTATAACTCGAATTTTATGTTTATCACAAGGCAAATATTCTAAAATATCTTTGTCTGGCAATCTGTCATATATATGTTCAAGATTTTCAGAATGATTCTTGTAACACGCTTTCAAAGCTGCCTTCCAAAACGTCTAGAGCTTTTCTCAAAGCTTCCTCAAATAACACACAAACACAAATGTCTGGGCCGTCTCCTGTAAACGACTGACAGGACCATGCGCAGCTTTTGTAGTGCTTACTAGCCATATCATAGTCTTCCAAACCATAATTCTCTACATAGGCGTTGGCCTTGCTTATGTAATAATGAGCCATGGTTTTTCCGCATGCACAAAGGTTTGGATGTGACGATAATGCAAACACACGTTCTGCTGCGGATAACATATTAGCGGCGTTGCGCAAACAATACTAAAGTCCAAGGTCCTGATGCAATTTATCTATTACACAAGGCAATAAATATTTTATTTACAATCACACCCAGCACAATTATTACAAACATCATTTTAATTGCTTATACCTGCTAAAAAATTAAAACGTTTTTATCTTTCTCTTTTGCTAAGAGACTGTGAGAATAAAATTATCTGTAGTGGTGGAGTTGAGCTTATAGTCAATTTATTTACAAACAAACAAATCGTGATAACCAAATTACAGTCGTTCAACGAACTGACAAAAAATAACAAAATTTCTCTCTTGACTCTGAAAGCATTCATGACTCATTTATATGTATATTATTTGTTGCACAAACAATACTACTGACCAAGGTGATGACGGAATTTATCTGTTGCACAACGCGATAGACTTTTCTGAATCGGAGAACTGGGTACCCCTGAAATGCTCTTCGGACGGGGGGCCGAGGGGCTCCCCGCACAACCCGCCAAAGAAGGAAAACATATGAGAAACGAGGGGGGCGGCCAATCGGAAAGCGGATAAGTAAATGAAACGGTGGGAGAAATGAGGGGGGCGATCATGAGCGACCAATAGAAACCGCAACATTTCCTGGTGCAATTGTTGTCTGAACCAGAGAACTGAGAGGGGGGAGAGCTGGAGCTCCCCGCACATCCCGCCAAGGAAGGGGCAAGGTGATGACGCAATTTACGTACGCCCGGCAGGACCGGCTACGTACGCCCGACAGGACCGGCAAATCCCTTACTACTAGTGTTTTATTATAAATGCCGATATCACCAACTTCAGACGCAATATTTGCCCACCTTAAACAAAATGTTTTTAGCATCAGTGTTTTATTATAAATGCCGATATCACCAACTTCAGACGCAATATTTGCCCACCTTAAACAGAATGTTTTAGGATCACTGTTTTATTATAAATGCCGATATCACCAACTTCAGACGCAATATTTGCCCACCTTAAACAAAATGTTTTTAGCATCAGTGTTTTATTATAAATGCCGATATCACCAACTTCAGACGCAATATTTGCCCACCTTAAACAAAATGTTTTTAGCATCAGTGTTTTATTATAAATGCCGATATCACCAACTTCAGACGCAATATTTGCCCACCTTAAACAAAATGTTTTTAGCATCAGTGTTTTATTATAAATGCCGATATCACCAACTTCAGACGCAATATTTGCCCACCTTAAACAAATTGTTTTTAGCATCAGTGTTTTATTATAAATGCCGATATCACCAACTTCAGACGCAATATTTGCCCACCTTAAACAAAATGTTTTTAGCATCAGTGTTTTATTATAAATGCCGATATCACCAACTTCAGACGCAATATTTGCCCACCTTAAACAAAATGTTTTTAGCATCAGTGTTTTATTATAAATGCCGATATCACCAACTTCAGACGCAATATTTGCCCACCTTAAACAAAATGTTTTTAGCATCAGTGTTTTATTATAAATGCCGATATCACCAACTTCAGACGCAATATTTGCCCACCTTAAACAAAATGTTTTTAGCATCAGTGTTTTATTATAAATGCCGATATCACCAACTTCAGACGCAATATTTGCCCACCTTAAACAAAATGTTTTTAGCATCAGTGTTTTATTATAAATGCCGATATCACCAACTTCAGACGCAATATTTGCCCACCTTAAACAAAATGTTTTTAGCAGCAGTGTTTTATTATAAATGCCGATATCACCAACTTCAGACGCAGTATTTGCCCACCTTAAACAAAATGTTTTTAGCATCAGTGTTTTATTATAAATGCCGATATCACCAACTTCAGACGCAATATTTGCCCACCTTAAACAAAATGTTTTTAGCATCAGTGTTTTATTATAAATGCCGATATCACCAACTTCAGACGCAATATTTGCCCACCTTAAACAAAATGTTTATAGGATCAGTGTCTTATTATAAATGCCGATATCACCAACTTCAGACGCAATATTTGCCCACCTTAAACAAAATGTTTTTAGCATCAGTGTCTTATTATAAATGCCGATATCACCAACTTCAGACGCAATATTTGCCCACCTTAAACAAAATGTTTTTAGCATCAGTGTTTTATTATAAATGCCGATATCACCAACTTCAGACGCAATATTTGCCCACCTTAAACAAAATGTTTTTAGCATCAGTGTTTTATTATAAATGCCGATATCACCAACTTCAGACGCAATATTTGCCCACCTTAAACAAAATGTTTTTAGCATCAGTGTTTTATTATAAATGCCGATATCACCAACTTCAGACGCAATATTTGCCCACCTTAAACAAAATGTTTTT
>JBAIZL010000006.1:57175897-57183397 GCA_036971475.1 Prosapia bicincta | reverse complement strand
CTAATAGAGGGAATTGAATAACTAGCTATTTAGACACTTTCTCCAGTTACTACTTCTCTCTTGGTTGTATGTGTAACTATTCTGTAAACCTGAAACAAATACTAGCATCTTTGCAGAGACAAACCACTTCGGAAATTTAACCAGTTCTATCCAGAGAAGGACGTTGGAGACAAAACTCTTCACAACAAACCTTATTATACGTAACCCACCAACGAAACGAACGCCGAAAGCATTGCAGAAAACTTCTCACACTCACTACAAAAGAACATTCCATGATTGTTCCGATGCATTCACAGACTAAACTATCATTTCCTGAGCAGATAACAGAGGATTGTATAAACTTCTTTCCCAAGAAGAAAGTCCACACATCACGTCTAACGTAGCTACAGCTACGTCAAGAGAAACAATGTAGGCCTTAAACAACTGTTATGTTCATTTAGCAATTTTTTATAATTTTGACTAAAACGATAAAAGGTAATTATTTTTTGTTCGTTTTGTAGCTCATTTATAACTCTATATTTTACGATAAAAAGCTTGACTTACATCACTAACTTATTGAAATATCCCAGTAGATGCTTTCACACTAATTTTGTGTCTTGTTCAACGCTATTCTTACACCACTTTAACTTCTTAAGTGCAGAACTGTTCAACCTTTTTCAATTCCTTCTATTAGTTCACACTCTCCTTACATATATCTTATTCAAATTTTCAATCGGTAATTAAATACTATTTATTCATCCACTCAAGTTAAAATAGGGCTTATATTTCTTATATCTTGTAGTTAATGCCACTTTATATCAACACAGTTTTTTTCAAATATTATTACATTAATTAAATTTAATGAATTAATTTTAGTTGTATGTAAGAAAAAACGTTTCACAAAAGGGCAAGTCATGCAACATAGTTACTTCGTCCATTTGGGTTATATTAAGTAAAAATATATGGTTTCTTAAAACAACTGATTTTATAGGTTATGTGATAGAACAGCTGTTTTATGTTATAGGTTATGTGATAGAACAGCTATTTTATGTTATAGGTTATGTGATAGAACAGCTGTTATATGTTATAGGTTATGTGATAGAACAGCTGTTTTATGTTATAGGTTATGTGATAGAACAGCTGTTTTATGTTATTGGTTTTGAGATAGAACAGCGGTTTTATGTTATAGGTTATGTAATAGAACAGCTGTTTTATGTTATAGGTTATGTGATAGAACAGCGGTTTTATGTTATAGGTTATGTAATAGAACAGCTGTTTTATGTTATAGGTTATGTGATAGAACAGCTGTTTTAACGCACAGGTCGAGTTACTTTATCTATATTAGTTGTAATTGTTTATTAAAAAGTAACTCAAATAAAAATGTTCTTTGTCTAAGTAGTAATTGACTTTGAAAGGTTGTTTCTATTACTTGTTATACATAAGGGAGTATGTGACTCATAGATATTAGAGTGCCGGTACAATGTAGAATTTTGATGATGCTAATAATAAGAACAAAAATGAGAAGGAACAACCCTTAGGATCACAGATCATCGATTAATTAAAAATAATAATTTCGTTAAAAAATGCTGCATATGATATCACTGTAATTGTAACCATCAGGCTGTTTGAACTTTTGACTATCGAAGTAAAAACTTGCTAAAAATACAAAATTAGAGTAGCGAGTAAGTGGGGTGAAAATAATGGTGTAGAACCGTTGGACCACTAATATTCTGAGCACTATTTATGACCACTGAAACTATGGTTAAATAGTAACAATTAATACTAAAAACCTGTAACTATAAATAGTTTTATTTTAACCTGATGAACACGAGTCTTGGTTGTTATGCTTCTGATGCTGGTTACTTAGTAACCGAAAGTACGTCAGATTTTTAAAAAAATATTTGTATCTAAGAACATTATACATATGTTAGTGCATTACACTTGACTTTAGTAACACTTACTTTTTTTATTATTGAGGACGGTGGTTTCGGGAGATGTGTCCCATTGTGAACTCCGACAGTAACTGACCTCTTGCAATTGCTCTGAGTTGAAAATGGGACACATTTCCCGAAACGGCCGTCCTCTATAATCAAAAGCGTAAGTGCTACTACAGGCAATTATAACATATATCCAAGTTATTATGTTAATTAGAACTTAAATAGTGAGAACAATTCACAGTGGTAAAAAAATTTAAACGGTTCACTCAAAATCTCACTACACACTAGTTTATCAAAACACACAGACTAGTTTCGACGACAATATCGCCTTCATCAGTGATTGGCTACTACTGTACCCGTCGTTGAAACTAGCCTGTTTTAATAAACTAGTGTTTAGTGAGATTTTGAATGAACTGTATTAATATTTTACTATATATACAAGTGTTTTATTTAAAAAGTAGTGTCAAGTGAAGATGGAATCAAATATCTCAAATATTTGTGGTTAAAGGTTTTTGTGTGTTATTTATTATGACTCTGACCTCAACTTTCTTGAAGGTCTCTGAACTGCGTGAAAAAATATTTTGAAGTATCGATTTTTTTTAAAAAAATTTAATACTATATTAAAGTAAAACAAAAAAATATTTCTCCTAGCCCAAACAAAACATTTTAAACTGTTTTGGTTTCTGATTAATTCAAAAAAAGTTTACAATATTTTAAAAAATCTATTGAATTTATTTAAATTTGTATTTTATACGAGGATGACAGAAAGGTAGGTCGAAGACGCCATCTGTGATCGAGTTGAAACTTATTTTAAACCAAGAACAAAGCACTTAGGAGGTGCTAAACCCGTCTAATGGGAAATTTCAGTAAATTAGAGGTCCCTCAACTTTAATTCATGGAAATAGTTAGAATCTATTTACAATTTTCTACTTTATTATTAATAAAACATTACTTAAGTCAATTATTTATTAAAAATGTTCACTACAAATGCCATTCAATGCGTTGTTAAATGATTTGGAGATGCTGATTCTTTACAACATTGAAAACTGTATTTATCTAGTGCAAAAATATTTGCTGTGAACATTTTCAGTAAGCCACTAGTTTAAGTTAAAATTATATCATAAAATGGTAAAAATAGGCTGTGGCACTCGGGGGAGAGCCAACAGAAGTGAAATCAACAAACATTTTAAATTGAGAAAACATGTAGTTTTGCGTAGTGAGAAATTACCTAAACATTTGTTATCAGACACGCCTAAGAAGATTTTCCTTTCAAAAATTGAATTAAGCATACATTGCTTATTATCATTGTTATATTCAATTATTTGTAAAGATTCATCAAATTTTAAATAAATAAATATTTTTATTTACAAACTGATCAAAACTAACATAAATAAATGAAATCTCTATACCCCAAATGACTTGTTTCTTTCATTTAAAACCTTATGTACATTTTGATTGCATAGCAATCATCCTCAGAGGTAATTTACAATAAAAATAGGTTTTTTTGTATTTTTATTGTAAATTACCTCTGAGGATGATTGCTATACAAACGAAATGTACACAACGCTTTTAAATAAAAGAAAAAAGACATTCGTGGAATACAGGTTTCATTTATTTATGTTAAACATTACGCCACAGTTGTTTTATACAGTTATGATCAAAACTACTTAATAGTAACCTTTTTCCGCAACAATGTTCAATAAATAATGTAACATAACTTATGCAGTAAATCAGTTGTCCTAAAACATAACCTATTACATAAAATCAGCTGTTACATGCAATCATATGTTATCATTTAATTCACTTTGAGATGACTCATAGTATAACCTGACGGAAACTATACTGACGCTAAATTGTATGTTTATGTCCATCCAATAAGTTTTTCTAGGCGTCGCTATAAAAAGGTTTTCACTTCAAAAATAATAAAATAGTGAATAGTGGTGACTGTCGTGAATCGATTGATTATACTCTGCCTCCATGAGAGATGTTTCCTCCAAGTTTCCAAAGCGATGACGTCACGCTTCGTGCAGTTTTCCGCAGCCTAGTAATGGCCCAGACATCGCGACGGACTGACGCAACGTGGAACAATCTGGAGGATCTTTTCGGAATCTCTCAGCTACTAAGCCGCTTCCCGTTTCCGCATTATACAATCACGCAGAGCTGGATGAACCCTTAAATGTGTAGCAGCTCGGAATTGTACTCCGTCATTCTGTACTACTCGACCGAATAAGTAGGCTACTCGAATATCATTATATCTGTCTGTATGTTATATTTGGAAATTACGTTTGGTTCACTTGAATGTATTGTGATAAGTCGAGGAATTTTCTGATCAACCCAAAAGTGTATGAACTGTCACTAAAATAGCGTAAATAATAAATTTTAAAATTCCAATACTAAACATGGTGTAGATAGGTTGGGTGCCAGGGCATAGGGGAATATTTGGAAATGGAGCCGCAGATGCGCTGGCTAGAGAGGGGTCTTCAACTCCCCTAATTGGACCGGAGTCGGCGGTAGGTATTTCCAAATTCATGGTCAAGATTGCAGTGCTAAGGTGGATGGCTGAAAGACACTGTGAGCACTGGGTCAGGGCTGAAGGAATGAGACACAGTAAGCTAACCCTTAGGAAACCTTCCTTGGGGCTGCAGGAGAGTCTCATCTATCTGTCTAGGCAGGAATTGAGGATAGCCAAGGTCTACTCCGGGACACTGTGAACTAAGGAAACATCTGCATAATACGGGTATCTTCAAAGATGAACCAGTGTGCAGATTATGCGGGCAAGAACTGGAGACCGCCACACACATCATTTATAGATGTGAAGCACTTGCCGAGAGGCGCTTCAAACTCTTTGGTGATAGCACAGCTCTGGAAGAGGATGCTGAAGGTAAAACACTAGTCAGGAAACTTCTAAACCTGGTAAGAGGGAAAGGGCTCTTTGACTAGATCAGGGAGGTAAGTACAATATACCTAAGGTAGCGGTGCTTCGGGCAGTTTAAACCCGCTCCCAAGTTAATAAAAAAAAGCATGGCTTATATACCTCAACTTATACGTTTTGTAGCTCCTTCTTTTTCTTTAATATACATCAAGTATTACAAACAACAAACTTTAAAGGCAATTCCTTCTTGGGCCAACAAAGAAAAATTTGTTTAGATACTTTTTATTACAAATAAAATTAACTTAAATAAAAGTTATAAGTATTGTTTACATAAATAAAAGTTACTTTTTTACTATAAATAAAGTAACATAACCTACGCGTTAAAACAGCTGTTTTAGCACATAACTTATAACATAAAATCTTATGAAATTATATATTATCTTTTATTTTAAGAAAAATGGGAAGAAATAGCTATATTGCATTACTTGACCTTTTTGTGTAAAGTTTCATTAAATTCAATATTGAATCAGTATTTGAAAAAACTGTATTAACATCAAGTGTCATCCTCTACAGGTTTTAAAAAAATGTATACTTCACTTGAGTGAATAAATAACAAATATTTTACTAACGATTGGAAATGTGAACAAAATATAAATGAGAGTGTGAACTGATAGAAGGAATTGAAAAAAAAACATAACTAATAGCGCGAACTTAATCATTCAAACTGCTCACTTAAACAAAAATGCTCTTAATAACATAGAAAAAGCTAAAGAAGAAGCGTATTTAAAATAACAGAAAAATAATAGTGTGGAAAAATTAGAAAATAAAATAAAAATTAAAAATCAAAATAAAATCCCCAGCTAAAATGAAAAAAAGAAACCATAATATTTCCTACATTTACACGTGTTGGATCTGAAATCAAACATAACACAGAATGGTAAAAACACAATCTTAAACATTTAAAACTAACAATCTAAAATATGTTCAATCTAGGTACAAACACAATAGATAAACGTAACAACTTTCCTAATATACTTACTCCCTACCTACAGCATAGAGAGTTTAATTAGCCTCCTGACAAATAGTATCAGTGTGTTATGTTTCTATACAAAAACGACTTAGAAACAACATGCAAAGAACGCTCCCTATTTAAAAACAAGCCTGATCGAATGCGATAGGCGAATGACTGTGTGAATAACCATCATTATTTTATGACTGATGAGGCAGGTCTTCAAAGCATGCCATAAACATAACACCTTAGATGGCTGGGAAACCTGGTATATTAACAAGTACCACGATAAGATGTTAACAATGGACCTGGCATCGTTATGAACGCCATCTTGTTACAGCCAGAATCCATAATGGATTTCTCTTTAACGTGAATGTGATGTCGTTTTGCTGGTATATAGGTTATTTTATAAATACAAATATATAGATATGTTGGACTCATACACGCGCACAAAAGCGCGCACTCACACACACACACACACACACACACACACACACACACACATGAGCGGTAGCGAGGATGTATTCATAAATAACAACATTTAAATTACAACTGTTTTCGTCATTTACAATTATTGGCATTATTACAATCCCAATTGTACTTACATATTCTTGTAATAAAGTATTAACAAAAAAAAACAGCCTTTAGGCCTACATCAAATATATATGAAAATAACTGAGGATAATCAAAACAGGAATTCGTTATTAATTGTTAACTATTTAACAATAGCTTAACAATAACAAAGCTTAACAATGTAAAGCTTTTCGTTGGTAATTAGTAAATAACATTATCAGAAATGAATAAAACTATAAATGATGTTTTGTATTATTCATTTCTGATGTTGTTGGTATTGTTTACCAACGAAAAGCTTTGAATAATAAAAAAATAATAATAATTCTTGTATTTAAATACCCCCAGTTGTTTTGATTATCAGACGAGAAAACATATCATATATATAGTAGAGAGAGAGAGAATGTCTGTGTGTTCAAAAATCCAAAGATCTCATTCATGTTTTTTTACTTGTGCTTTTTATATAGTTAGAAGAATATCCAATCATATAACCAAGTGTTTATAAAATATTCAAACACGTTGACGAGCTTTAGTATCTACTTGATCATTCATCACAAAGCGTTAATTAATTTCTCTCATTAGACAGGAATGTGTTTACAAGTTTAAGCCGAGTCGTTTTATCAACGCGTCCAAAACATTAACCAAAACATTTTTCAATTTACCAAAACGTTGAGGACAATGTTTAATTAAAAGGTAAAACGTTCTAAAGATATTTAACGGCAACTGAAAGTTAATCAGCTGGTCGAGTGCAACTAAAGTTGGGCGGGCTAAACACATTGTTGACGCTACTAAATCAGCTGGCCACGCCCCTTTCACACTCCGTGTACAGCCGAAACCATTCATCAAAAACTAAATCACGTGAGAAACGCTACGGACAGAGGAATTTTAAGAAACGGTTTTTACCCAAGTCGGCTTTTTGTTAATAATGTTTTAGGGAAAGGGAGGGGAGGTCGAAAAGCAAAAGAATCAGAAAATAATAATTATTTATTATTCTGATATCTGTTATTATTTGTGGCTGCGTGAATATGGAGTGACTACATACACTTCCGAAAGTTAGACAGTAAAAACACGTAAAATTCTTACTAAATATTTTACTAGCCTAATAAGTAGGCCTATAACTGGTAAATGAATGA
>JBAIZL010000006.1:56810897-57170897 GCA_036971475.1 Prosapia bicincta | reverse complement strand
TTTATAGCTTCAGGTACTCAAGGTACTACTCTCTACAAGAGTCAGAGACATACAGATCCCCTGGCTCTATGAATAAAAACAATAACGACTCATGTAGTTGACATTGTATATTTGAAGTAGACCTGCTCTCTACTGGTGTCATAGAGTTGATACTGTACTTGATTTAAAGTGCAGTAAATCATAAGAAACAGAAAATATTCAAATCTAGAGCATATCTACAATAGAGAATAGGTCTACTTTAGTTTTGCATACATGATCTGAAATCCCAGAGTAACAATATACAAATTGAGGGAATTTTTATTTCATCTTTCTGTTCACACCCACAGTACTTTTAAATCCCAAAATTGACGATCAAAAATGATTGTTTTGGATGTATATATTTCCAACCAATTTAATTATAGAGTTCTGTTGTATTTTTTAAAATTAAAATACAGATTTTTCAACTATTTTTCAGTTGTGCACCAGTGGTTGGCTGTACTTGTTGTCAAAAATTATTGACCTCTTGGATACAGTAAGTCTAATTTTATTTTAAAATTCTATGTAACTTAAATTAGCTTATATATCTTGGATATTTTTATTAATTTATATTTAGAGTAAAACTCAGTTGGTTTAACTGTAAGATACAAGCTCATGAGCACATAAACAATGATTTATAGTGTTAAAAAAAAGCCTGAGTGAAATTTCGGTCTTAAAACTCAATTTTGTCTAAGCATCGCTTCTGTATGGCTTCCACTTTTGCTGACAACATGACTTCTTGGAAGCATCACAACTTCCTGCCTTCTACTTTGGCAGACATCTTGACTCCTTGGAAGCTCTGCTCTTCCCTGCCTTCCACTTTGCCAGAGAGAGCTTGGAACACATTAATCTTCAAGTGAAATAACTTTCACAACAAACTTTTCTTTTTTCCATCTATTCTAATACAAGTGGTTTTCTGACGAAAGATCCTTAGTCTTTCTATAAAAATAAAGGTATGACGTTGAAGAAAAATTAGTTACTTTAAAAATAAAAACTGCTTGAATCAAAAGAATGTTTCATAATATTATCTTCAATCAACAACAATAATCTGGCCTATCCATGGGCGTTTTTATTCAGAGATATCATTCAGAAAGTTACTCATCGATGAAAATACCTTATAAAACCTGTACATCAAAGTAAACACGAGTAGCTAAATAATGCAGCCATTTTTACGATTGTCAGAATGCAGAACAGAACCCTGCTTGCCCTCCAATGGATTATAACCTCGAAGATCCGAAATTCTTTCTAGGGCCGTCCCTGTATTGTGTTTTAGGTATTTAAACAATGAGAAATTAAGTTTTGGAGTGTTTACTATCCATGAAGGAGTGTAGCGGGTTTATCTAACTATAGGGAGCGGTTGCCGTTCTGGGTTATTCAGAATTTGCAAGGTCCGTATGCCGAATGGAACAGTCGAATGTTGACGTCTATCGTATTAGTCTTCAAGGGAGTTATTGAAAACTAAATAAAGCATAGAGAGCCCATTTAGGCGCTCTAAAAGTTTTCTTTCTAAAATATAAGGTCATTCGTAACGAGATTAAAGAATACTTAAATCTTTTAGGGACGATGTACGAACATATTTAATAACCGCTCTGTATTTACTCGTTTTATATAACTAACTTGAAATTATATGTTTTGAAAATTCTGTTCTCACGTATTACACGGAGGCCACTAATATAGGTATGTATGTTGTATTATATTACAACCAAATCTATCCTGCCTGGTTACTTCATAGGTAAATAAAATCAAATAAATTAACTTGAACCAACACGCAAATTAACTGCGGAAAACACGCTAAAGTAAGGTTATGATAGATTTATTTACTCACGTTTTAGTTGGTACTACGTTTTTGGGGCGGCCAGTAGCAACAGCGCATTGCACTACGTCTAGACATGAATAGCTATAGAGCATCCAGTTAGGATAGAGTTAGTTGTAATTTTATACAACCTTACTACGTACCTATGTTAGTGGCCTTCATATAATATGTAAGTGCCGTAAATTCTTTTGATAGTTTATTATGAACTTATTACACAACTTGCAAATATAAAATATATTTTAGTCTTTAAAACATTCTACAAAATATATGTTTTTATAAACTTGGCGAAGTTCAAATATTTTTAAGCCTATAAAAGACTGAAAATTTGATATTTTTATAAAATTGGCCAATTTCGTATAATTGTAAGCCTATAAAAACAACACAAAATTTTATAATTTTCTGGAGAGCGATAATCTGCTTTATAGTCTGCAGTTTTACATGTAGGATCTATACGTGTTGGTAAATTTAGGAAATGTTTTAGATTTTCCACATTTTAACCTCTATTTACGCTTTGCGACTCTTAAAATCACTTTTTAGATTTAAATATTTTTATTTGATTCCATCCTCACTTAAGCTACTAATTTTTCACTAAAAATACCTAACCATATAATAATATTACTCTTGCCCATGGCCGCCCATATGAAAATTTGCAGGGGCTATACGTAAAGGCATTGCATACTAACAATGTAGCCTATTGTTTAACCTATTACTACCTATAAAGTACTAGACCACGGTACTTATTGTATAAAGAAAATACACACATTTATTTACAGAAACATACATTTTTTGTATATAAATATTTTAGTCCTAAATTATGTCCCACAATTCACCAATTTTTAAAATAAATTTTCTCGAAAAATGCACTGGTTTACATATGGCGTTTAGATATAAATGTTGCTTCTTAAAGCTGGGGTTAAGCCAGGAGGCCCCCCCTTCTCCCCGGGTATAGAAGCCACTGCACTTGGCTATAGTAGTACTTGGCCTAATATTTTTTTAAATTCCTACTATTAGGCCACACTCTCCTTATATATATCTTTTACAAATTTTCAATCGTTAATTAGTTTAAATTCATTCACTCAAGTTGAAATACATTTCTTTTAACCTATGGATGACAATTGGTGTTAATACAGTTTTTTCAAATATTTATTCAAAAATAAAATTATAAAATTTTGAGGGACTAGGTTGTATTCGAACTGAGAATTTTCATGTGCCAAGTCTAGCGCTTTGACACTGAGCCAACCTTCCCATTGCTAGAAATGCATTTGTCAAAGATGTATGAATTTTTCTTTTGCCCAATCTGGTTGTCGACGAAACCTTCGTTTTACAACCTTAAATAGTTGGTATTATTACCACACAATATCGTAAATAATCTCTAGGATTAAAAATTAATGGACAGAATAAAATAAACAAACTGGATTAACGGTGTCAAACTTTGCTACACAAATATAATACCAAAATAAAGCGATTAGAAACTGCAACACAATGCAAGTGACGTAAAAAGCGTATAAATAGTAACAAACAAAAATAATAGTCCAAGACCATATGTAGGAAGGAAAATGGAAAATTGCAAGGAAATTCGTTTTCTATTTTCCAACTTAGTATTGTTATTCTGACATATGTATAGGCCTATACATATTTATAATAAATGTAATTATAACAATAACAATAAACTCAAATAAAACTTTTCTTTGATGAATTAAATAGGAATTGACTTTACAAAATGAGATTTTATAATAGTTGTTTTTATTTCAGGACATGTCCTATTGTCAACTTAAAAGGTAAATTAAAAAGATGTAAGTGCTACTATAGGCAAGTGTAACGTACAAATAAATGTTCAAGTGTTTTTAGTAAAATTTGTAAAAAGAAAAAAAATTGAGTTAGCTCATACTTTTATATTAAAATTTTAAGTATTGCTTGAGAGCTAAGGTAATAAGAAACACAAAACACAATCATTTTCGGAGTTAAGGAGGGCAAGGAGGGTCATTCCCCCCCCCCCCAACTTTTTTACAGGTGTATTATTTTTTTTATAAACAAGAGCTTACAATTAACTCATTAAAATAATAAAATTAACAATAGTGCTGACAAGAAATATACTCGGCAGTATCAGCTGTTATTTCCATCGTATGTGAGTTATTTCCTAAGTATGATTGTTAAGTTCAAAGAAAAATAGAACTTTATTTTAATCTTACAACTCATGATGTTCAAAATGAAATTTTAGGAATTGATTCAGACGAAGTTTGCTATTCAATGTTATTTTTCTCATAGAAGAAAATCAGGCTTGTTTTTGGACGTATGAGTTAGTAAAATTCGAAAAAATTAAAACAATTTGTAAAGCTGTAAGTCTGAAAGCCTCCGATCTGCATCTATGAGAAACATATCGTTGAATATAATACCCTAACTTACCTATAGTAAAAGTAGTTTAAAACATGTATCTTGGAACTATAATGTAGGTTATTTTATTCTGGCTCAATGTCGGCCTGCTTTTGAATGTTCTCTATTTTTGGGGGGAGTACTCTCGGACTCATTTGATATCCCCAGGGCAATCTTATGCCCCCCCAGAACAAAACTTGTAACTCCGCCCATACCCACAATCTATACAATAGTTTATTTCTTAAAGGCATTAATGACAAAATCCAGTGACTAAATCTAATTTAGTCTACGTCAAAATTATAACTAGCTATAACGTCAACTATACTTAAGTCGTATTAATTTTACTCACTGATGATGACTTTGTCATTGAAACGCCTTTGATTTGCTTAACAAAAGTCCATACTTTGTCAAGTATTAGGACTGGTAGATAAATACATCCACAGCCATATATGTTTAAACTCCCTTCATAAAGTGTCCATCTCACAATACGCGGGTTGCAATTCATTTCTCTTGTCCACTGCTAAATGCTGGTTAACCTATATCTGCGACTTAGTGAAAGCATATCTATTCAGTCCAATTCAATTGTCCCCGGCTAACTGTTATGGAACAATCGTACATACGTGCTTGACGTGACTGACACTGTCTCGCGCCATATTTTGACAACTGGAAAGTTGGATAGGCCTATATTGACAGTTTGATATTTTCCAGGTCAAACGTTTAGAATCCTGGCCAGGGTGACTGAGGGATTCAGCGTTAGAGAACTGTGCGAAAACGTTTTTATAGGCGTCTAACCGATTTTAATAGCCTGCAAAACTATTTATAAGAATTAATCACTTAAACAATAGTTTATGACTATCCGAACTTTAAATTTTGTAAATTTGTTAAAACTTTCTGAGACAGAACGTTTTCGATCGCTATTGGCGATCTTCATCAGTGTCTTCTGCTTGGAGATGTCAGGTCAAGCGGTGACGGTTTTAAAGGCAGGTTTTCGATAGTATCAAAGAGTATGTGTGATTTGTATTGTGTTTGTTCGTTTAATATGTTTGTACTTTGTGTGTCTGTAAATTTTATATTGTTCTAGTGTGTTGAGATGTGGTCCTTTTTTGTTAATGCTTAGGATTTTTAGGTTATGGTAAATGTCTGTGTATTTGTGTTCTGTTTCTTTTATGTGAGTCGAAATTTAAGTGAAGTTGGTATAACCTATAATTCATAAAGTCTTTATTTTTCATCATAACCTAGAAATCCTATACATCAACAAAAAAGGACCACGTCTCCACACGTTAGAACAATATAAAATTTACAGACACACAAAAACACAAAGTACAAACATATTAAACGGACAACCCCAATACAAATCACACATATTTTTTTTACTATCGAAAACCTGCCTTTAAAACCGTCACCGCTTGACCCGACATCTCCAAGCAGAAGGCACTGATGACGATCGCCACATAGCGATCGAAAACGTTCTGTCTCAGTAAGTTCTAACAAATTTACAAAATCTAAAGTTCAGATAGTCATACACTATTGTTTAAGTGATTAATTAAGATTCACTAATGGACTACAAAATTCAAGTACTTATAAGAAGCTTAAAACGCCTTTTTAATTGTACAATAAATATAAATTTTGGCACATGAATCAGCGTATATGTTTTAGTTAAACGTTTACCATTAACCTCCCACCTATGATGTTTTTCGTTCTTACATAAATTATGCCTTCTCAGGAATATATTTTAAACATAAATGAAGTTATACTAAACGTTGACACACCATAAGTAGTGCTTCGAATTTAAAAAAGAAAAACATAACCTAAATGTACAAGCACACAATATAGGTCTAAACGGAATCTGTCCATAAAACTGATCACCATTTTATAAGAACTAATATTATAAACCTATTTTACAATCTAGCAACAAAATTATATTGTTTTAAAAATAATACAAAATTAATTAATAAGCCTTACATCGGATCCAGATAAGTTGCGTAACCTACTCGCTTCGCGAAATGTCATTTGATGCACAAATGAACGATTTCTGCTTGACTCCGCCCATCGCTCACTATATGTCTACATCAAGAAATAAGTTATATTTTTTTTATTTAACCAAATCGATCCTAACTGGGCACCTATTACCTATATTAGACGCTTTAGAGTTAGCCTTTTTAAGTGCTCTGTTAAAGGATCAACGCAATTAATTACAAAATATTTTTATTTTATGGACCTAAAGCAGTAATTCCCAATCTGTGCACCGCCACTACCAGGGCGCCACTGATCATTGTCAAAATTGAAAGTTTACCATTTCAGGGTATTAAAAATACCATGAATTGAATCAACAATTTTTATAGTACACAATGTTGTGGTTGACAGTAAAATTGTTACATTTATTTATAAAGAGTAAAGACCTACTACGCTATATTATATTATTGATCTTTCTATTTTTACCCAGTGAATAATTTTTCCTGTAACAAGTAAAATTCTTATGGTGATTCATGCCCACTGCCTAGGTCAGGCCTAAACCATATTTTCTATTGGCTGTTATTTAATGCAATGTGTTTGGTTTTTCCTGGTGAAAAACCAATTATGGTTATCATCGCCAAACAATAGCAAAGACAAAAACCAAAAAAAGTTTTAATAAAATAAAATTTACAAAACATAACAAATAAATATAATTCAACACAAAACTTGTATGTTTTTGGTAAGCAATGTCGAAAAATACACACACACACACACACACACACACACACACACACACACACACACACACACACACACACACACACACACACACACACACACACACACACACACACACATATATATATATATATATATACATACATACATACATATATATATATATATATATATATATATATATATATATATATATATATCATTAAAATTGACTTAACACTTTAGCCTACTACCAACAAATTAATGCCCAATACTCTGTAGGGGTACTACCAGAAAATATTTATATTTCAAGAAAATCATGACTTGAAAACGTTTCAAGTCCCCTCTTACGGCCAGCACAGACCTACTAGAAAAATTATTTGCCACTGGTATTACTCATACCTCCGTCGCTCCATAAAAACACTAGATTCAGCGGATTTGGGTTTTCATGTGTTCCTTGCAGATACTAATGGCAAGCTAGGGTTTTCATTTTTTTGTCACAGAACCCACAGTTGACTTGCTGTGAGGTTAACTCTTCGTAAGGATATGTTTGTGTCTGTTTAAATTAGATAATAATTGAATAACTTATTACTCCAATATTTAGCATAGACAACAACAGTTCTAATGACCATCTTCTGCTAATTGCCAATTAGTACTTCTCGTTGCATTTCATGCAATAATTGTAGACCCACATTTCTCTGTTTCCTCCTTTTAGACACTACCAAATAGTTTTTCACTAGGATCCATAAATGCGATTGGAGGTACGTGGCCAATGCTTAATGTAACCCTTCAACATACTCATAGAGTTACTCTTATGAGCAATCAACCGCACTTCCTGTTGTGTGTTCACTATAACACTCACACCTAGACTGCAATCCCTAAAGAAGCTCTTTCCTGACAAATAGAAAGAAGTCAAGGAGAAAAAGGTTTGAACCTTTATTATAAAACAAAATTTATACTTGCAGATTATTCGCTCAGAATGAATTAATAGTAAATTGATCACTAACATTTAAATATCGTTAAAATCTGTAAATAAAATAAAATATAATATGAAACAAAACATTTTTTATAAGAGGAGAGAAAGTCTCAAAATAATTTTGTCATAACAATTATCTGACATCCACAAAATTATAAACATCATAAATTATTTTAATGTTTATTCTGAGAAGATCCATTTTCTTCAGAAAATAATAATGATGTTGCACAGACTTGAATTACAATTTTTCATTAAATTCAGTTCCTGGTGTTTTACATTCTTTGAGAAATTTTTATATTCCAGGTTATGTTATGCTTTCCATATTCATCCATTCAAGTAAAGACCATTTTTCATAATTTATAGAAGCTAGAAACTAACAGTAATCTCGATAATTCGAGATAGATGGGACTGAGATCCCATCGAATTACCGAAAACAATACACAGATATATGTTTCTGTGGATTAGAAAAAATAAGTTTTGATGAAACCTAATACTATAATTTAAAATTAACTAAATATGTTTATAGAACTTCAAATGAACATTTCTTGGAAGCCCGACTCATTTCCTTTGCATGGCTATAAAGATTTCTTGGAAGCCTGGCTCATCATTTTCATTCAAATAAATCAAAATAGACTCGAATTTAACGGAATCTCAAAATATCGGGACTCGAAATTTTAAGACTCTTCTGTATATGTGTGTGTGTATTGCCGCTGTGTATATGTATATGTGTGAAATTAATTCGCTTGTTGGCGCTAATCTCGCATCCAGTCCCTCTTACGATACCCTCAGCATTGTATGTTTTACTCTCTACATTGACTTACTGATGATGGGTGCTGTAGAGCCGAAACACAACAGTTCAGCCGCGGTCAAAATATGATCTCACTCGACTTACCATGTCCTGGTACCTGTAGTGTGTCGAGCGTGATCTGCCAGTGGATAAAATCCCTGGACTTCATTTAGCCTATAAAACCAACCATAACGCTCTATCTTTTTTTTGATAGATTTTAAGCTCATTATTAATTATATAATCAATGTTAAAATGAATATAATTATTTGCTATTGCATAACTATTTATTAGAATTCTTTTTTCTAACTTGATTTGAAACGTTTGCTTTTATTTTTTAAAATGGTTGGAAAAATTCTAGAAATTTTATTATAAATTTACCACAGGTTATTAATAATAATCTTTAAACATTTTGTAGTTTTAACTTGATTTTTAATTAATTTGAAATTTAAGCAATACAATATTAAAATTGGCTCTTGACAATTTTATCTCAAAGATTTATTTTATTTTCACTTAACGAAAGCAGTTTTTACTTAAAATAAAGACAAATAGCTTATAATGGTTCTCAAATGTTCTTGTTGTTTTGATTAAAGTACATGAATTATTCTTCTTACACAAATTTATAAAATGTACAACTTTGAATAGAATATGAGAAATATTTATTAAATGGTTTTATTTCATGGCCATTATTTTATTTTCAGAAGTAAGCACGAGTTTACTTCCAAATCATTTAAATTTGTGCTCCCCAATATAAATCTAAAAGATTCGTACAATACTTGTTAGGATTTTCGTTATTACATATTTTTAGTACTGGTTGTATGATGTAATTTCAATGGACATAAAATAAACGATATTAACCAAGTTAAAGCGATTTTACTTAAAATTTTTTTATTGAAATTCTCATTCTATTTTTCTGAATAGAAAACTTTTTCTATTTTCTGATATTGTATTTGAATTAATAAATAGTTATTTTGTTATTAAAATTTTGACTTGCCCCAAAAATCTTCACTGCACCTTGCTCCTCTTCTCCCAAGGTTGGTTCCCTGGATTGTGGAATGTTCTAGCGGATGCAAATGAATGATTTTAAGGCCGTCTATAATACTGTTTAGTTACATTACACAAAATACTACATTCGAATCGTAGCGTTTGAAGGGCCGACCATCTTCACTTCCATCTTGGGCTATGGATTAAGGCTTAGCCACGGAACGGCATCTCACAGTCCTTGGTTCTGGAGGTCCAGAAGGAAGCGTCCGTCTTCCTCTAGCGTTGAATCACCGCTCCAAGATTTCTCATACACCTTTTTCGTTTTGTAAGCTAAAACCAGCCCTTGTGGGCCGGCTTTGTTTACCTATTCTGATAGGAACAGGTTTGGCCCGCAACTTTCACTTCCCCTATTGCATTTTAAAATCTTTATTTATACTTTATATATTTTTTAAAAATTTATTTATATTTATTTTATATTTTTTTGTATATTTTATATATATATGTATATCAAATACACACACATATATGATGAATAGTTATTATCTGGAGTACATCCGTTCATTCGGCAGTGCATAAAATCACAGTTCCGACGATTCGCTAGAATCTCATCTAGCATTGATGAGGTGAAACCAACAGCTGTTGAAGAGCGAGGCAACTGTTGTTGGGTTCACCTCATGAGATTCTAGCGAAACGTCGGAACTGCGATTTTATGCGCTGCAGAATGAACGGATGTACTCCAGATTATAACTATTCATCATATTTTTCCATCCGTGAAGGAATACGTATCAGCGTATATATGTGTGTGTGTGTGTGTGTGTGTGTGTGTGTGTGTGTGTGTGTGTGTGTGTGTGTGTATGTGTGTGTACACATACATACAGGTGTCCATAAACTATTTTTCAAACTTCAGTGGATGCTTTATCAGGTCTAAATAAAAAAGAAATCTAATGTAAATTATAGTCATACTGTCTGTTTTTTACAAAAAAAATTATATATCTTCAAATTTTAAAATACAAAATTAAAATTTTCAAAATATTTAATCTTATTAGGACTTGTTTTTTTTTTAAAAAAGGTTTCAGATAAATATCATTTCGACTTTTAAAATATCGGCCTTATAATGATTTCATACTTAACAAACTCAAAAAGGAAAGTTACATTCATAGGAACAGTAAAATTAGCTACATTTAGGTGATTGTTTCAAAAGCAAGGTTACGTTACTAGAAACAAATAATATTTGAGTACTGATAAGAGGAATTCACCTCCCCTCTCTTTAAATATACTGGGGAATTACTGCAGCAATTTAATTTGCGGTTATGTGAACACATTTTACATTAGTGAAAGGTCTGCATTCTCTTGTAAGGTTATGAAAAAATTAATCAACTTTCCTTTGCAAAATTTTACTTTTTAAATAATACAAATGTAGAAGTAACACAAACTTTATTGAATAAAAATATGGTAAAACTGATAACTAGAAAAATAGTTTTTATCTCTTATATAAAATTTGGCTCTTAATGTATCTTAAGACTATTACTAAACAGGTAATTTAAAATTATTTTAAGAGAACTAGGCTAATGGTATAATACTATCTTAATTAAAGGTTTTACTCTTCTTTAAAATATAAAATTTTACTTCTCATTAGGAATCTTTGAATTTAGACTCTTCTCTACTGTTAATATAAACAAATCAAACCGAAGTAATTTATTTCATAAAGTTGGGGCATATATATATATATATATATATATATATATATATATATATATATATTCTTGATATTTTACGTTATCCATTGTTTTTTCCGTTGCGCTGACTTTATATATATATATATATGTGTGTGTGTTTATTTTGAATCATGCTAACTTAGTATACAATAAACAATATTCCAGCAGGTTTGTGAGTTAAGGTTATAAACACAAGAAATACATACAACTCACAATTATAAAAAACTTAAATTTCAAATGCGTTTCAATGACATTATGTCATTTTCAGTGATGCTATCACAAACAAAACATTAATTTTAAAAAATTGAAGTTAAAATATTATAGGTTATGTTCAATTTTTTAAATTAAAAATTTGTTTGTGATAGCATGACTGAAGATGACATAATGTCATTGAAACGCATTTGAGATTTAAGTTTTTTATAATTGTGAGTTGTATATATATATATATATATATATATATATATATATATATATATATATATATATATATATATATATATTTAGGTTAGTTTTTGTTGGTAAAGATTATTTAGATTTTTTGGACTAGGAGACTGACAGACTTACCTTGGTAAGAGTCCACACTGTAGTCTTGAAATAGAAACACATAAAAGCACTTAAACTTTAGTTTAACTTTAAGTTTAAGTGCTTTTATATGTTTCTATTTCAAGACTACAGTGTGGACTCTTACCAAGGTAAGTCTGTCAGTCTCCTAGTCCAAAAAATCTATATATATATATATATATATATATATATATATATATATATATATATATATTTCTTATGTTTAGTATACAATATTCTATTTTAAAAACATGAAAATGAAACTTTCACATTAATAACCTAAAATTAATTTTTTTTCAACTTACTTACTATAATTGTTTTTAATAATTATAATAATCACACTGATTATTCAGTGCAGAGAAAGACGCAACTATAGGTTTGGGTAAGATGTTACACTACAAAGTTCTGAACATCATGGACTTACAACCCTTGTGTTTTATCTCTTCCTCTGTGTGTTACCTAGTAAAACAGATCAGTAATGCTAACAACTTTTTTCACATCACAACTACTTATTTTTTTACTCTGGTAATATTAATTTACACTTTGCACATAGTATTATCAATTTACACTTCTATCAATTCCTCTAATTTGTATTAAATTAAGACTGGAAATGTTAAAGCACTGGGGAAGGTTCAATTTCCACAGATTTTTGATGAGATCAACATCAAAAGGCCACATTGTACTATATACCACCTTTTGGTCCTATGCAATAAGGCCAACAGTAAAGCATTTATCAAAACTCATTCAAACTACAATAAATAAAAACCAACAAAAACCTAATGTTACCGGCGCACAAGAAGAGCCCTGGTGCAGAAATGAGTCACGCTTGGTTTTCAGTTCTCCACATGAGCTGTCTATGTATTCCTGACAAACATAACTTACCGGTGTGCTAATTTTTTAGATGTTATATTTTAGTAAGTAATATAAGTATTTACAGATAGGTATAAGTACTAATTTCAATAAGAAAGAGTGCACAAAATAAATTATACATGATCCCGTTTCTACATTGTAATTTTCTGTAAATGTGACATTTTGTGTTTGAAATGGTTTTGGGAATGACCTTATTGTTTTGACCTGCCTTGGGCCAGGGCTCTTCTCGTGCGCCGGTGACTACATCTTAGGCATGGAAGCAACGAGAAACTATTATGGAGGTGATTGGAATTTAGCCACTATGTGTTTCAGTAAGCTTCCTCAAGACCAAAAAAACTTTGAAATGAGTAAACAAAACATTTCTTATTTGTTGTTTCATAGATTCAGTTTTTCTTTTTAACAGTCATATTCACTGTTTATACTTAGAAATAATCAAAAAGAGATAATTTAAAATATTTACAACCAAAAACTTTACAAATTGAGCGATTTAGGTGAACAAAAAACATTCTTCTAATAATTTCTACATACAAAAATTAAAAAATAAAACTATAACAAGACAACTCACTTTTTAGGGTTTCAATAATCATCTTTTGTCTATTCCTTTAACAAAAGAACTAAGAATTTAAACCACTCAAAAAGTTGTAAGCTTGTAATGTTAATATTTGTCAAACACGTGAAAGTTGTTGAAGGTAGGACAAAATGCATAAGTTGGGATAGGTTCTAGGTGCATAAATCGATGTACAATGGTAGATATCTGGCTACCATATACATGGTGTTTCTGGAGGAATTTGCCATACTGCACGAGCTTATTCCTCTCATCACAATAATGAAAAAAGCTCATACAAATATGGGTCCGGAAATGCTTCGTTTGCGAGTTCTAAATAGTCACAGAGTTTACCTAACATTTAGCTCTCTCAGTGAAACTCACTCTGAAATTTTTTGGTAGTTGAGTTTGTTAATTAGATAAGTTTTATGTAAAATGAGCTGACAAGTCGTATAAAACCTATCCTAGAACAATAATTTAGAAGAAAATTAACGTAAAGAAAAAATGTTTAGGGTAAAAAACACACTTTATTGCGATTGGACTACAATAACTCCGTTAAATTGCCTATAAACAAAGAAAAATGTTGAATAAACTTTTTAGAGAATTTTATTTTAAAAAAATAATATAAATAAAGTCTATAAAAACAGAACAGTTTTCTTTTAAATTCAATTTTTTTAAGGAACACAAAACTAAAAATTATAAAAATCGTGCACTGCCAATGAAGTAGCCAATAAAATTGAAAATAAAAGAAAACTTCTGTTTTTATAAGCTTTATTTACATTATTTTTTTTAGAATAATATTCTCTAGATATTTTATTTAACATTTTTCTTTGTTTATAAGGCAATTTATCAGAGTTATTGTAGTCCAAACACAAACCTGTTTTCGGCCCTAACCTTTTTTGTTTACTTCAATTTTCTCTTAAACTATTGATGATAAAGTTCTGGGATAGGTATTATACAATTTGTCGTCATTTTACATAAAATTTATGTAATTAACAAACTCAATTAACGCTTTTAAAGATTTCAGTGTGAGTTAAATTCACTGAGGGAGCTGTTAGGTGAAATCTTTGACTTTGTATAACTCGACAACAGAGCTTTTCCGGACCCATATTTATATAAACTTTTTTCATTATTTTGCTGAGAGGAATAAGCTTAGGCAGTATGGCAGATTCCTCCTGAAACACCCTGTATATACACCTGGCTCAGTAACCAGAGTTCTTTTTAAGCATTTAACGTACAAGATAATGATTTTTATGCTACAGTTAGACTAAAACAAATATTATCATTGTACAAAGGATAAAAATATATTTATGTTTATACACTACAATAAAATGCTCAACTAGTATGAAAAATAGGATGCTCAGATGCTCATTTGAAAAATATTGTTTCCTCATAATGTTTAATACTATGTATACTACACCCCAGTATATGTTGAGATACTGCACAAACTGGTATTAATGAAATTCAAGCATAGAGCTAACACATTCATTATTTAATTCTGTTTTAGACAAAATGTTGGGTTTTGATATTTTATATTGTTTTGTTCAGTGAGCCATTGCTATTCACTACCAATCAGCTGGACAGCTGTGAATATTAATTCGGATTTATAGAAACTTTGTATCTTGATGTAGTTTGTCTTTTGTGCCTGTTTTTATAAACGTATTTTATAGTTTTCACTATAATCGGCCGATTCCGATCCTCCATTAATTAAAGTGTCAATTCCAATTCTTGTTTTTAATTGTTAAAATACGTGTGAGGTGTAAATATAGAAAATATAATTAATTATCAACTACGTCTTGTTTAAGCATTAGTTGCCTTGAATGAATTAAACTATTAAAACAAATGTCTATTTGAGATCACGAAAATATTATTATTATTTATGTTGTAATAACATAAACGATGGGAAGCTTTTCCGGTCTGTTTATCACCACTCTTCTGTCTCACTCTCTCCCCATCTCTGGCTGCCACCGCTTCATATATGTTGAAACAAAACACAAAGAAAAGGTAGTTCAGATTTCTCCAGCTATACAAACTGAATTGACTATTACTGAAGTTAAGTTGTAATTATAAACTGAAGTTCAGTAATTTTAAATAAATCATTACTTTTATTTGATAAGTTTGTCATGCTTTCAGAAATTCCTATTTATAGTAATATAAACCAAGGTTGGATGTTTTGTGTAGCCTATTATTTTAAAACGGAACTTTTAAAAGGGTTCATCATATGACCAAGATGTTAAATAAATTCACTATCAGAGAATATCATGTAGGTCTATATACCTTTAAAGAATCGAGAATCGACCTAAGAATCAAGAATCGAAAGAATAATTTGAGATTTAAAATTTTAGGTATCGGGCCATCCCTACTTTTAACAAAACTAATTACAATAAGTATATTTTAGTTTTGTTCATTATGCTAGCCAACTTATTATCCTGATATAGTTATATTCCAAAATGAAATGGTTTACAAGTATAAACAAAATAAGAAGTATTTAAGTAGTAGTACAATAACTATATGTCTCAAATTTACTTCTCTTAATTTTTTGTTTAAAAAAATTATGTAATTTTTCTGAATAAAAAAAAATGTAAATTTTATGTATTACAAAAGCTCATTTTATTTATATATTTCAATTATTTTGTTTGAATAATAATTAAAAAAAAGTTATGAACTATAGGCACCATACATAATAACAATACGTTTTTGTCAATTTGACCTTATAAGTCCTACATGCAAAATATTAAGTAACTGAAACTTTCCCTCTCTCAAATTATTTCAAATATCAACTAGGCCTACTCCTGATTCTATGAAACCAATAATATCAGTGCATGACTGTAATTCTTTAGTGTTGATTATCTCCAACTGAAATATCTTATTAAAGCATACAATATTTTTTTCATTACCGAACTTTATTTATTTTATATTATTTATATTCAGACTTTTTATTAATGCATGAATTATTCCATAGAGGCAAGAAACATGTGAAAGAATTTCTGTCTTTCATTTTTACTAAATATTTCTTTGCCACAGTTCATTCCTAAAGTTTTAAATTGACTTTTTACATTAAAATGCTAATCTTATTCTATAAATAAAACTTTATTGGGGAATATAATTAATGTTAAACAAAAACCCTGTTTGAAATAATCTTACTAATACATAAAATAATAGATTTAAAATAACAAATACGTAAGTTCAAAAACTGGAATGTGAAAGAAGAGACAGTACCAGTGTACCCACTCCTCACTTCCCCCCTACTCTGATCAACAAGTTATTGTACACTCAGGAGACATAAGCTTTATGAGCTACTTGATCCTTGCAAGAAGTGTTTATTTTCTTCCCTATATTCAAGTTTAACTGGTCATATTTACCTGCCTGAAGCAACATAGAACCATTTTCAAATTCTAAAAATATAATACATACAATGACACTATTGGTTAGAATACATATAATGAATGGATATTCAGACTAGGAAAGATAAACGTAAACTCAGTTAAATTACATAGGTACTTCATTATAGTAATATAAAATTCAATCAGTCTTGAACAAAATGATCACATGTACACAAACATGATTGTCTAGGTCTAATATTTCTAGTAAACTAAATGCTGTTCACCAATCAGAGTACTTTATAAAAAGTTTGCTAATACTTCCTTATTACAGTCATATTTTAGTTAGGGTATACTAGCAGCAATCATTAAACCAAAGAGTTTAAACGTAGATTTTATTTTCAAGTCTTTTATCTTTTTTAAATAGAAAATCTAACCAATATGTTATTTATCTCCAGTTTTCATTTTTAAAAAAACACACAATTCAATTTTTATAAGCTATTAGTATTGCGCACACAAAAATTGTAAACACCCGAATGATCCGATGTTTTTGTAAGTTAGTAGTATTGTGCCCATAAACATTTTAATTGCCTCAATGATCCAATACTTCTGTAAGACCACGAACGATTCCATATATGTTTACTAATCACAATAATCAAAGGTAATTGTTTATTTTAACTAAAAGAGAATTTAATCCAAGATTGAATTTAAAGTCATTTTAATTACAAATGAGATTGAGAATGTAATTACGGATGTCATGCCCACAGGCGCGTATCCAGTGACTTGCTTTGGGGGGGGGGGCGATCGATGCATTATATATATATATATATATATATATATATATATATATATATATATATATATATAATATGTGTGTGTGTGTGTGTGTGTGTGTGTGTGTGCGCGCGCGTGCGTGTATGTAAAAACATAGAACAGAAAAAGTTCTTTTTACGCTTGCGTTAGAAATCGGTAACGTGATAAAGATTCGTAGGAAATTAGACTTTTTAATAAATAATTATTCCAGTTTCGATAACACTTATGGCTAGAGAATATTATTAATTTCATAATAAGCTATTATTATAAAAATGGTTTATTAATTAATATAAGTAGTTATTCTTCCAACACAAACAATTCCGGACTCAACTGCGAATACGAGACTAAGCTTCACTAGCGCTATCTGTTGTTAAAACGTTTAGACGTTTACGAGCGTATGCCGAGGGAACGCGTCACATTTTCAAATTAAAAATTAAAATTTTACTTTTTTTTACAATAAAAGACGAATTAACTATTTAAATAAAAGTCTAATTTAATAGAAAGTCCTAATTTAATAATATATTGTCGATTTTTAACCCAAAGTTCTTGACGGTTGGGGGGGGGCGATGGATACGCGCCTGTGCCCAGAATCAATAAATAAGGAAACAACAAATGAAAACGTGTATTAGGTTACTTGAACAAATGAACCTGTATCTGTACAGGTTAAAGATACTGAATGTAAAATATTTTCTCAAGCTTAGGTTAAATATAAATAACAATAATAACATGGAGCAACTGAGGTGTGTGTTTTATTATAAGTAAATAAAATCTCTCAAGCACATCTATTTTCTTTTTAAATCCTGATATAAATTTTGATTGCAAAGGAATCATCTTCAGAAAAAATTACTATAGGACTAACTCTTCAGTACACGTAGTTACGGTAGAAGTAGTTACTGCATAAGACACTGTTGAAGATCGCCACATAGCGATCAAAAACGTTCTGTCTCAGTAAGTTTTTACAAATTTAAAGTTTGGATGGTCATGAACTAATGTCAAAGTGATAAAACAAGTAGTTAGTCCTGTGGTAATTTCCTCTGAAGATGAATGCTTTGAAATTAAAATGTATATCAGGATTTAAGTCAAAAGTTAATGTGGGAGGTTTTATTTAATTATAATAAAACTAGCTGAACCCTGGCACGCTTTGCTGTGGCACATTGTGGTTTCATGGGTGAGAAATAAACAAAAAGAAGCATATGTTTCATAGAAGTTAAATTTTGCTATACTTCAAAGACTAAGGCTATGCCATTTTGATTGAACTTTTGCCAAAATCAGTATAAGAAATGTTTTCCAGTTCCTCCTGGTGCATCAAAAAAAGAAGCCTCCCTACTCCAAAAATACATAAAACCATCTTTGAAACGGGTATGTATGTCGTACCAAAATTTTAGCTTAATCGCTCAGATTTTTTTGAGCCTAAGATGCGTACACAAATCAACACAACATTTCTATGTATATAAAGATAAATAACAATACTTGAGGTTTACTTATATAAAAACATCATAAAAATAGAGTAAAATACATTTTATAATATCTAACTATACTACTAGGCCTTTGAGAAAACAAATATTTATGTTAAGGCAATCCCATTCTTACAATGTGTAAGTTATAACACTAACCTGAGACATAGACTTGAGAATATATTAAAAATTAATACAAAAAAATAAACCCAAAATTTTCTAATAAATAGCTACAATTATTTCACCCAATTTTGATATTCTCAAGCTCAAACTGGCAGTGTTTTATATGAGCAAAACAAATGAGCAGGTTTCACAGTCCTGATTTTGATTGAATAACTATAAACTTTATTACTTTAGAATATTTTCTTAGTGAACTATACAAATAATATTAGAAGCACTTTTAGAAAGTTTTATAAATATTTTTTGCATTTGAAAACAGATTATCTTTTTTCACTCATAATATTCTAATGATATAGATTCTTTTATTACAATAAGCTATTGTAATTTCTTCTATTACATTTATAATTTCTTCTTTACTGCCAACAACTTCAATGTTTGCTGTAACTGAACAAGAATTATCCACTTACAATGCTATTAATTTATGTAATGTGAGGAGGTAACATATAAAACCTTCTAGCCTTCGCTAAAAACCTGTGAGTTAACGGTTGTCTTTGAGAATAAAAAAAAATGGTTTTACCATTTTAAATTTGAGCCTGAAGACAACGAATAGAATGAAAGCACACCAATTTACCATACAAAAAAAAAATTTAGGAAAAGTCACGTTGAATGATTTTTTTGGAATTATTTGGGAAATCAAACTTAAACAGTATTGGCTACTTAGACATACTCATTAACCCTTTGATTAGCAACATGTGCCTGACCTGATATGGCCCCTAGGAGCAACATATTTATGAAACAGTTTTACAATTTTTTGTCTAATTTTTCCATTATTTTTCTTCATTTTTTTAAATTATAGTATTATTTGTATATTTTTGTTAATATTATTTTTTTATTTACTAATTTTCTCATGTTAACCAAACTTTACTTTATGTTTACTGACAATTTATTCCTAGAAATTATCTGTTAATCCTTTTTTTTTGTCCAGATAGTTGCAAATATTTAACCTAGAATATAGCACTATACAAAGGGAAACACACTGTAAACGTACGGCAATGCTAATATGAGAGAAATGGTAGAACGTATGTATACGGGAATGCTGTCCTACGGGAATTGGCTGTCAATGCTAATCAAAGAGTCAATAAAAGAAGGACAACAAAGTGAGAAACATTTCATAGATGTTAAAGAAAAGGCATGATTTTTATATATATGAAAATCACCCTTTTACCCTTACATCTTCCAGATGATCCAAGAAACCATTGAAACAAAGGATTGGAAGATACTAACTCCTAATCTATTTGGTTCAGATTGAGATTCATTTGTATGATCCACTCAAAGAGGCATTGTCTGGAATAAATTTTAGCAACAAGGAGGTCAAATAAAGAATTTAGCCCAAACAACAAGACAAAGATTGCTTTGGATCTGTTGTAAAATAACTAGTTCATTTTTGCGACAAATACATTAATTTTGGTGGGGATTATGTTTGAATCCTTATTGTTTAAAAACACACACAGTTTTTGTTTTAAATCAATTATTTTCTAAGTACTGAATGATAATCTTATATAAACTAATAGATAAGTGAATTAATTCTTTTTTTTTTTTTTAAACTGATAACAAAAATTACACACAACTATAATTAATTAACTTGCACCCAGTACATTAAATGTGTGAATTTCAGATTGAAAAAGACAAACCAAGAATTTTAAAAAGTATTCTATATTAAAACTAATATAATTATAAACTTCAATCTGATTTCATAATATGGTGCTTTTACAATAATTATCCGAAAATCAACAAATATAAACTTTAGTGCAATATATAAATATTACAATACATTAAAAACTACATTCATTAATAATTGTCTACATTATTAATACATAAAAATGGTTTCAATGTTTCTTACGGTTTTCATACTAAAACTTGCTTTAATTCGCTAATCCTGTTTATTCAAACATTTTCTGGACAGTTTAAAACTGACAGAAACTTCAGTTTTGAAGATTATTTTAAAATTTGAACAAAAGTTAACAAGTAATTAAGAAAAACATATAAGTTCTAAAAATTAAATTAATTGAAGTCATCTGTTTAAACACACATTTAAAACATATTTGAAAAAAATATAGTAAATTAAAAACCTTGAACCTTAAATCATTACAAATACATGAAATCATATTTTTGTATTCTTACTTTGTATTACTTCCTCATAATGTTACTACCTTCTGATAATGATTAATCATTAACTAATGTATACAAAACTTGTAAAAAGGTTTCATTGTACCAATAGACAAAACATCATTCTAGAAACTTTTCATCATTATTGTTATTTGCTGATGTATACGGAGTTCGAAACAATCTTATTCACTTGTGTTTATATTTTATCATTTTATAACTACAAAAAAATTCTAAAGCGTAAAAATACAGTCTCTCATTTTTTAAAACAAATGGCATATTTTGTTATGCAATAATTGAGTGAGAGTTTAAATAAAAATGTAATTTAACAAAATTAGTCACAATTTATTAGGACTTAAAAAAATATGTAACTTTCCCACATTTATTGTTAATAATTTTAGTATAAAACCTACTAACATTATTCTTTTAAAAAATATTCAATATATTTTAAGTCTTAATATGTTGGCTACTAAACCAAAAATAACTCCCAAATTAGATCAATACATATATTTACACCACAGATCGAAACACAGTCAAACATAATGGACGGATTTCTCATATGTCAAGTACAGTCGACACCTTGCACTCAAATAGTGTTCTGATGTATCATATGTATAATTTAATTACTACTTGTTTGTTGGACAACTTTAATGATTTAGTTTTTCTGCATTAGGAAGAATATTTTCATCTACTAAACTAACAGTTCAAGACATGGGTAATCATAGGACTCTTGTTTAAAAAAATCTGTTTATGCTTAGGCAATCCAAAAAGTAAAAAACATTTGTGTAACATAAGTTGTGCTGATCCCCTCCTCCAGCATGGCCGCTAGCTCAACCTCTTCACAGTGAATGCAAAGTGAAGTTCTCTTTACAGTGAAAGTTTTGTTACGGTGTAGTCATACTTGTATGATCTGTGAATATTCAAAAACGGCGAAACCAATAGAAAACACAGCCAAATGTATAGTTCTTTTTGAATGGATAAAATGTTCGGCCTATTGATATCTATTGGGAAATTAAACCAGTCTATGGTGATAAAGCAATGAATGAGTCGTCTGTGAGAAAATGGTGCATCGTGTTCAACAAAGGAAGAACCAAGGTACACTACAAAGACCAGAGTAAAAAACCATCACTCATAATAGACAATTTGAAAAAAATTTTTGAAAAAAAGATCCTCATGTTTTCCCCAAATGTCAGGTCTGTACTAGATTAAATTGACAGAGGACCTAGGAAACAAAAAGTGTGTGCTCATTGGGTCCCTGAGATGTTGACAGATTTCCTCAAGGCAGAATGGATGGGAGCAGCTCTTGAATTTTTGACTGAATATAGCAAACATGGTGACAAACTTGTCGACTGCATTGTAATGGTAGATAAACGTCAGAACAGTTTTTTAGGACTGAAAGGGAAATACATGTGAAATATATAGCAACAGGAAAATCAATAAGCTCAGCCTCCTACGCTGAAACTCTACAATGGCTACGATGCACTATCCAGAACAAACGGCTTCGAAAAATTATCTCCTGAAGGTATATCAGCGTAATCGAAAAACGGGTTAATTTTTAATCTCTGGACAACCTACATGAATAATTATTTACTTTGAAAATATTGGAAGGCTACTGCTTTTAATTAGTTCACACAGGTTTTAACAACAACAACAACAAAATTGTATTAACTAGTATTTAACCAAACATTTTTCTTAGTTTAAATTATACTTTGGTTATATTAAGGAAAATAATAACTAGAGGTGCCTAAAAGTTTCGATTCTCAAATTTTTCTTTTGATTCTTGATTCTTTTCTTATGTCGATTCTCGATTCTTTTAAGTTATGTAGGCCTACATGACATTCTCTAATAATGAATTAAGTTAACATCTTGGTGAAGCCTTTTAAAAGCTTTTTAATGTAATAGGCTACACAAAACGTTCAACCTTGATTTATGAATAGGAATTTTTGAAAAGTTGACAAACATATCCGATAAAAGTAATGGTTTATTTGAAATTACAAATATGAACTTCGGTAATAACCATTTCAGTTTGTATAACTGGAGAAATTGAAAGTACTTTTTCTTAGAGTTTTGTTGACATGTATGAAGTGGTGTCGGAGTAGAGGGAGACGGGGAGAGAGAGTCAAGCCCTCCTGAGTGAGACAGCAGAGCGAGAAGTGTGGTGACAAACAAATAGACCAGAAATACTTCTAATCTACTTGGTTGTTGGGTCATATTTTCGTGATCTCAAATAGACATTCGCTTCAATCGTTTAATTCATTTAAAGCAACTAATACTTAAATGAAATAGTTGATAACTAATTATATTTCCTATAAATTACACCACATATGTATATTAACAGTTAAAAAAACAAGAATAGGAATCGGCACCTTAATTAATGGAGAATTGAGTATCAATGATTTCTTGATACCATTAGAATTGACGATTTCTAGAATCGGAATTGGCCCATCCCTAGTAAAGACTATTGGCTTAACATTTTAGTAAGAGAACTGTGATGAAGATAAAACTGGAAAATAATACTTAAAAACAATTCCACAATAAACGGTTGTTCATTACGTGGATTCATTACCAAACACTATAAATGCTGTGCATTTCAAGAATAAAGGTATCTTTATCAGAGTTTATTTACAATATATTCCATGAAAGTGTTTAGGAGGTGGAAGAAATTGTCATTGCCCCTATATTTTGTACTAGTATACAGAGGTTATATTAATGTACTTGACTTGTCATGTCGTTTAAAAATATTTCTTTGTAAGTAATCTCTGATGTAAGGATGGCTTGTTGAGGACCTTGGGTTTAGTAAAACTATATAAATATCCAATGTAATTAAAAACTGTTGACAAAAATTTAAATAAATTTTACATTTTCATGATCGAATATCATGAAGTCATCATAAATCTATAAACACACAGACAATGTTCAAAAATAAGCTGTCTGAAATTTTCTCATGTTTCTATGTCAAACAAGGCCACGGTCTAATGGCCAAATGAGGTTTTAACCTCATTTACATTTCATAAATAAAAATATAACTTAAATTTAAACTTTTGAATTTCCCGATAGTTTCCAAACTTTCTAAATACAGTACAACCCCTTTCATTCATCACCTTCTGAAATTAGTCACAGTAACAACAAACATCATCTGCACTGTCACGTAGTTTAGGCGCCGTCAGAAAAGAATTCTGTAGTGCAAAAGAAAATGACAGACTATTTTAAAAACTAAAATGTAAACAGATTTGATATACAGTATTTTTTCTTGCTAGGTACTACAATATGTTTTTATGTCTTTTATAAAAATAGATGGACCCTGCACCCACATGGTGAATCCATGGAATGCTAATAAGTTTGTCTCTCTCTCTCTGTACTGCAGGCTACTAGAGTTTTTATAGTGATGTTGAGTTTTTCGGTCTACATAAATCATGTAAGTATACAACATTAATTACATTACATACCATTTGAAGTACTTATGTGTTACATTTAGCCACAAATTACATGTTAATTTCACAACTTCCTTAATTTGTCTTTTTTTTCAAATTCGTCACCCCTCGGTCCTGAATGTGAAGAATTAGACAGGTTCTACTGTACTTTACTCTGAAGTTGGTAAGAAAGATTTCTATGTATCTACAATCGTTGTATAGAAAGTTACATATTTTAAATGGCTATACTTGAAAGATTTATTGTTTGTACCTTAATATTGCTAAGGACATGATCATGGTAGTCTTAGGCAATTTATAAGCCGGTTTAGAATCAAAGCATTCAATGAAAAACAAAAAAATAAATGTGGATATTCATACATACACACATATATACAAGTTAAAAATACAGTACTAATAATGTAATTAGAATCTTTGACATTTCTTTAACAGTGCATTATTGATTTTTAATAAAAATGAAAAATGATCAGTCTCTAATGAAAGTCTTATAGTTGTTCAGATTGAAATATCTGTGCACAAGTTATATGTCTTGATCAATAACAAACAGGTTTTCCACTTTCTAAAGTGTACAATTACAAAAATAAAATACAAAACTTTGTAAAATTATAAAAATTATTAATCTACACTGTTGAACTGCCCGGGTAGGGGGTTGAAGTTTGGAGTGCATTTTCTTATACTCTGCACATGTTGGGTGCTGGGAAGAAAAAAGTGTTCTGCATTTCCAATATTGTTGTACATGTTAACATGTGAAAAAGGGGTGGTGTTAAAGGCAGGGTTTATTTTCAGCATACTCTCTAAAAACCAGAAAACATTATTTAATACTTGTAAACTATAAAGATAAATCTTAATACATCTTTGTGAAGATGTGGAAATAAATGCCATAGTACAGACAAATTTCATTCTTTCTAAGAAAAATACTTTCTACTTTTCTTTCTATTTTTTAAAAACGTCAACACAATTATATTTGTACTAACTTAATTATTTATGGTCAAACTTACTTGCACAATTAAAATTTTGTTTATGTATTAGATTATATTGCAGAAGAAGTTTTATAATTCAATTGCAATCAATAGGCACTTCAAGTATAGGACATACTGTGCTTTTTTCCACTATTCTTGAAGACCTACTGTGACATTAAAAAAATGATAACAGCTTCTCCATGTTTTTGTGGTAATTTTTTTTGAACCATTTAGTCTTTCAGGTAAGGTGAAACTAATTTATTACTAACAATAATAAGATACCATGTCAATATCGCCTATAATTACAACTAAAAAAATGTAATTTATTTGGTCGTAACAAGGAGAATAGACCCCATTCCTGGCTGTAGTTTATTCTCCTTTGACCAAATTGACATTTTTCTTTATTGACATGATATTTTACTATTGTTAGTGATATTACATTTCTTATTACTAATGATGTGATAGAAACAGTTACTTTAGTTTTAATAATTAATTTTTATTTAATATTTACATTATTTTGTATATTAGTTTTTAGGTTAGATCCGTCCCGTTAGGTCAGTAATGTGGGCCTGGAGTTAGGTAGGCGCAGTCTTGTTTCTACATGCAGCGCTGGTATTGGTTAAACCGATCGCTGGGCGAAGGAGTGGGAGTGGTGCCTATTGTGAGTAGTCATTAGGTCTTTAGATTTTAGATCCCAGGATATTTGTAGACTTTTGATATGAATAATCTTCACAACTAGAATATTCCACTTCAACCTGAACTCATGTTATACCTATTGAATCTTATTAGCCGTTAGTTTTGTCATTATCAATGCTCAAAATTTAATCTTGTGGGTAAAAGGTGTAAGTATTATTTTGAATATGTCAGATTTCAGTTCCAATAACAAACACCAATTCTCAAGTGTAGCAGTGGGATACCCGCTTAGCAACTACGATGGTGAGGTGTGTGCAACCCATGAGGCAGCTGTAAACTTAGCTGCTATATCAGAACCCATCCAAGCTTTCTTTCTTATTGATTCACCGACTCCGAAACAAATATTTTGAAATATTTCTATACTTTCATATAAAATAAATTTAAGGAATAAAAAAATACGTCAAATAAAGAAAAAAACCTGTGCATTGAGTGCAGGTTTGGTATTTCATCACAAACCAGCAGTTGCCTGAAGGGAAGATAAACAATTAATAAACCTAGAATAACTGTTTAAAACTAGGTGGTGGAATTAAAACTAAATAAACTACAATATAATACAGTGAAACCTGTTTAAGCCAGAATCCATTGGGACCGGCATTTTTTTCTGTCTAAGACAGGTTTCCGGCTTATACAGTAGTAGTGTACTGTATGATGGTAACATCACGAAACGTTTGCCAAGTCTATTTTTAGCGTTAAGGTGAGGGTATGCCGTGGGGATTCTTAGCTATAAGACTATTATTTCTACTAATCAGCTATAAGGCGCTGTACCAACACCACATAAATAACTGATAATTAATTGTCATCGTGTTTACATTTGTTCTAATACAGAATTTAATTTAATTATTTATTTCCGATTAAGTACTGACTGTTTATTTCCTACAGAGATAACACTTCAACATATAAAGCAAGTGTATTTAAATCACAAGAAAACTATCACATTTTAACGTCTAAATAAACGTCATTCAACAGTAATATCGGTTATCTTGATTGCCTAATGACAGCCCTTAGCCTGTGCCCTGTGACGTCACAACTCGCAAATCTTGTTTTCTAGGTGGTGTTGGCTATGCACACTACAGAAAATGTTAAAACATACATTACATAATAAAAATCTTACCTTTTAATGCAGCATCCTTTTATCCTTCTCCACAAAACATTTTTTATAGAAAACTATAAAACTAAAACACTTATACACTTGTCAACAAAATTTATGAATGATGCAATTTATTAAAAACTATATTTTTCCTCTTACTGTATTTAGGCTAAATACTGTACATAGTAGGCTTACGTAAAAATAAAAGAAAATCAATTAGGTTTGAAAAAATCTAGCATTGACTTTTGTTTTAAAAGGTTAAACTAGCCTTTTTTTTAACTTGCTTGTGTTTCAGTTATTGTTTTTAGTTGTAACAAATGGTGACGCATTTCAGGGCTGTTAATACGTACCACAAAATCTTCTAACTCACAAATTTTCATTAAAGCATCGCCAAATGTTTTTATTTTGTTTTCTACGACTGGTCCGTCTTCAATTTCTTCTATTTGCGCATGTTTTTTTGCCTTTTAGAATTAAGTGGTCTCTCGCCTTTCAATATGTCAATCAATATGACATTAATATGTCTGGTCGTGGATGTTTGTAAACCATTCATTGCGTTATCTTGACACATAGCCTATCGTAAATTATGGATGTTTGTATACCATTGCGTTATCTTGTGCATATCAGCAATCCTTAACGTTGTTACAGAGTTCAATTAAGCAGACCTATCTGTGAATTTTGTTATGGTAAAAAAATATATTTATCTAGTATTATCTAATAGATAGTATTTTATCTAAACGGAAGTCATTGTAACTTTATATTTTACAGCAAGTATATGATCAGATTTTCCGGCTTATGCAGAACTAAGACGTAGTAAATACGTATCACTTATCCTTTTGCTTATTCCGCTTCCATGTTAGACAGTTTCTGGCTTATGAAGGTTATTAACCAGGTAAATTAAATAGGTGACAGTCGGGACTATAAAAGTTTTCTGCGATAGACAGGATTCCGCCTAACACAGGGTCCGTCTAAGACAGGTTTCACTGTATGTAAAAACGATTATTGCAGTACCAATAAGAAGTTATTACTCACACAAGAGAGTGGCTTTTAATTCTACAATGTAGTGGTTCCCAACAAAATATTTTCAAGGACCCCCTTATCGTTCGCTATATTGACAAGGAACCCTCAAATTCTTAAACTTGAATTGAAGATATACGCAAAATAATTCGGGTTATTAGTAAGTAATTTATGGTTTTGTCTACCCACTTACTTTAAGGTGGAAACTGTTCTTACATATTAAAATTAAATTTCATGCTACCACAAGTTTATTATAAGTACATTCAAAAGTGTTTTATTTTTATTTAAGATACAAAAAGTAAGACTAAACATGTTAAAGTTTGTAGGTCTAGGCAAAATTCATTAAACTAATTTACAATAATATTTTCCTTGGATCAAGGGGTTAATGAAGTAAAAACAAGTATCACAAGTCTGTTTTAATTGCGATAAACAGAGAAAAACTATTTAAAAAATATAATTCGAGTATTAATAATGTTATCAATTCCAAATATTATGCAATGCAATTGCAATAACTCACAGCCTTACAATAAATTCAGTGAGATAAGTTGAATCTGTCGTTTAAGTTCATGATATTAGAAACATTAGGTTCCATACTTGACACTTTTACTCTAAAACCAAACTGCATATCAAGCTGATTTCTATATATTTATTTTTCATGAAGCACGGATATGGCTGCAGCAAACGTGTTAAATAAAAATATTTTAATTTCAGTGACACCTCACAAAACCCGAAGACATTTTCCGTTGTCCTTAGGGGTCTGCATATCACCTGTTGGGAACCACTGCAATAATATATTGTTGCAACAGGAACGTCATGCAGATGACTTCCTTCAAGTTTTCCTCTCTTACTTAATTTGATGTTTTTTTTAAATAAAGAACAACAAAATCAAAATGCATTCTTATTTGGACACAACGAAGTTGAAAAATTATTGTTAAAAGAAGTATAGAATCCTCTAATATCAAATGATCCAAGCCTACAAGCTAAACAAGTATAGTTTTTTAATGTTTACATAACACTGATATAGAAAAACCTTAGACAATTAATATAAAAATTAAAACAAAAGGTCATACTCAAGAAGAGTAAAATTAAGACATAGACCCTTGAAGTAAAATATTGTTCCCGTTTCATACAAAAAATACCATTTGAAAATAATTAAAAAATTTAAAGAGCATTATATTTAAAACACAAAGTTTAAAATACATTAAATAAAATGTGACAAGTACCCAATGAAATATATTAGTCAAACAAATTGTTATATTAACATCAAAGCTAAAGAACGCTTTTCCCAGATAAAATATAAAAGTTTTGGTAAATCAACTATAAAAAAATGTGTTTCAATGTAATAAAACAATATACATTTGTTAACAAGGGACACTTTTTATTTAATTAAAATCAAAATATAATTGTAAACATTGGACTGACTTTTGTAGCCATTAGGAAATATAATTATTAGTTTGTATTATTTTTATTTAGTTCTATCTTTAACTTGAGAAACTAATTTACAATTACACACTTACTTTGTAAGTACTAAAGTATGTACTACTAGAAGAAAGTGCATTCATTGTAATAAATATTGTTAATTAGAGCTCAACTATCAAGAACAATTCCCAAAAGGAAAATATTTTGAGCCCAATCTTTTATTACTTACCATAATAATACATTATGTTATGATATACATTGTGGAGGTAGTCTATTGGCTAATATACATTTTAACTGCAAGTACTGCGAGAGCCTATCAGCTGCTTTTGTCAATGGTTTTATATTTACTCAGTAAAAAAGAAGCAAGCATCTGAAGTACGAGGTCTGTTCAAAAAATACGCGGACTGTTTGAATTTCGTGGCTCTAGTTAGTTTCAGGAAAATCCGCTTGGTGTCGCTAGGTTCGTATAAATCAGGTGATTAAAACGCGGTATTTCAGTCGCAGATATCTTCATTTGTTGATGAGTTACACGCAGTTTAGTAAAGAGTGTTTTTTTCGTTTGTCAGATTGTAAAATGGATAGCCTGAAGGAGCAACGAATTGCTGTGAAATTTTGTGTAAAACTAGGGAAATCTGCAACAGAAACATTTTCCATGTTTAACACGGCTTACAGCGATGTTGCCATGAAGCGTACTGCAAGTTTCAAGTGGCATGAACGTTTCAAGGATGGTCAACAATCGATTGATGACGACGAGCGTCCTGGAAGTCCTTCAACATCAACTGACGACCCACACGTTGACAAAATCAACACCCTGGTGCGCGAAAATCGACGTCTGACCATTAGGGAGCTTTCCGAAGAGTTTGGGATATCAGTTGGATCTTGTTACGAGATTTTGACCGAAAAATTGAAGATGTACCGCGTCGCTGCAAAATTTGTGCCACGCCTGATGACCGACGACCAAAAAGACAATTGCGTCCAGGTTTGTCGGGAACTGCTTGATTGTTCAAATGAAGATGAGAACTTTTTGTCAAGAATTATAACCAGTGATGAATCATGGGTGTATGGTTACGACATTGAAACGAACGTCCAATCATCCCAATGGGTGAGTTAAACGTCCCCAAGACCCAAAAAAGCTCGCCAAGTTTGGTCGAATGTCAAGGTGATGCTGACAGTTTTTTTGATGCTAAGGGTGTTGTTCACTACGAGTACCTCCCTGAAGGCTCTACAGTCAACCAGATTACCTACATTGAAGTACTGAAACGTCCGAGAGACGCTGTCCGACGCGAAAGGCCAGAACTGTGGAGAAGTGATAACTGGTTTTTCCATCACGACAACGCTCCAGCTCACTCAGCACTCAGAACTCGTGTGTTTTTGGCCAACACTGGATCACTGTTCTTTCCCAACACCCCTCCCCCCCCCTACTCACCTGACCTTGCTCCTTGTGATTTTTTCTTATTCCCAAAACTCAAAAAACCCCTCAAAGGAAGAAGATTTGAAATGATTTCGGAGATTAAGGCCAATGCGACGAAGGAGCTGAAAGCCATCACAAAAGAAGCGTACCAGGACTGTTTTAACAAGTGGAAACACCGTTGGGATAAGTGTGAGCGTTGGGGAGGAGAGTACTTTGAAGGAGACCCAGACGTGTAACTTCCAAATAAAGTACATTTTTGTATGACCTCAGTCATAAATTTTTTTTAAAAGACCTCGTATTTTGTTTTCTGACTGCATCTTCAAAAATATACATATTCTTGCACAATCATTTTTATTTTTGATTCATGCAACTGTGTTAAGATGTAGTGATTTTTATTTGTTAAATATGAACTTATTTTTGATCTGTATATAATCAGTGGTAATGGATGAGACTTCTAGTGGTCCTAATTTAGCTGATCTAAGGAGAGTAAAAATCACCAATATTGAGATGAAACAGCGAGTTGGACACCTCTAAAGACGAAGCTGGATGGACGACATGGACAGGTGAGAATGAATCTAAGCTTGGTGAATGATTTGGATTTTGAGCCCTCATGGCAGCTTCATGATATATATAGCCATGCTCAATATTCCATTCACCTATAAAAATAAATTGTTATGTTTTCTGCCTGTAAATAACAATAGAATTGTTCTTTTCTTGGAAGGAGCCCCTAGGCTCTACTTCTTTCTGAATGCCATTGGATCTGCAGATCTCATACTCTGGGTATTTGGAAGGAAATAATATTTATTTACACAACAGTAGAAAAAAATTGTATGAACATTTAGCATGTTCTGTAGCCTACATAGGCTACAAAAAATGTCACATTTTCGGTTATTTCAATTTGAAAAAATGTTTTTTTAACATCTATCACAATTGTCTTATGGTTGATAAGAGATTTATGTTATGAAATATATTAAGCGTCTGGGCAGGTTCTGACCTTTCACATCCCATGAAATTTGTCATAGTGAACAAATTATTTGTTTTTTTAAACGTTATTATAATTTTGGATGCAGAGAACTTTTGGCTTATGTAATAATTATAACTAAAGATAAAGAATGTTTAAACCTCCACATACCTTTAACATTAAAAAGTCTGATCTCAACTTCAAACACTTATCAGAAAAACAAAAACTGGAACCGAGTCATATCCAGAACTCAAAACTAAAGCAAAGAGCGCACATACTTGCATCACCTATTACCTTTTATATTTATAAACTTTTCCTTCTTGTCTGTGAAAGTTTTTTTTTAAATAGAAACATACAAGAATTTGAAAATTTAATAAAAATCAAGCACATTAACTCTTTACTGAAACATGCTTAAGGCAATTGATACAAGCTAATAATCAAAACATGCATCAGGCATTTACCTACTACTTAGTGCGTATGGGTACTATTTCATAATCTCACCACTTAGCATTTGTCAGGGAAGTTTTATATCACCTCTTTCACAGTCCCGTATACCAAATACAAAGCTAGATAAAATTAAATTTTTCTGATAGCTAACTGGAATCCTTCTTTATAACTTACCACTTGGTTCGAAGTAATCATCGTCACTAACTTCATCCCAGTTTTCTTCAACAGTTTCTTTGCAGTCATTTCTTCTGAAATTTCAAGTTTTATTGGTAACTTACAAAATTAAATAATAAGATTTCAAAAGTGTACAGCACTAGTGTCTCAATGATTCTATTATGTTTCTTGTCTCTAGCGTTAAATCTTGTTTGAACGTTTAGCTGTGTGTGATAAATTTTGTATGTTGGTTTTGTCATATTTTTACAGTACACATCATGAAGTATGATGGGACGGAAAGCTACAGCTTTATTCTTTGTGAAAAATAATAAAAAATATCTTCAAATAGTGGATTTCTGAAAAGGCATATTTTATACATTTTATTATAATGTAATAGGATAAAATTGAATTACACTTTAAAATTGTTTACCTATATAACATTTCCCAACATTTGTTTTTTTAACTGTAGACAAATATAATTTGTGGAAGCCTGAGACTAGCTGACTTAAAGATTTTTAGGATAACATTACAAGGGAGATTTTTTTTACTCAAAAGGTATTTATGAATTATAATGTAACTGGTATTAAGTATATTTGTTTGATGTACATTGCAATCTCAGCAATCCAAACTAATTGCTGCAGGGAGTCGTTCAGATTACTGAAAAGTTCGGATTACAGAAAGTATCTACTTATGTATTAAGAAAGAATGCTGAAAAAACACCCCAACAGTGACGCGAACGTTCCTGTAAAAACCACTCATAAATAGCGTCATCAAGGAGGGGATAACTACTTGTGTGCATTGTCTGTCTCTTATGTGTACCTTCCTCAGAAGCTGATGTATGTGAAAGAAGTTTTGCACAATTTGTTTTTCAAATCAGTTATTGTCGTCTTACCAACCTTAAACTCACGGATTAGAAGAAGTATCTCCGTTGTAGACATAATAATATGGTGCACTTGTCATTCAAAGACAGTGTTTTAAGTTTTCTTTTTTGACTCATTTTAACACGCCACTGAACACTTTAAAAGCAAAAATAAGACTGAGTAAATTCCCTGTTGGGTATCCCAGCCTACTTATTGAATGGAGAGGGATTCATCTGAAAACTATGAAAGAGAAAAACAGAAAACAATTCCAAGAAATCCCATTGCGCAGCTGCAAGTTTTTGATAGAACTCCTTTCTCACTCTGTCTTTCCACTAACCTCATGCACTAAGGCTCTTATACAAAACATAGCTTTTTTGCCTGTTCGGTTCATTAACTGCATGTAAAACCAGAGGAGTTCTATATGTCTTTGTTTGGGATGTTGGGTTTGAATTGTTTGTTGTGTCAAGAATGAACTATTTTGTAACTGATTTATGGAAGGTTGGTTAGTTGAATGTTTTTTATAATCTATAGTGTGTTGTGTACTTTTTAAGTTTATCACGAGGGTTTTATATTTTTTACTCATTCTTACCTTAAACATGTACAAAACTGATTGCCAAATACCTCTAACAGTGAAAGCCTCTTCATTGTGTTGTTTAAGTACAGTATTTTTTTGTAAAAGAAAATAAAACTATTATGGTGAAAAATAAATAAAATACTGATGCAAACTAGGACTAAGACATGCAGTATCTCATGCCATGCAAGTTGCTGTAATTAGTATTGCATTATTTGCATACACATTTCTAGAATGCACCACCTACATAATGGAACTTTGTTGAAGACTATAACAATCAATTGCTGAGTAGAATTAACCATTTTAAAGAATATCAAAATAGGATAAGTGCTGTGTAACAACCCAAAATGAATAAAGGTTTTAGGAATTTTTTGGATAAAGTTTTTAAAGTATCTAAATCTTTTTAATATATCATATATTTCTTTTAGCATAATAAAGAAGCCATTGCTACAAAATAAAAGCCAAAAAGATTATTAAATAAGGCACAAAATTTACTCAATTTCAAATAGAAAATCTGCTCTGAACAGAAGCGGGTAAGTATCAAATGATATTAATCACTTTTACATTAGTTTATGACTATCCAAACTAAATTTTGTAAATTTGTAAAAATTTACTGAGACAGAACGTTTCCGACCACTCTGTGGCGATCTTCATCAGTGTTTTCTGCTTGGAGTTGTTATGTTAAGCGGTGACAGTTTTAAATGCAGGTTTTCGATAGTATCAAAGAGTATGTGTGATTTGTATTGGGTTTGTTCGTTTAATATGTTTATATTTTGTGTTTTTGTGTGTTTGTAAATTTCATATTGTTCCAGTTGTTGAGATGTAGTCCTTTTTTGATAATGTGTAAGATTTCTAGGTTATGGTAAATGTCTTTGTATTTGTGTCCTGTTTCTTTTATGTGATTGTAGAATTGTGAGTTGGTGTTCTGTTTGTGTTCCTCGACTCTTTGTTTGAAGTTATGACCTGTTTGCCCCATGTAGAGTTTGATGCAGTTTGTGTAGTTTAATTTTTATACTCCTGGGGCTTGTAGTTTATCTTTGTTGTTGGTGTCGTGTTTTATTTTGTGTTGTAAATTGTTATTAGTTTTGTATCCTGTTTTTTGAAATTCTACCAACACAGCATTCTACAATCACATAAAAGAAACAGGACACAAATATACAGACACTTACCAAAACCTAGAAATCTTACACACCAACAAAAAAGGACCCCATCTCAAAACACTAGAACAATATGAAATTTACAAACACACAAAAACACAAACTACAAACATACTAAACAAACAAACCCAGTACAAATCACACAAACTTTTTGATACTATGAAAAATCTGCCTTTAAAACTATCACCGCTCAACATAACAACAACTCCAAGCAGAAGACACTGATTAAGATCGCCACATAGCGATCGAAAACGTTCTGTCTCAGTAACCTTTTACAAATTTACAAAATTTAGTTCCGATGGTCATAAACTAATGTAAAATTGATTAAATTCAAGAAATCAAAGGATAGCTGAATAGTCTTGCTAGAGTGGTCCTTGATGTTCTAGAACTCTTCTATAAGAGGGGAAAATGTTACTGAAAAATGATGATGCCTAGATTACATGAAGACAACTTTTCCATGAAGACTCCACAGCTAGGTAAGGAGTTTTCCCCTATTTTCCATATTGCATATTTTTAAACATAATAAGAATATTTTTAAGACTTACACAGTGAGAAATTGGTCAGTCAACTCTTGCAATGCAAAAGAAATAAAAGTTAATTCTTGGACAAATATACTGAATTTGAGATTCACTGAATTAATTTTAGCACTTTAACTGTAATAGAAAGGATCCAATGTGATTTTACTAAAGATTGGTTGAGGATTCTACTAGTTTTAACAAGTTAAAATAATTTAGTTAATAAGAACATAGCTAGTGAGAACTATTCTCAAAGGTAAAAGTCAAAATAGTGAACTCAAAATCTCACCAAAAATTAGTTTTTAATAAACAAACTAGTTTTGGCGACGAAACTACTGTAAACAGTATAATAGTAGCCAAGCACTGAGGAAGGAAACTAGTTTGTTATGTGTTTGTTCATTAAAAACTAATTTTTGGTGAGATTTGAGTTCACTAAATTGACTTTTATCTTTGTGAAGTTAAAATAACTTTAGAGTTGCTAAAACTCAGTTTTCATTGTGTTGAAATATCTACCAAATTTAAGGTAAAATGAATAATGGTTTATATGAATTAAAATGTTTTAAAAACAAAATATTTTTGGTTTATAAAGTAATCTCTTGGTTAAACCAAAATAATTCAATAAAGTTTTTAAATAATTTACGAGCTATTTTTTAAAATAGTCTATCAGGTGATAAATACAGAAAACTACGAGAAGTAGAATTAACAAAATATTTATTTTAAATAAATAAAAGTGGTGGTCACAGGCCACCCACCGTCCTATACTGTGCGGCTCGCCAATAGTCTTTCAAACTTTAAAAGAAATAGTTATTTAATATTGTGTTGAGAAAGTAAGAGAGTCTGCACTGACTCTCTCACAGTTCTCAATAAGATTGGTAAAAAATTGTACTAATCTGACTTCGTTGACAAATCTTTTAAAATGTAATTATGTTTTTTTTTTTTTTAATACAGTTGAATCTAGCTTATTAAGTAGGCTAAACGTATAACTTTAACCTCATGAGTTACAGTGTAACTCATGAGATAAATTTGTCTCAGCTTCTCTCATCAGAATATTAAATTTAAATAGTTATTTTATTTAGAAATACAGTTTTGTATGACACATGCGGAAAACCTCTTCCCAATTAACTACACCATTTTGCATCTAATTTTAAAAAGTTTCTATGAGACACCTTTGCAAATCTCTCTGAAAATAGATTACTCGGACCCTGCACCGCACATTGGTGCGACTCGCGACTTGGCCCAAGATTGAGTTTTGGCCGCCCTCTGTAAGTTGGGCATCTCTGCTTTACACCAAAATTAGAATCAATTTATTGTTATTTATAGGTTGAGAGAATTTTTCTATAGATCCATTTTTGTTATCAATTTTATCATTTCATCTTCATACCATGGTCTTGACAGTGATAATTTATTGAAGCTTTACTGTAGTAAAACAATAGGTTGCAAATGTTCACCAACTATTAATTTTAATGTATGCTGTACATATTCTATAATATACATTTATTATTGTTATTCCAATTAATACTGCAACTACTTAACCATGTTATCTCAACTCTTTAGTATGTTTTCAGGATTTAATATTTGTACTAATATCTCATCATTTCATTTACATAAAAATTTTACCATGATTAGGGTAAAAGCTGGTCAGAACGAAGCAGTTTTCTCCTTGGGTATTTATTAAAATATATAGCTCATGTTGGCCCTCCTTTTTTAAAATAGTACAAAAGCCAAAACCCTTTGTTTGCCAATAAGAATTCTAGAGCCTTCTAAATAATGAAATCTCATAATATTCAGAAAAGTTGAATTAAAATTAAACATTATAGTGTATATTTGAAAATGAGGTTTTGTGCAATTAAAGTTTCAGTACAGTACAGTATTTTTCATTACTTCCCACTTTACTGTATGGTAAGAATAGAAGATCAACTATCATCCCCTCTGTAAAAAGGAATACTGTTAAAGTGGGAAAAAACAGATTTAACAGTGCATTTATTTACCATTACAGTTTCATTCTAGACTGACTAAAATTTTTAAACATACAATAATTTTGTAAGTGATAATGATGTAGTAGGGTTCAATTATATCTAAAAAAAAATATTTCTATGCACATTAGATAAATTATGTGTTTCAGGCCTATTTGTAACTGTATTGTAGAGTTTACAATAGAGATTAAATTCTTAATCTTAAATTAAACATAAAGTTTAGAATATATACTTACAATGTATTTGCATTTTCTTCATTTTCACAATCATTATTTTCATAATCATCACTGTTATTGCAAGAGTGATTGTAACTCTCACTACGGTTGCCATCTGAAAAATAAAAATTAGACTTTAAAAAAATGCTTAAGTTTGTATATTTTCCTTGAAATCATTTCGGTGTGTTGTTGTTCCAATGGCTGAGGTGAAGAAATCACATTACCATCATTCTATCAATCAAACAAATTTTAAGTTTATAAGTTTTTGGTTTTACAATTTTTTTATGATTGTTTTTGGTTTCATTAGTACAAGATATTGTTTGTTAAAGAGTCTATTTTCATACACTGAAGTGACCCTAGTAGCTAATGTCAGTTTCTCTATAAATTTTCAGTCATATATTTGAATATATTTTTGTAATTAATTTTTGGTGGACAGACCTATTCATTTTTTTGTGCTTCTTTGTTGTAAATTTTGTTGTAGTTGTACTTGCATATTTTGAAATTTTTACACAATTTCTGCTCTTTTTTCACTTAAATTCTCTTAGCAGTTTTTGTATTTTAGGGTTATTGTGCTTTTAAATTTTATTTTTGCCATAGTATTAATTTGAATTTGGAATAACTTCTTTTTGTTATATTTGAATATTTTGATAGTTTTACACTTTGCTGCTTTGAGCTTCCACTCTTAGATCAGCTAAGTGTAGTAGTATTAAAGAAAAGGCAGAACAATTTACGAATATAATATATAGTTTACAACATTAAAGAATTAGATTAATTAAAGAAATTAATTAATTAAAATTCCTCTCCAAGATAAAGTGTGAAAAATAACACGAAATTTGTTTACTGTTGTTTAAATAACCCTTTTTTTAAAACACGTTATAAAACTTTAGGGGAGTTCAAAAATTGTATATATTTTAAAATTTATACTCAAAAGTCAACATTGGACATGTCGGATTTACAGTATCTTTATTAACATATGCAAATCACAGACTTTGGTGTAAAATAACAATGTTTAAAAAATTTGTTTTTAGCTTTTAATTTTACAAGAACTTTAAAACCTAAAACAAGAACTTATTATTACCATGCTTTATAATAAAAATACTCTACTGATAAATAAAACTGTAAATACAATCTTATACTTATAGTGTATAAAACCAATTCTGAAAACTTTAAAATTTTTTAAAATTTGAATTCATATATTATTCAAGATGATTTAACTTAACTCACCTGAACAGGATGAAGAAATGCTTATAGATCTAGAGCGAGTACGAACCCACTGATATCGAGAAAGAGCATGGTTGAATGAACTGCGTAAGTTTTCTTCAAGCTTTTTATAAACTTCCAAAACATTTCCTCCATCTTCGAAATTCTAAAATTTAAAACTGTAAATCACTACGCTTCAATCCAGTAGTGACAAATTTTTTATGGAGTAATTTAAAATATTTAGAGCACAATTGTACAATATATTACAATGTAAATATTGGAAAGAACCCCAATCTCACAAAAAATAATCAAAAATAACATATAATACATTAAGGTTAAGCTTGTTGTACATTTGAATGACCATGTCATTATCATCAGAGGGTCTTTTTACAAAATAACAATTTAGCAAAAAAGAAGGTTACTCTAGTTTGTAACTTCTTGTTTGCTAGATTGTTATTTTGTAATAAGATCATCTGATGATGGCATGGTCATCGAAATGTATATATGGGTTTAATCTTAAGTAGTTTGTATTATTTGTTATGTTTTATTATTTTTTGTGGTATTGGGGTTCTTTCCAATATTTTCATTGTAATGGGGTTATTTGTTAATTAAATGCTACTTTGAAAAAGGATTGTTTCTGGTAGTACAGAGAAAATTATATTTTTTCCAAGTTGGTAGTACTTCAAAATCTTAACCAAATCATTAACTTTTTTTAAGTGACAGTTTTTTTAAACATATAACAAAATCTACAATAAACATAAGTAAAAGCAAAACCTAAAGAAAATTTCTGAGATATACACTTTTTCAGAAAACAAAAGAGAATCAAAATTTATATTTCTGTTTGTATTTTACTAATGATCAATTACTACTTCAGTTAAACAATGGGGGAATAAACCAACCAAATTTGTTATAGTAATACACTGACATTGATTTACTAATTAGTAAACCATTCATACTGACTAATAAAAACAATACTGACTAATTCATCTTTATCCACAACAACAGGCCTTAACAACATAAACTGCGATTGAGTTCAATTGCTGTAATCTATGACTTATGAAGCACTTAGTCAAGATAGTGACATATACTCTAATTTAGATTCGAAAATTTTAAAGTTTAACCTGCCAAAGAGAAAGAAATCATGTTTAACATTCTTTGGGTTTTGTCGCAAATTAATATAATTCTTAGGAGTGTTGTGAAAAAATAAGGGAAACTCTACTCATTAAAATTATTCGTTATGGTTTATTAAAAGTTTGATGTCTTAAACTTTCCTAACATATTAGTAACGTTAATCTGTAAAATTTTAGTAAACAATATTCTTCTAACATAGAATTTAATTATTTTATTCTATAAGTAAAATTTTAAAAATTAATAATAAAACTTCACTTTTTTATTGAGATAGTCTATCTTGATAAGTAAGTGATCTGTGATGTTCAATATCCAATATTTTGTTTAGACAAGCATCTAAGAAACCAACAAATCTTATAGAATGAAGGAATTCATAGAAAGAAAATACAGTAAATAACATATTCATATTTTCTGGAAAAGGAGATACAGTCGGCGCCGCTTATTGTGATCATATTTGTCAGAAGCATATTTGATAACAATAACCGAACGATAACAATAACCGAACGCTTAATCACGATGTAGTCTACAGCCGTACTGAATTGAACTCACTGTATTATTGCCACAACTGTTTGTTCTGAACGATATGTAAGCCTATCATTACATCAAGTAATTCTAATTCTGTAACACTATAATTAAATTGTACTTACCAAATTTTGATGCTATTCCGGACTGTTTTATGTACAGTAGTAGAATTTCTGTAATTTAGTTTTCTACTTGTTAAAATTAGTGGGCATATTTCATGTCAATTTATTTTATTCCACTGTAGATTTTTTTTAAACACTGAATCTAGCATAATTGAAAAAAATACAGTATATAGAACTACGTAAAACACTTGATCAAAACATTTTAACACATAAAACTTCATTATAAAACACTTCAATCTTATTTACACTTCAAATTTACATTTACTTTTTCTTGAAGAATTCCTCTATATGTGACTGTCTGTAGTCTTCTTGTAAAATATTATTTATAAATTGTTCATATTCATAATGTTTGTTGAAATTTTCTGCTTTTTGTTGAACAAACTGCCTTAGAATCTCAAGAGCTTGGTGAACTTTCTGCTTAGATCTTTGCGGTACACATTTATCATTTTCGTCATCATCGGTGCCTTCTTCTTCTTCAGTAACTTTTGATGTTGAAGCAACTACCTCACAAATATCGTCTTCAGTCATTTCCGCTGCTGTTTCAATACTATCGTCAACTTCCATCCTCTCAGTATATTCTTTTAAGGACAAATCGAAAGGCTTAAGTTCGCTTCAGAGTCTTCCTCAGATGTAGCTTGCTCTTGATTTTCTTCAACAAAAAAACCACCTTTTCTAAAGCAATTTTTCACAGTTTTTTCAGAAACTTCATTCCAAGATTTTGCTATCTGATGAATATCATCGAGTAAAGAAGTTTTTTTAGCCAATTCATTTGAGGTAAGGGTTTGAAATTCATCCATATTTTCTATAATTCTAGCACGCATCTCTCGTCGATAAAAACTTTTGAGATTTTTAATTATGCCTTGGTCACATGGCTGAATAATTGATGTAGTATTGGCCGGAAGGTAAATCACTTTGATGTGTTTTAGCGTAGTGCTTATGTCATTATGTGCAGTGCAGTTGCCTAGTAGAAGTACAATGTTGCGTTTGAGGCTGGTATCCCAATTAGTGAGCCATTCATTAAACATTTTTGATGTCATCCAAGCATTGGAGTTTGAATGATATTCAACCGGTAGCTTTTTGATACCTTGAAAACAACGTGGATTTTTAGATTTACAGATAAATAAGAGTTTTTCTTTATGACCAACCATGTTAACACAACACAAAACAGTTATTCTTTGTTTACATATTTTACAGCCGTTAGCAATTTCATTTTTAAATAAGTAAGTATGTTCGGGTAAAGCACGATAATAAAGTCCTGTTTCATCTGCATTGTATATGCAGCTAGGAGAATACTCGGCCAAAATCTTTGGCCATTCGTATTGTAACCCGTCCTCAGCTCCAACAAAATCAGCATTTCTTTTTTCACCACACGTTTTCTTGTAAACAATGTTTTCCCTTTTCTTCGATCAATTGAACCATCCATCTGTGGCTTTAAAATCCTGTTTTCCTATTTTTTGGCAATATCCTCAGCTTTTAGACGCATTAGTGGGCCGTCAACTCGAGTATCTTTTTCGCGAATATTTTTAAACCACAATTTCAAAGCTGATTCCACTTGCGGATCCTTCCCAGAGCGATGTCTTTTGTTGTCAACATTTGCATTACACTTTGATAATGACAAGAATTTTTTCTTTGTTGTTCAATATTTTACATAAGAGAGGTTGAGAAACGCCAAGTTGAGAAGCAGCGTTTCTTTGACTCATTTTTGGTAATTTACTGTACCTATCTAGAATATCAAGTTTTTGTTTAAGACTTGAATCGCGTCGTTTCTTTTGAGATTCGGACATCTTGCTATACTGTCCTTTGAAACTTCAAGTGACACTAAACTCTACAAAACAAACGAAAAAGATCTTTAAAAATTAAATTATGTAAAATCACACTGTAATAAACGTTCATAAAAATTCACTGTTAAAAAATACAGTAGGACTGTACTGTAAATGGTTCAGTAGTAACATCAACTAATGTTAACAAACAACTAAGGTCGACTCAAGCGAGGCTAGGGTGTTTGCATAAACAAAGAGTAAGGGAGATATTCTGAGAACTGTGCTAAGTGCTGAAACCATTATAAAGTATTTCTGTCATTCTAAAAATAAACATTCTATGAATTGGGCGTCATTGTGTGTTGCACGTGCTGTTTACACTACTTTGTAGACATTTTTACTTGGTCTATGCTAGTATACGTTGACGCATATGATTTTAAATGGCAAATTAAATGATAATAATAAGCGAACAGATGATTACAATAAGCGGCCTAATTACAATGTATTAATATACGTCCGTGCTTGTTTTTCAATGAAACGATAACAATAACCGAATGATAACATTAACCGTGATCACAATAAGCGGCGCCGACTGTATGATAAGAAATGCATAGAGTATGTATCAAGTGTTCAAAGAAAACAAAATGACATACAATAGAAATAATAGACAGCTGTTTTCTGACTCAAGAGTAATATTTTATTGTTACGGCAGCGTTTTGATAACTAGATCGTTATCATCATAAGGCCTATAGCACTTAATATATTTATATATATATATATATATATATATATATATATATATATATATATATATATGAAGTTAATATATTACTATTGTAAGTAATTTTATCCACCATTAAGTGCAATAATTTTACCTTGAGTGATGAGGCACCTTTCGGTCAATTGACCATTGTCTGACCGAAAGGTGCCTCATCACTCAAGGTAAAATTATTGCACTTAATGGTGGATAAAATTACTTACAATAGTAATATATTAACTTCATAAAGTCAGTGCAACGGAAAAACAATGGATAACGTTAAATATCAAGAATATATATATATATATATATATATATATATATATATATATATATATATATATATATATTACATATATTTAGAAGTGTTTAAATACTACAACCAAATTTTATATGTCATATGAACAACTTATTTTGTATATAAATATTCCTACTAAGTAATAGTTATAAGTATGAATGTTTAGTCATTTTTTATGTGACTATTGTATTTATATAGGGTAATAATTTTTGTACTAAAAATATTCATTATCATTAAGAACTCTGTATGTATTATAACAAATACAAACAACCATTATGGGTTGTAGGCCTGACGGTGATAAGAATCTAGTTATCAAAACATCTCCATAGCAGAATATAATATTATACTTAACTCGCAAAACTGCTGTCTTTTATTTCTATTAGCAAATCTATGGGAGTGTAACATGAATTGAAAGTACATACTCTATCAAAACAAAGAGAGCTTTTCTTTCGAATGTAGAAGAGGATGCAAATTCCTAAATAAAAGACAAGCGTGTATATAGTAAGCATTTCTACTTTTAGATTAGATTAACTTATGTCAATATGCTGAAACTTATCAAATTACTGAAAGTTTAACTCTCAGAATAACAACAAGAAAGCATACAGTGTATTCTCTAGCTCATAATATGCTTTCTTTATTAAGTCAACCAGTGGAAAGTTCTGCTTCAGGCAGTAACAACTAAATAAATTAAAGGAGTTAAAAACATTGCCTGCTGTTGAAGTTAATCAGGTTTCTTGTTTATAAAGAAATTATTCGAAAGTACTCTTTTTCCAAATTTCCTTCCTAATTAATCAATTTGACATTTTGCTAAGTGACTTTTTTCAGAAAATTTTACTTTATTGAAAATTAAAATCGAAGGAAGCAGTTAGATATCATAAATAATGCTTATCTATTCTGTCAGGAATATTGTCAAGTAATATAATTTGTTTCAATTTTGCTTACAGTTCGCCCACCAGGAGAACCGAGCTGGAAGGAATGCAGGGAATGAGTTGACAAACCCCCACATTTGGCCCAGCTGTTAGTGTACTACCCTTTGCAGAATTGTAAAAACATCACCCCTCCTACCACAACACAGGTGAAGGCAACTGATACAGGCACAATATCAACATTGCTCAGGCGAATGTTCGTGACTGGGTTAGTACTGGCGCGTGCGAGAGACAATGCTGTGGGGGTGAAGGGATTGGTAAATGGGATTTTCTGAGAATACTTCCCGACACCCCTCATACGTCGGGTTCTCCTGGTGGGCGAACTATACAGTATTTACAATTCACCTACAGTATATAGGGGTAAAACATTCCTACAAATAAGCTACTTACATGATTCAAAATATCTTCAACAGAGAAATAGTTATAGGAAACATCACACTTGAGAAGTCTTTTCAACTGGTTGTCTGAAATTGGCATCTCCTCTAAGTAGTTGTTATAAAGATCCAAGACTTCAAGGTTACACAGTGATTGTAATTCTCTCTCTAAATTACTCAACTGAACAAACAAAAAATTATTAAATGTTTGTATTTTTTTTCTAAAGCAATAGATAATTGAAGCTATGAAATAAGTGTTCAAATATGTGTAATATGTTGTTTGTGTGTGTGTGTTGTGGCGGGTAGAATTCTGATTAGCAAATACCGTCACAATAATATTAAAATTTCGTAATGTAAAAATGTGAAAGCTAAGCCATTAGAAGGGATAAGGGGTTTGTATATTTTCAAAAACAGGTAAATTACATGGAAAGGAGAGAAAACCTCAAAATACTCCTACAACCACCATCGACATTCGAGGAGATGCGAATTTTCAAAAGGAAAAGGAGATGCCCTATACCAAAATTCACGAAAATGCCAAATAGAAGAGTTAAACCCAAATTAAAGAAACAGATAATATTTTGATCATTGTGGAGTAATCCTGCTTTGTCTGATGAAAGCGGAAGCCCAGCGGGGGTAGAAGTCGCATGATGTCGTGACGTAGAATTTAGAAGCCTAGAATTGGTTGACAAAACCTGGTACGATACGTCTCGTGGGAACGAGAAAGCCCAGCGGGGTTAAAATAGTCAGTGCTACTCGACACACCAAAGGAGGAGGACGTATGGTCCGGGCGCTCCAGGTTACAAAGCTTTGTGTGAAAATTTGTAATTCGTGCCTAAGACACTAATATGCAAGGCTAAGGGTAAGACTGGTCATCGCTAAAATGTAGTTCCGTGTGTTCTGGAACCCTTTTGGAGGAGGTAACTTCTTCAAAAGCAGTCTCCAAAGTTAACATTGATGTGGCGGCGTTCTCAAGAAGTTTGTGGTATGTTAGAGGTGAACTATGTGAAATACTACTAGTGTCAGTAAAGTAATTTATAAAGAACAGTGCTTCAAAATTTATATAAAACCGTGAACAGTGAAGAAATCCTAATTTAATTAAATGTCAATTTTTAAATCAACCTTTTATATATGAACAGTGAAAAATAAATAATTAAATAAATAATTGAACAATAAGAACTTAAGAACTGAAAGAGGGAGAGCAAAATTTTATAAGTTTCAAAATCGGGATATTAAAATTCTATCACGGTATCGCAGAAGGGACGTACTGGGAGAGGAAGACAAAAGTTTTGCAATAGGGACGCCATCGACAAAGGACTCGGAGAAGGGATGCACTTCCTTTTAGTGACGAGTTACTTTGCATACCAAGATGGCCACCCCAGAAACAAACGATCTCGAGGGAGAAGAAAAAAAAAAATCTACTAGGATTTAGGAGTGACCCTACGATTAAGGTCAGGTTACCCGGCAAGCTGGCCTGAGCAACCGGGCGGGTCCACAGGTGGCGGATAGTGGGACGGCCTACAGAAATGTAGGTTACCTGTGAATAAGGATTCCGGAAGGTTTCTGAATATGCAGGCCTGGACCAAGGCTATGGTTCAAAGGTGAGGAATTATCCCTCAACCGGTTGGGCTTGGTAGAAATAACCGAGTGCTCTGACCGGGGAGACTGGGGTAGTTGGGAATTAAGTCCTCACAATGCTACTCTCACCTCCCGGGTGAACCAAGGGCAATGCGACAGTGAAGTAGGGGCGGGAAACTGCCCAAACGACACAGTTGTAAAAAAGAGAGTAAAGCAGGCTGTTCATCTGAGCAGTTAATAATGTCCTGAACTTGGGGTGTGCTTCAAGGTCAGTGACTGAATACCCAATCCAAGGTGGAAGGCATCGTGCCGAAGGATGAATGGCTGCAGGGTATAAAATGCAGTCCCAAACGATCCCCTTGAGGAACCAGACAAAACCTCATTGTATGTTGTCTTGCCAGGGCAGTGGGGGCTCTGTTCTGGTCGACCGTTATTTCCCCCATACTCGTGGGACTTTAATGGACCAAGTAAGTAAAAGAATTAATTTCGAGACTGCACAGACGGTGGGAGCCAATGAGACGGCAAACCATGAGTCTGTAGCAGATGTGTCAACGGCAACCATCACTGGGGGTGCGGGGGCGGCTGTCAAGCTGCCGACTGCAGAAACCGGTGAAGTGGCTGTAGAGTTGAGCACGATGTCTAGTCCTGGGGCTGCTCTGCGGACCCAGGCGACTGCAAATTAAGCAGAACAATGATCAAGATCCTCCAAGTGAACCTACAGCATAGCAGGGCGGCGAGTGCTGTCGTGTGTAGGATGCTGGACAGGGGAGAGGTGGACTTGGTGCTCATCCAGGAACCATGGATTTCTGGAGGAAAAATATGCGGGCTGGCGACATCTGGAGGTAAGTTGTTGTATGATAAGGACTCCGGTGTTCCCAGGACGTGTATCCTGGTTAGGAGGGGGTTGTGTGCTTTTGTACTAACGAACTTCTGTTGCAGGGATTTGTTAGCAGTGACGGTGGAGCTGCGGGCGGAGGGGGGGATGAAGAGGCTGAACCTGGCCACGGCATATCTCCCCTTTGACTGCGCGGGGGCTCTGCCAACACAAGAGCTGAGGAGCCTGGTCGAGCACTGCGAGGCTGTGGATGAGGAGCTGCTGGTGGGGATGGATGCTAACTCCCATCACACTTCGTGGGGTAGTACAGGTACAAACACTAGAGGTGAGGAACTTTTAGCTTATCTTAGCTCTAAGAATCTACTAGTCCTAAATCAGGGGGAAGAGCCGACGTTTGTCACTAGGGCCAGACAGGAGGTCCTGGACATTACGGTGGCATCGAACCAGATGGCTAGGTATGTACTAAATTGGCATGTGTCGGATGAACCATCTTCTTCTGATCACAGACATATTAGGTATGATATCTCTCTAAATCCAGCCATGCTTCGCCCAACCAGGGATCCAAGAAGAACAGACTGGGACTCCTACAGGAGGGACCTGGGTGTTCGGATTGAGGAGGCTGGATTGGAGTATGGTGGGAGGAGAGAGCTAGAAGACTCTGCCACATTGGTTGGCGAGGCTATAATAGAATCCTTTACCAATAACTGCCCTCTCAGAGTGAGGGGAGGAAAGTAGGGGATCCGTCATGGTGGAACAAGAAGCTAGCCAAACTTCGGAAGACCACCAGGAGACTCTTTAATAGAGCAAAAAAGAACAGGGAGTGGGACCTGTATAGGAAAACACTAACCGAATACAACAGGGCAATTAAAGAAGCGCGCAGGAAGTCCTGGAAGGAGTTTTGTCATGAGATTGACAAAACTCGGGAAGGGGCACGACTGTATAAAGTGCTCTCTAAGGACCCAGTTAACCCGGTGGGGATGCTAAGAACCCCACTGGGAAATATAACAAAAACGGCAGGGGAAACTGTGGAAGAATTAATCAGGACACATTTCCCTTCCAGTACCCTGAGGAAACTTGGGGGAGCAGACACTGAACCGGTTACCAAACTCTCCACAAGACGTGGTAAGAGGGAGGACTGGGAAGTGGCAAGGAGGATAGTAACTCCACAAAGGGTAAGATGGGCTATTGGCACTTTTAAACCCTACAAATCTCCAGGTCCAGATGGGATCTATCCTGTGCTGCTGCAGCAGGGAATGGATATGCTGGTGCTGGTACTTACTAAATTATACAGGCTAAGCATTGCTCTAGGGCATGTGCCGGCAGCCTGGAAATCTAGTAAGGTGGTCTTTATACCTAAGCCCACCGGTAACCAATCGGAAGGGAAAGGATACAGACCTATCACACTCATGTCCTTTGTTCTCAAGGGACTTGAAAAGCTGGTTGATAGGCATATTAGGGGGGGTGCTTTGGCTACCAAACCACTGCATTGGAACCAGTATGCTTACCAACCGGGGAAATCTTGCGAGGGAGCTCTCCATCAAGTGGTTGGTAGGATTGAGCAAATGATCGCTAAGAAAGGTTGTGCCATAGGTGCCTTCCTCGACATTGAAGGGGCTTTCAATAACCCCTCAGTGGAGACGATGGTAAGTGGTGCAAGACGTCATGGAGTGGATTGCGACCACTTGTGGTTGGATAAGTTCCATGTTAACAAACAGAAGCATTTCTTTAGAGGTGGCAGGGGAGGTCAGAAGGGCGGAGACAAGTCTGGGCTGTGCACAGGGGGGGGGTTCTCTCTCCTCTGTTGTGGTGCCTAGTGGTTGACAACCTTATTGAACTCCTGAATGAACAGGGGTACTTCTGTCTAGGATATGCGGACGACATAGTTGTCCTGATCCTGGGCAGATTCCCTGATACAGTCCTTGAGGTAATCAGAAATCCTCTACGACTGATTGAAGAGTGGTGTAAAAAGGAGAACCTTAGGGTAAATCCAAAAAAGACTGCTCTCATTAACTTCACCAGACAGCGAAAAGATCTGACGACCAGGATGCCCCGCTTGTTTGGTGAATACCTTGAGTTTGTGGGGGAGGTGAAGTACCTGGGAATTACTCTGGACAGGAAACTCACCTGGAATCCACATCTTGAGAGGACAGTTAACAGGGCCAAAAGGGCACTGATGACTGTGAGAAGAATGGTGGGTAAGAAATGGGGACTGAAGCCATCAATGATGCACTGGATGTATCTGAGGGTGATAAGACCTATGATTACCTATGGAGCTCTGGTGTGGTGGACAAAGGCCAACCAGGCACAGACAAGAGCTAAACTGAGCTCTATCCAGAGATTGGCCTGTCTGTGCACACTGGGAGCGATGTCAACTACACCAGGTGCAGCAATGGAAGTAATGCTTAACCTCCCTCCCCTTGAGCTTGTCCTTAGGGGAGAGGCGAGGCTAGCGGCATGGAGATTGCACAACTCGAGCAACTGGGCTAACCTCCCAGATGTCTCGGGACATATGAGTATCGAGTGCGTGGTCAAAGAACCCGTCTTGGAAATGGGCAGCGGCCACATTACTCGAATGTTTGCACCTGACCAGGTCCACCAAACTGTGATGGAATGGTCAGGGACATTAACATCGGGAGCTCAGATCTGGTACACAGATGGCTCCAAGATAGACTTCGGCACTGGAGCGGGGGTGTATTGTAAAAACCCAAGGGTAGAACTAGTTTTTTCCTTGGGGAGGCATACCTCTGTCTTTCAGGCCGAAGTATATGCTATAAATGCCTGTCTGGGAGAGATAGCGAGAAGGGAAACACATGGGGCCCGGATTGCTATTTTCTCCGACAGTCAGGCAGCAATTAAGGCACTAAACGGACACATGGTCACCTCGGCCATAGTCAGGGAGTGCCTAATTAACCTACAAGCTCTGGCAAGGCACAATCAAGTCAAGATTGGTTGGGTGCCAGGGCATAGGGGAATACTTGGAAATGAAGCCGCAGATGCGCTGGCCAGGGAGGGGTCCTCGACTCCCCTGATTGGACCGGAACCTGCGGTGGGTATTTCCAAATCCATGGTCAGGATGACAGTGCGAAGGTGGATGGCTGAAAGACACTGTGAGCACTGGATCAGGGCCGAAGGGATGAGACACAGTAAGCTAACCCTTAGGAGACCTTCCTTGGGGCTGCAGAAGAGTCTCATCTATCTGTCTAGGCAGGAATTAAGGATAGCCACAGGACTACTCACGGGACACTGTGGACTAAGGAAACATTTGCATAAAATGGGTATCTACAAGGATGAACCAGTGTGCAGATTGTGCGGGCAGGAACAGGAGACTGCCACACACATTATTTACAGATGTGGAGTACTTGCTGAGAGGCGCTTCAACCTCTTTGGTGATGGAACGGCTTTGGTGGATGCTGAAGGTAAAACTCTAGTCAGGAAACTCCTAAACCTGGTAAGAGGGAAGGGGTTATTTGACTAGATCAGGGAGGTAAGTACAATATACCTTAAGGTAGCAGTGCTTCGGGCAATTCAAACCCGCTCCCAAGTTAATAAAAAAAAAAAAAAAAGGTCAGGTTAATTTCTCTCGTTTTCATTAAAATAAAAATCCTATATTGAACAATTTTTGGGGAAATTTGACATTTTAAATAATTCAATTTCAAATAAAATTTCTTTTTGGAGTTAAAGAATTTCAAACAATGGCTTGGTTTAATTCATGAACTAGACGGGTAGTGGTTAGTGGGGGAAATTCCCACCAAAAAATGGAGGAGTCCTCCAAACAAGTTTATAAATATGAAATAGAATTAAATTGTTAGTAAATTGGAAATTTTTTTAAATAGAGAAAGTTATAAATTGTTTTGGAAAGAAATTAATTAAGTAAATGTTAGAAATTAAAGGCTTTTTAAATATAAAAAATTAGCGATAAATGAATAAAATGTAAACAGGTGTTAAGAAATTTTTTATGAGTTTTGTGCAAAAGAGTCAAATAAGACAGATAATTCAACAGAAAAGGTTTCTTTTTTTAGTATTTTAGACCAACGTTAAATATTTAAAATTATTTAATGATAATCAAGTAAAATTATTAAATGAGAAAGAGTTAAAGTTAATTAATGATAATTAATTAAAATTAATTAATGAAAAATTAATTAACATTTATAAATCAGATTTAATTAAAATATAAAAGGGTTTAAGGGTTTACAAAATTATTTGGAATTAAAATAAAAGGGTTGTGAAATAGAAAAAAGGGGACAAAACTAAAATGTGAAACAATTTCTTTGATTTAAAGTAGACAATAAAAATAAAAAGTAAATATTCAGCAAAGATTATGTGGGTCTAGTAAATCAATTGTTAGGCTAATATAGTTTCAAGTTAAGATATAATATGTTTGTTTAATTAGTTATAGAAGTATAAAAAATTGTTGGTTGATATAACTTATGTTTTTTAAAATATTGTTTTAAATGGGATAAGATTGTTTAGTGATATAACTTATGTTTTTCAAAAAGTTTAATGGTTTTTTAAATGGGATAAAATTGTTTATTGATATAACTTATGTTATTCAAAGGATCAGTTTTTAAATTAAAAGCGTTAAAGTTATTTGTTGATGAAGTCAAATTTAAAAGTTCCATTGTCTAATTTTATGTACAAGAGTTTAAAATCAAATGTTCAAGATTTGCAAAATCACATAAAAGGATTGTTTATTTCAAAGGGTTTGAAGATAAAGATAAAGACAGTTTTATTTAAAAAATGAAACAAATTTGATTTTGAATATTGAAGGGTTAAATGAACATAATTAAATTACACTTTTCAGTTAATATAACTAAAAATTATTTTTCTTATAACTTTTGGTGTTAATATAAATTCAATAAGAAGTTTACTTAAATTTTGTATAGAAGGGGTAAAAGAAAGGGTTAACTGAGTAAAGAGTTACCACTGACATTGTAATGTGTATATTTTAGAATAGAAAAGAAGAGATAAAGTAATACTAAACAGAAATGAATTGCTAATATTTTAAAGAGCTAGTTAAAATAAGAAAATGGCAAAATGTGCTGTAATTTCAAAATTAAGGGTAAAATACAAATGTAATTTTTACTAACTTGCCAACAAAGCAATAGTGTTTTTATTTAAAACAGATTTCTTACACACTCCTAAAACCAAAGGGTCATTTCGCCAAAAAGATGCCTTCAAAGAACTCATTCCCCCAAGAAATACGTACTCAAAGGGTTAAATTTCAGCAAGTTAGGTTTTTTATAATAAAGTCCAGTGATCTGTTCTCTGGCAGATTTTGGCTGGTCATTGCACAGTATCCTAGTTTGGCTAGGATAGGCCCTGTCAGAATTCTGAGCTTGCGGTGGGGTGAAAGGGTGGAGGCGGCCCCGCGGTGCAGGACCGCGCTCTGCTGCAGTGTGTGTGTGTGTGTGTGCGAACGCGCTTGCATGAACATATACAATACATACTTTAACATTTATGATTAATGATAATTTTTACATAATTTAAAGTGGTGCAGCACCTTTAGAACTAATATTGTTACATAAAGTTTGAAATGATAATTTTTATTTTTAAATGATAACTCAGGTTGTTAGTTTAAGCATAAACAAACAGTTGTTTTTGACAGTTTAAAAAAAATACAGCTAGGCTCCACAAACAAATATTGAAGTAGGAAGAAAAATATGAATTATATATTTGTAAGTATAATGAAGTTATTTACATGAATGCTCAAAAGTACTGAAAGAATCAAGCCACAATAAGATCAGTGTCATTTCTTCTCTGAAATAATTTGCTTTCTATTGAGAGTATGTATGCTACCTTACATATAAAAATTTGTTAACTCTTTTGTAGATGTCTGTAATATTACAAAGAGTAGCTAAATAACAACAAAGTTGCTTGAGTCGCACATTCACTACCCATATGTCATATCCTACAGTTACCCGACATGTAGTGTAAAGCTTTTTCTTTTAATCCCCACAATTACCATGTATGTACATATATTAATCTGGTCTTGATATTCTATTTCGTAATATATTTTTTGTTTTGCTGAAAAAATTACAGTAGTCCCCTAGCTATTCACGAGTGGCCAAATTACAGGATATCCCGGTAATATGTATCACATTAAAAAAAAAGACAGTATAGTTACTGTGTAGGTTGTAGAATAATGTGTTCTCGTCTTATTTATTTTGTATAGTACTGTAGTTATTTATCACAAAGAAATCTCATTACTCTGTAATCAGGTACATCCGTTATACTGTACACTACTAGGCCTACTATTCGTTACCGAACCTGTGCCTATCTTTGATAACAAAGACAAAAATATCTTTAAAAATGTATCACCGAAGTTGACATTAAAATCTGTTGATGTAATGTATGTTAAAAAAAACAGTTACCTACAGCCATTACTGAAATCGATCTCTCTCCAGAATGGGAATTAAAATTTAATCGAGAACAGGAAGAAGCACTATCCCCATGCCATATATGGAGTGTAAAGAACTAGGAAAAAATCACAACAATATAAATAACAAGTTTATTTAAAATTAAATTAACAGTGTTTAAAAGATTATTTGTCTAAAATTAGGTGTTTAAAAATTTAGTGGATAGTATTTAGCAATAGAGAATATTGCTGTGTGTGTGAGAGCACATATTTATTAGAATTTTCTTGTTTTCAGATTGAAATAAATAACTATAATGTATTTAAAAAAGAATGTTACATGGTATATATGCGAGTTAACTTTCAAAGACTAATTATGGTGTCTTCATTATCGAGCATCAACTGAAACTGAGTACTTCTGTAGATTGCCAGGTGTTTGGGATTTCCGATGTGATATACCAATACTGATTTACTTTCGAATTCACTGCACTTTGGGATAGTTTCTAGTTTGTCTTTGGGTTAACTTTGTCTATTACGTTGCTTACAACTCACTCTTATACTGAATGCTAAAACTATAATTTATCATTGTTTGATTTCATTTGTATTTGTCTGTTTATGATATTATTTTTGTGTTTATAAATTTGTAGTTGTTCCCAGATTGTTATTTTGAGGCCTTTTTGTACTTTTTTATTAGACGTATGTTTTCTAATGTGGGGAATGTATGGTTGTTTTTGATGGCGTTTGTGGCTGTTTGAATGTAAATGTTTGGTTTGATGTATGTCTTGAGGGTTCCTTTTATATCTGTCTTTTAATTTCTTTTTTGTCTGCCCTATGTATAATTTGTTACAGTCTGGGTATTTGATTTTATATATTCGGTTATTAAGTATGGGTCATATTTTTTCCGGTCGGTTTATTTTGTTGATTATGCTTCCTGTATTTTTGTAAGTTATGTTAATATTGTTATTTTTTAGTATTTTAGTTACTATGTTGTACCCTGTGTATGTGAACATGGCCCATTTCTTTGTTGTTTGTGGTTCATGTTTAGGTTGTTTTAATTTATTTAATATTTCTAATTCTAGAAATAAAAATTTAATTCTAATTTATCTATAGTTTTTTTATTGCGTCCATTTTTTTGGGCTAATTGATATATTATTTGTTTTTCATTGGCTATTACTTAATTTTTTAGTGGTAGTTTTAGCATTCAGTATAAGAGTAAGTTGTAAGCAACTTAATAGACAAAATTAGCCCCAAGACAAACTACAAACTTTCCCATAGTGCAGTGAATCCGAAATTAGAACAGTACCAGTATATCACATGACAACATAAATCCCACACACCTGGCACTCTACAAACATACTCAATTTCAGTTGATGCTCAATAATGAAGATACCATCATTAATCTTCGAAAGTTAACTCGCTTATACCAAGTAAGATTCTTGTTTATATATATAATAATATTATATATGTACTGTATTATAAGTGTACAGAATAGCTGTAATTAATGTTAACATTTTCGATGTGGAACATAACCCTCCCATTTCCATATACAGTTGGTATTCCTGTATAAGTGTGTTAATACAGCAACAACTTGTATTTGTTGCAAAAATGACTTCACATTGGGATGTTGATTGTCTGTCAACACATTTCTAGCCAAATGTAAAATCTCAGAGTTTGAGCATCCACCTTAGTTCCCTGACGTGTTAAATGATTATTATCTGCCCTCTAAGATAAAATCTCATTAATAGAAACAAGATTTCAGATCTTTTAAAATGTGAAAGAAAAAACAACACGTCATGAAGGAGTTCACAGAAAAAGTACAACGAAAGAAGTTCAAACCCTGTTTTGAACGATGTAAAATTTGTATATGTTGTTCTTTGAATAGGGAAGAAGAAAGTATTGAAGTGGATAGCAACCAAACACATAAAACTTAAGAAAAAATGTTTGAAAGCTTTAGCCTTGTTATTTTATAATCACATCTTTGATTTTCACCTCATAAACAATATTATGAAAATATGTTGTTTTAGGTTATACTTCTTCTAAAATACTTCTTCAATATTTGGGTAGTATTGAAAGAAATTAAGAAACCCAAATAGTACTTTAAACAATAACTTATTTAAACAAAATTTAACATTGACATTAGATTAATATAATTTCAAAAAAATATATTTCGTGTGAGATAAAATTTTAAACAACTCAATCTGTGAACTATAGAATTTGAGTTGGAGTTTACATATTTTCAAGACTTGTTATGACATTGAAGATGATTACTTGATAACATAAATATATATGAGGTTAAAATATAAATATTTGTGGTTAGAAGTTTTTAGAGTATTATTTATTATTACCTAATCATAGTTTATTCCAGGTAAATAGTAATACAGGTAGTATATTTGTTGATACGAACATAAAAACCCCATGCTAGTACAAATTGTCATTGTTGTATAAAAGACTGTGTGGTCAACTATTATTTGAATAAACTTAAATTATCTACAGACTACCCTCTCATTGAGGATCTGTCTCAACAACTAATATTGCCTAAACCTTAAACAGTTAAAATACACAGAACTTCTATTGCTTTTAGCAAGAAATTACATAACCAATTCACAGACTGATAATTTTATATGTAGTTAGTGAAATTATTTCTTTAACATGTGAAGACAGTTAGTATTTTGTTAAATTACTAAGTGCGATCAAAACTTCTCCTTAAGACATGCCTGTGTCCTGTAAAGTAATAAACTCGTACAATAGTTTTCATTTACTCCGTTATAAAAAAAGGTTGGGTAGTCCGATTAAAACTTTAAAAAGGTTTGGAAATATTAAATTGATTTATAACTAGTATTTAAATTTTCACTGAGTGTTATACTTACATTGTTGTTACTCAAATATAATTCTTTAACTGACACCATTTGACTGAAATGAGCAGGAAGGTTGGCCATTTTATTGGAAGATACATTTATAACCTCCAAATTTGCAAGTTGAACAAAGGTCTCTGGGAGCCACGTGATGCTATTGTGTGAAGCATTTATCACTTTTAGGTTTATGAACAAATTAATATCATATGGTAGTGTAGAAATACCAGTGTTATAAATTTGTAACTCTGTTAATTTTTCAGGATTAGAAAATATCTTGACAGGTAAATCCCAAATTATATTTGTTTTCCATGGTCTATTTTCTGTAGTACACTCGTTTCCAACATTTAAACATTTGATGTTTTCAAAATGTTTAATAACATCTAATTCTTGTACAGAAATATTACAGTTGGTGAGAACTAAACTTCTGACACTTTTCAAAAAACTAGTTCTCAAATATCTTGCATCTTGTGCTTTATTTTGAAATTCTTTATGAATAACTAAACTAAAAGAAAAATCTAAACTTAACAAACTACGACACCTTTCACTTAATAACCACTTAGGAACATGATTAAGGTAGTTATGACTTAAATTTAAATACTGCAGTAGCATCAGACATTTTGGGGAAGAATCGAAAGTACAGATTAAATTATTACCTAAATTTAAATGGGTAATAAAGTCTAAGCCCAGTTCTAAACATTTTGGTGAATCATATCCAATTTGGTTATTTGACAAATTTAAATGTCTTAGTCTTTTAAGTAATATACAAGAATTTGGTAAAGTTTGAAGTTTATTATGTGATAAATTCAATTCTGAGAGATTAACAAGTTCGATAATTTCTTCTGGAAATTTTTCAATATTACAGTTACTCAAATTCAGTTCTATTAAACAATTTGTGTGGTCTAAAAAGCTATCAAAAGAACTGTCTACAATGCATTTTGTAATTGTAACTTTTTGGCAGTCACAAACTTCACATTTTACTTTTGATTTTCTATTATTTTTTATTTTAGCGATATTTTTTACTTCTTCCAAAAGTTCAGCATTAGTTACAACATGCTCACAATCATCACTTTGAGACGGATGGGTTTCATCATCTGAAAATGTTGAAAGATTGTTCAATGAAGAATTCTCTCTGATAATGAGTTTATCTTTTAAATTTTTGCCAGTTCCTGTATTACTGGTGTCAGGCATTTTGTTTGCTACATTCAGCTCATGTTTCTCACCATCAATGCTAATCATTATAAACACCTAAGAAAAAACAATAAAGTGTTACTTGTTTGTTTTTCTTCATAATAAATATTTGGTACCTGCGTATTACACAGAGGCCACTATTATACCGCAGGCTGCAGTGGTTGGGTTAGGTTAGGTTATCATAAAAATGTTACTACTACTTCCTTGTTACATTCGGATGTGGGGAGGTACTAAATAGAAGAACAAGAGCCATCGAGGTACCACCGGAATATATATGTGGGGATTGGAAGTGATCGCGAATGGCAGCGATGCGTTCAACTCAATTACCCCTAACATCGCTTTTTTGGGGGAGGCAGAAACTAAGAACCGATCGTCATAATGACAAGTAATTTTTACAGTAAGTCAAATAAAGTCTGTTCTGTATAAATATTTAGTGTTCTTACGTCCCGTGAGAAACAACCTCTAAAAGTAGTGACCTCTGTAAAATACATAGATACCAAATATTTATATATATTCTACAATTTAATCAATCGCAGAGAGTTATTGAAACGGATGTATACATAAAAATAAATAATTATATTCAAAACAATTTTTTTTTAATCTTACAATATTCTCAAATGTATGATTTTTCTCTTGCACAAGATTTGAATTATGTATCAATGACACTCTATTAGGTTCCAGTTCTAACAGTTCATCATTTATTACCATTCATTGTTATGAAATGTTATAGGATTACACTTGAATATCTCAGTATAATAAACGAGATGATACTTTGAATTTCCCCGCAGTGTGGAAATGTGTTATTGATAGATTTTTATGACAGAAAGGTGAACAAAAGGAAAGGAATGTGAGTAATTGTGAGGAATGTGGGTCAGGTGTGTGTGTTGTAACGGTCTGGAAGGCTGTCCAAATTGGGAAATTAATAATTTCCTATTTTTTAAATAACAATTTTAATATTTAAATACTAAGGTTTTAATTTATGGTATAAGGAAACATAGTAAAGAGTGAAGAAGTCAGTAAAATCTTAAATACTTAATATTAAGACAAATTAAAAATTGTAATAGGCTGAAACTGTAATAACTAACTAAATTTGACAAACGAGAGTGAAGTGAAAAATTTCTAAGTTTTCTAACCGAAAAATGCTAACTTGAGAACTAGGCCACGTAGAACTATCATCGACATTTTGAAATGACCAGAAAAAACCAAAATAAACAATAATGAAAACAGAATTTAAAAAACTCAAATAACAAAAAAATTACAGCCATTTTAAAATAATAGACATTTTTCAGTGTTCTAAAACAGATAACAAAATTATGCAGGTTGAATCGAATACGTTGTCCAACCCGCCTGTACAAGAAAAGAAGCACAGAGATAGAGACGAGCTTAGAGCAGGGGGAAGGGTTACATAGCCGCAATAAATACAGGAACTTAGGGACCTGTAAGGCAGTCAGTAAAAATTTTTAATACAAGGTGCTAACGGCAGTAATGTCGGATCGCGCCTACGACCACCACCATCGGCCAGATGGAACGAAACCACCACGTTTCCGCCGTCTACTACCATCCATGGACTATGGCTCTAGACTCAGCTTCCAGGACACGGAAATGGAGAAAGACTTCCATCGACTGACCGGGGATGGCAACTTCCGATGTCCAGGGACCAGGGAATCCAGACGAGAGGATTCTAGAACCGGCAGGGAAATTCTTGGCAAGTCATTTTCTCTATTATATACAAATTAATGTCAAATTTAGTCAGTTAAATTTATTAAATTCAAATTACCAATTAAACTTAAACAAAGACTTCACTCTATGTTGAAAAATTAAATAAATCTTAAAAGTAGTAAAATTAATTAGTATAACAAAAATGTTTAAATAATGAATAATAAATATTAAATTTACAAAGTGGTTTTGGCCATAAGCCAACATTTTCAAGAAGACCAGATTTATTGAATCATATAAATTTTAAAATTATTTATAATAAAATGTGAATTTACCAATTCAATCTTGAAATGAGAAGATAAAATTTTTTATTATGTTAAATTTGGAATAATTTTAAAATGTGTAAATGTAATTAATGAATTATATATAAAATGTAGGATTTAAATATGTGAAAAATAACGAACTTTTAATTAATAATTTGTGAAGATAAAGAGAGAGTTAAATGTATTTTATTTGAAAAGATAATTATTTTAGTTTAAAATCAGTAATTAAATGCATTATAAAAACTTACAGTATTTGAATTTATCCTGTGTTGAACAACCAATAAAAACTTTTAGTTTTTTCCAACTGATAAATAATGATTATAAAATCAAAGTACAGTTTTAATTAAATTTCAATAATTAATAAATATATAAAATTCAGAACCTAATGTTTCTTCAAACGAGTTCTCTCCTGAGAAAAATTTTATTGAGCTATTCTAAAAATTAGTTGGTTTTTTGTATTGAAGCCCAGAGATGATGTCTACTGGCAGATCATGTTTAAAGAACAAAGGAGCCTTTTAAGAAAAAAGGTATCTTTATCATGATCATATTTTCACGTCCCCTTGCTGTGCCTGCAGATCTCATGAAGTGGTAAGATTCTATGAAAATTTTGTGTGTTCATATAAATGTTGTTTCTTTCCAGCTGACTATTTTACTGACATATGTGACTATATACAGACCCAACAAACTTGCCAACCATCTTAGGGGAGGTCATACAAACGTTAAGGTAGAAGTCAGCGGGAATAGGCTTGCATTTGGGCGTGGTCCATTACGCGAGAACACAAGACAAATTTTAGGGATCTTAACACGGTACACAAAACGGTGTGAGCAGCAGATATACAAATATATAATAAATATGTAATTGTGCAACAACAAAGAAAAGCGGTGGGGACGTTGCAGAATTGGCGCCCGAACGTAAGGGACTTTGAACAGGTACCCTATTTTAAAATTAAATAATTAAATGTACATACAAAGTAAATCGTGATTGTGACATAAGTGAAGTCAGAATGTTTAACAAAACAATTAAATTTTTTAAATAATAAATTAAACTAAAGAAAAATACAAAAGCGTACCAATAAAATAAAAATAAATAAATAACTGAAATTAAATAAATAATTAGACGAAAGAGTGGGTAAAAAACCGTCTGGCCTAGGACAATTGAATATAAATAAATAATTAGATAATCTAAATCAGCGGTTCTCAACCTGGGGGGCACGCCCCCCTGGGGGGGCGTAGAAGAATTCCAGGGGAGGCGTCAACAAATTTTTAAAAAAAATTGAATTTGATGTTGGACACAAACACACAATCATTGAAATTTCTTTATAGCTTAATAGAGCTATAACGCTCTATTTCTTTACTCAACGAACTTTTCTTCCTTTCCAAAATCTCGTCGATGATACCCAAAGTCTTCCAAAAGACCTAGTAAATGAAATGAAGGACCTAATATCTGAGCATTTGTTGTCTCTGAAGAACAAAATCTGAGCCTATTTCCCAGATATAACTGGGAATTCAAGTTAACAAGAGACCCCTTTCAAATCAACATTGATATACCTTCTGATCACATTCAAGAACAAACAATTGACTTGCAATGTGATTCCAAAGCTAAATTGGATTTCCCAAACATGGATCTCGAAGATTTCTGGCTACTATATCCTCCTGTTTACCCAGAAGTAGCAATGGAGGCACTCAAGTTGCTTGTACAATTTTCATCAACTTATCTATGCGAGACAGGATTTTCAGCCTTGGCTAATATAAAATCTAAATATCGAGTCAGACTAGATGTGGAAAGTGACCTGCGGTGTTCTTTGTCAAAATTTCATCCAAACATACAAAAAATAGTTAACGAGAAACAGTGCCAGCCCTCACACTAGCACTACAAAAGTAGCGAACATTTTTCTGGTTATTACTTAAACATAATGTAAGTAAATTTATCATACATAAGTCTAAATTAACTTAATCCGTGAAGGGAGGCGTGACCTCACACCAAAGTGTGAAGGGGGGCTCAGAGCCTAAAAGGTTGAGAACCCCTGATCTAAATAAATAATAAATTAAAATAAATAAAATGTCAAAAACCGAAATGGATAAATTAATGGCCTTTTTCAAGGCGGAAAAAGAGAAGGCGGAAAGAGAGAAAGAGAAGGCGGAGGAGAGACAATTATAAGAGAAAGAGAAGGCGGAAAGAGAGAAAAAGAAGGCGGAGGAGAGACAATTAAAAGAGAAGGAGAAGGCAGAGGAGAGACAAGTAAGAGAGAAAGAGAAGGCGGAGGAGGAGATCAAAAGACAACAAAGAGAGAAGGAAAGAGACGACAAAGAAAAACAATTAAGAGAGAGAAGGCAGAGGAGATCAAAAGACAACAAAGAGAGAAGGAAAGAGACGATAAAGAAAAACAATTAAGAGAAAAAGTAAGACAACAAAGAGAGAAAGAGAAGGAGGAAGAGAGGCAATTGAGAGAGGAGAGGCAAGAAGAAAGAATCGAAAGACAAAAAGTATGGGATGCTTTTCAATTAAATTGGATTATTACCAAAAGGAGACTAAGACAAATGATATAATAGAAAAACTAAACGAACATGAGACTGAAATTGAGAAATTAAAAACTAAAACAGAATCAAAAACAAACAAATTAAATGAAAAATTGCAAAATATACACAAGGAAGTCAAGACTGTAAAACAACAGGTAGCAAAAGTAAAACAATCAGCCGGAACAGGAGTTGTAATACAAGTTTGCTTACCGAGGATAATAGACAGAATCGGGGAGGCATCTTACCGTAAAATTGAGTTCTGGGGGAATGATAAGGAAGACCTAATGACATTCTTAAGGGAAGTGGAAGATTTATTCACCGAAATCGACAATATAATGGACGAGATGACCAAGCTAAAAATAGTATCCCTGGACCAAGCGACCAAAAACCAAAAAAATGTGGAGGAGGATCTCTGGCAACAATCAGGGACACCCGTTAACCAGGTTAGGGATCCGAAATGACAAAAAGACAACAAAAACTAAAATTGAGAAACGTAGGGAAAAGCCGGTTTATCGTCATAATGAAATAAGCCTAGGTGGTTTTTCCATGTCTATTCGGGACGATTTGTTAGAGGAAGGGAATGATTCGTTAATAAAACTGGAACAGTAGTGCTCACTGCGAGTAGTTATAAAGTAACAATTTTAATATTATTATATCTTATGATAAATATTTGCACAAAATTATACCAGGTTATGCAGAAAATCATCAGAAACACAGAAAAATTAACAAAACCATTTTTGTCACATTTAAAAAATTAGAAATTCTGAAATAAAACTGTCACCACAACTCCAACATAAGGTTTCTAAGGCTTTAGGTGAATCATGGATGGTAATAGTTTATAGTTAATTCTACCTTCACATTTTTTTATAAAGGTATATCAAAATATGACTACAAAGTATGCAATTTTGTTATGTATTTATAAAGTATCCAGTTAGGCTAGATTTGGTAATATAAAAAAGAAATAGACTTTAGCAATACTTACGAAATGGCAAAAAGTGAAATTTGAGATAGTCTACATTTTGCATCTCAATATATTGCAATGTAATGCTGTTTTACAAAAATAAAAACTTGATTTTATACTCGTAAACTTTGCCCTGGACTTGATATATATTTTTTCAACATTTTTAATTTTTGGGATTTAAATGAAGTTAATGTAATTTTTCGGTGTTCCTGATGATGATTTTCAGTGATGACTTTCTTCATTGCCTGTTATAATTTTGCATGCCAATATATAATACGTGGGGAAGTGAAATAAATATCAAAATATTTTTCGAATTGTATTAGTGATAAATTGCTATAATGCAATTACATAATCACTATAATATTTAAGTACAATTTCATAGCCAAATTTAACTGATTCTTTCTAAAAAAAAAATATCAAACCAACCTTAGTGCAGCTTAGATTAAATAAAATATTAAATTGTGTAGGTAAAACAGTAAGTAATTATATAATATGAAAATAACTTTTAATTCTAATTTTATAAATACTAGTCTTTACCTCTTACAAAATTATATATCTACCGACATCATCAGGAAAATACTAATTCGGCACAAACTTTCGCTTAACCTCCAAAACTTAACAAATGAATAAAGGCAAGAGTTAAGCCACAGTTCCAGTTCGCCTGTGAGAGACCACAATCTTCTTATTACAACAACAAATGGACTAAGTTACTGAATTTGAGAATTAATCAACTCTTTGTTTCAACTTCCGATGTTAACAACAGATTTATCCAATTCTTCTAATGATTAAATGTATATATATTTATTTATGATTGTATTAAATATGGTGATACATTTTATTGTAATATAATTAACGAATAAGATATTTCAAATATAAAAATAATTTTTAATTATATATTGTTCAAAGCTTTTCGCCAATACAATAAGATTAGCATCTTCAGGAATAACAATGATTAAACCAAATTATCACCCATAAATTTGGTATATCATTCTTATTCCTGAAGGTCCTATTATTAATTTTATTGTACGAAAAGCTTTGAATAATATATAATTTTAAACTGTTTTTGTTTTTGAAATATTTTTATTCAATATATACATAACGTCGGAACTGCGTTTTTTAGCACCTTGTGAACGGATGTATATAATAATTCATCATAAATATATAAAGAATATTTTGAAAATAGGGCATACTTGTCTATATATAAATATATATAGAACTAAGTCAAAATACAAATACAAGAATTATAATTGAATTTACAATTGTAAATACAAAGAATTCTTGTATTCGTATTTTGACTTAGTTCTTTATTAATACACAAGAATACATATTGCGATATATATATATATATATATATATATATATATATATATATATAAGTATTGCAATATGTATTCTTGTGTATTAATAAAGAACTAAGTCAAAATACAAATACAAGAATTATAATTGAATTTACAATTCAAAGCTTTTCGTTGGCTAACAGTACCAACGTCATCAGAATTGTAAATTGAATTGTAAATTCAATTATAATTCTTGTATTTGTATTTTGACTTAGTTCTTTATATATATATATATATATATATATATATATATATATATATATATATATATATATATATATATATATATATATATATATATATGAAATGGGAGGAAGACTTTACCTTCACATTTCTTTTTGTTACATTTCATCATAATAAGTATTATATTTTGATCCAGTATTATACTTAATTATATTTTCATTTAGTTTGAAAACTTCTAATTGAAATTTTTAAAATTTAGTACAAATTTTGAACTTGATATATTACCAATACGTTTTAAAAGACTATAAAATTGTAAATATTATATTTTGTGACTACAAAATAGTATGAACTGATAAAACTTTAAAACATATGGCAAACCCAGCATTGTTGTAAGAAGAAGAAGGAACAATTAATTGTGCTACATGAAATGGTTTGGGACAAATTTCAAGTTTTAAACTAACATCTTTTAAAATTTTTCTCCCCCCAAAACAGTACCATCACAACAAGAAATTTATTGAAGTAATAGAAAATAATTATCAATTATGGCTAATTTACATCGAACTCTTTCTACATTCAGAGGAATAATATTTAGAACAGTAACTACAGAATCATGTAATACCAAGCCTGTTAAGGTAAAAATACAGCATTACTTTAACAAATTTTAATAGAGATAGATATATGAATTGGATTAATTAATTCATTATTTAGTTTTTACATAGTTTTATGTCTTGTTCAGAGTTATCATTTTCATAATGTTTTCAATAGTTATAATATCTAGTATCTTGATTAACTTCAATGAAGTAATTACTACATTGGCATACTCCTAATTTATTAAAATTTACATTCCTAATGTTTATCTTTGTCATGTTTACAATAAATTACTTGTATTTAACAGTGATTTTAAACTTTGCTTCATTAAAACATAACCCAGACATTAAAAATTAATATAAAAATAAAGTATTCATGAAAGACATTATATAAGTTTACTTAGAAAGTATTCATTTATTGCTAATTACATTTGTTTACATATTCCTGTTTTAATTGTGTGAAGTCTATTTTACAGACATACAATTTTTAAAATTTCAGAAAGGGTTGGTACTTGGAGCATACACTGGTTGTGAACCTCATGAAATTACATTAACACCAACAGCAGCAAAATTTGATTCTGAAGTTGGTGGAAAACTGAAATCATTAGTGATGAGGTTTGTTATGTATTGAACAAAAAATTAGTTATGCTATCAGTAAATTAGATAAAGTACAATGTCTTTACATCAGTAGCCTACATTTTGCAAAGTGGACTGTAATTTTTTAATGAATTATTATTATGAAAATAATATATAAATACTAATTGAATTTTGTAGTCCATTATGTTCAGTGAAACTTAATTAATCACTTTAACATTAGTTTATGATCATCCGAACTTTAAATTTTGTAAATTTGTAAAACTGTAAACAAGTTCAGATAGTCATTAACTAAAATTAAGTGATTAAATACTAATTCTCTTAACTAATAAATTTAAAAAAACAAATAATTGATCAAATTTTAACCACAAAGGGTGAATCTTATTTTCATTGGAAGGAGGATCAGCCATATAGGAGATTATTGCATGACAACTTCACTTACATAAAGCAAATAATATACATGTCAATCTTACGTTGTTATAAACATCTAATACAAAAGGTTCAATCAACTTTAATTTTTGGACAAAGTTTTTACCAATAATTTTGCGTTTTAAATTCAACCAAGCATATTTAAAAAAAAAATGTATTTTAATTTTTTTCAATGAAATATTGAAGTTATTAACTTGTATATCAACATACCTGTAGTAGTTACGCATTAATAACATTTGTTGATTCCATCTTCGCGTGAGCTACTAGTAATCACTAAACACTTTTAAATGTTTTAAACTTGCCTATAGTAGCACTTACTTTGCTTGTTGAGGATGGCCATTTCGGGAGATGTTTCATTTTGTCAACTCAGACCGTAACTGAGTTACGGTCTGAGTTGACAAAGGGACACATCTCCCGAAATGGCCATCCTCAACAAGCAAAGTAAGTGCTACTATAGGCAAGTTTAAAACATTTAAAAGTGTTTAGGCATTAATAACCTTAGGTTATAAACCTATATATAGGTTATGTTTAGTTTTTTCAATTAAGTTTAAATTGTGATCAAAAGATGATGACATATTGTCATTAAAATGCATATGATAATAAAGTTTTTATAATTGTGAGTCGTTGCAAATTTATTATTTTCTTTATAAAATTAGTAGGTTGAGTTTATAGTAAGTCAAATATTTTTAAATGACCATTATCATTAAAAAAGATATAATTTACAGCTTTTGAGTTGAACATCTTGGGATTTCTGTAATACTTGCTTATTAATTTACTTGGCAAAATACCACTATCTACTGATGTTTTTCAGCAGATATGTTTCCCAATTTGTCAGTGCATTGATATATGTTTTTCATAGAGTGGTTGTTAATTACTTGTTTGAATAAAGGTTTGATTATGAGTGTTGTAAAAACAAAAACAAAATACATAAAGAAAAGAAATAAAATTAACACAACAGAAAATTTCAAAATACTTTCACCACAACACAAACTAAAAAATAAAACACACTCAATCAAACAATATATATCAAACACATAATTAATAACCACTCTATGAACAACAATACATTGTAAAATACCAGAACACCATAGATTCAAAATAAATTTACACGTTATTACAATTTGAAATTACTTGCAACCAGACATTCTATTAATATAAGTTGTTAAATTGTTACCTTATACTTGGAGAAAACACTTAACAACTTATATTAATAGAATTCCTGGTCACAATTAGTTTAAACTGTAATAAGTGATTAACAACCAGCTTGTCATGAACAACAAAATTTCAAAAATGACACCTTAAATAAGGAAATAAAAATAATTCTTACTTTTAGTATCACTTGACAAAAAAACCACTAGTTACTTATATTTTTTCACATATATGCCATGAAAATCATATATAGTGTTTTTTTGCCAATTGATACTAAACGCAAAAACTGCATAAATAATTCTTTTTTTTATCCAAATGCATATGTATTAAAAAGATCACTTAATAATATAAATGCTTTTATGCAAGTTATTTATTATTTATTTAATTATTCTAAAGTGCATAAGTGTATTCTAGTATCTGTGGTCAAGATTGAAACAAACAATATAACTAATGTTTACACAGATTAAATTAATAACTCTTATTATTATATATATTTTTAAAATTAAATGATTTTCTTAAAATTATAAATGCTGTTTTACAGTGCAGGACTGGATGATGGAAAAGCACGTGTTTTTAATATGTTGCATCCTGATTACTATGCAGTTGCTGTCGCAGGAATGGGTCCTGAAGGTGCAGGGTATAGCCGTAAAGAAAATATTATGGCAGATAAGGAAAATATCCGTTCTGCAGCAGGAGTTGGTTCTATGATTCTCCAAGACATGGGTGTTACCGATATTGATGTTGAACCTATGAATAATGCAGAAGCTGCTGCTGAAGGAGCAACATTAGGCTTATGGCGATATCAAGAATTCAAGAGTCAGATACATAAAAAAAATGAAGCGACTGTTCAACTATATGAACAGGGTGTTTTAGAACCTACAGATAGGTAAACTTTTAAATACATAATTGATTTGGAAAATATTTTGTAAACTAAAAATTCATGCTAGTTAATAGATGTTAGGAGTATACTAGCATCTGAATCCAAAAGATAATTCAAACATGTAATTAATTTAGAGGATTTAGGTATAGTTCTTTTGTATATAGTAACTAAATATATATATATATATATATATATATATATATATATATATATATATATTCTTGATATTTTACGTTACCCATTGTTTTTCCGTTGCACTGACTTTATTAAGTTAATATATTACTATTGTAAGTAATTTTATCCACCATTAAGTGCAATGATTTTACCTTGAGTGATGAGGCGCCTTTCGGTCACTTGACCATTGTCGAATCACTCTGTTGAAGTGATTCGACAATGGTCAAGTGACCAAAAGGCGCCTCATCACTCAAGGTAAAATCATTGCACTTAATGGTGGATAAAAGTACTTACAATAGTAATATATTAAGTTCATATATATATATATATATATATATATATATATATATATATACTATTACAACCAAGATTAGATAAAATACTACCTAGAGTTAGAGACTACTGTTAGAATCACAAGACGAAAATGACTAAAAAGAGTAGGACTATAACTGGAATTTAGACCTACACAAAATTTTACAATAATATTTTCTATGTAGCAGAACATATTTATATCTGTTTTGATTCTACCTATAACTCGTAACATATCTATCTCATTTAGTGTATGATGATAATAGGTTCAATGTAATATTAACCTTTTTTATTTGTTGATTCTATCTTCACGTCAGCTACTAGTTTTCACTAAAAACACTTGTAAATATGTTGCAACTTGCTTATAGTAGCACTTAACTTATATTTGTTGAGGGTGGCCATTTCGGGAGATGTGTCCTATTGTCAACTCAGATCGTAACTTATCTCAAGGTTTTTGTAGGTTTTATATTAGTTTTGGCGATGTGGGTGTATTTGGTGAGTATTAGGAGTTATGATGTCGAAAAGTGTGTGTGAGTTATAATGTAATTTGGTGTTGAGTATGTGTGTAGGGTGTAGTTTAAAATGTTTATATATTTCGTATTGTTCGGTTGTGTACCGTTGGTTATTTTTGTTTATGAAGAATTTGTTGGTTGAATGTTATGTTTGTGTACCCCCACTCTGCGACTACCAGAGCTGCCACAGTATCCATCCCAAAACATCAAATTATTTCACTCCACAAATAAATAATATTAATTGATTGTATTCTTGTTTGTATTACTGCTGTTATTTATGAGACTGTCTACTCATACCGTCGCTGACACAGTTGGTTAAATTGGGCAATAAATTACCCCAAATTCAGCTGACATATTTTCAAGCTAGCATACACAAACAGCAGTAGGTGAACAAAACTGAAACTGCAGTAATGGCTTCTTAAACAAAGGGGAAGAAGGTACTGAGGTGCTCAAGGTCAAACAAGGTACCAAATCTCTTTGTTGACACAATAAAATGCTTAGGTGAAGTTTTACTCTTTGTAACCACTGGAATCTTAATAGAAAAACTACATTTAATTGCAAAAAGCATAATAATGATATTTTTTAATTCATTATAACACCTAAACAATTGATATAATATAATAGACCGAAACAGCTTCCTGATTGTTATCTACATTTTCCTCTTGTCATATTGTTGAAAATTGAGTCATATTTTTGGTATCAGATATTTATTGCAGGCCAGTGCATGGGAAAAGTTGATTGAAGATTTGGTCAATAGAGACACTGATGAAGATCGCCATGAAGTGATCGAAAACATTCTGTCTCAGTAAGTTTTGACAAATTTACAAAATAAATAATGTTCGGATAGTCAGAAACCAATGTAAAAGTGATTAATAAATTTCACCGAACGTAATGTACTACAAAATTCAAGAGATGTTCAATAGAGTTAATCGATTATCTAAGTGATACAAATTAATGCACCAAATCCTTTCTGAAGAGTGCTATTTAAGAAATAAGTAATGAATTACATTATTTCTATTACGAGGAAGCTTAATTTCTTATACCAACTTAGCAATTCAATAATAAATTATTGTGAAGATTTATTGATACATTTTGTTACATAATACAAATAAAGTGAGTAAAAAAAGATTTATAATAAAGAGGCTCTATCTTCATTATCAATCAGCTAGCTGAAGATATTTCACAGTCAGTAGCAGAGTAATACAGGATCCTCTAAATAATTTTATAGAAATGGTAGAGATGATAAAACAACTTGTAAATATCAAATGACTATTGTACTTGTATAATAATGTGGCAGCACTCAACCAAGGCCAGTAAAGTTGTTTGTTGTAATCATCTTGAATTCACTAAATAAATCATAATTATTTAGTAACTGAGTGAAAACTATCAATTTACTTGCTGACAGTTGACAAAGCCAACCCATGAGTTAGAGTAGTTGTTTGGCTTTGTAATGAAATAATGTTTTCAAAACGCGCCAGCAAGTAAGTTAATAGTTTTCACTCATTTACTCAATAATAACTTATGATTTATTCAGTGAATTCAAGATGATTACAACAAGCAACTCTAATAGCAACCAAAAGTCAACAGGTAGTCACTACTTATGGACGAAAATCAAGGTATAGAAAATTTTATATTTCCTTCAATTCACATGCCTCAAGAAAACCTAACACCTAAATATGCCATAATAACAATAAAAACAAAACACATGCTGCACAAAAAACCTAAGTTAAATACAAGCACAGAAAATATTTATTAAAAATAACATCAAACAATTATATGCCAGTGGGGTTTGCTTCCTTGATGAAACAATTGAAATAATGCATCAGCAAATAAGTTGATAGTTTTCAATCAGTTACTAAATAATTTCTTTTGATTTATGGCCAGTAAATCAACTTGGACCTTTTAAAGTACACCTAAGCCTCCAGTTCACAGACCCCCAAAATATGGGAAATGTTAGAAACAATGACAAGAAGGAAAATTATCTTATTCAATATTGTTAATGTTAAGTTAAAACATTTTTCACTGTAATAATGAAAATGACAAAATTTTCTATTCAAGCAACACAACTTCTCATATATTTTTTTTATATACAAAAATTTGAATTTGTTACTAATGAATATTTTTAATACTTTTTTTAGAGATGAATGGGTAAGAGGAGCTGTGAAAGGAGAGGCTCAAAACATAGCTCGATATCTGAGTGTCACACCTGCAAACATTATGACACCATCAAAATTTGCACAGGTATTTTTAAAGATAAGTAGGATTTAATTAATTTTAAGTGTAGTGAAAACAGAGACCATATATTAAAATCTGTATCTCATCAACAAGTTCTTGTATAAAATAATTTAACTAATTTTTAAAATATTATTTAAACAAGGTTATTTTATCAATGAAAATAAGGCTTCATATCTTGTGTGTAAGTCTGAATCTTTTGATTTCAGTAAAATTTGATCTAGTGGTTTAAATTATAATTTATCGGCAAGATATTATTGTTACTTATTGGTAAAAGCATTATTTTTATGATAATAATTTTATTATTGATTATTTAATATCAAAATAGTTGATAACATTCATGGTAGGAAAATTTCAGACTTAAAAGATTTCTATTAATTGTAAATTGAACAAACATAACTAAGTTTATTCTTTCCTAGTCATTATTTATCTAAGAGTTTTTATAACTTGCATGAACTTTTAGGCAGAGTATTTTTTGAACTCTTACCCTAAATCGGTTCTGACAGAAATAGGCATTCAATGTGAGTGTTTTGGCTGGTATCTAGGTGCATAATTAAATTTGGTAACACCAGTTTTAAAGGCAGGCCTTATTCAAAGAATATATGTGATTTTTACTTGGTTTGTCAATAAATATATTTTTATTTTGTGTTCTGGTATGTTTGTAAATTTCATATTATTCTAGCGTGCGAGGGCCACAGCCCACTTGTATCCTGCAGCTTGTTGCAAGGCTGAGGATGCTGACAGAGTCTTAGCTTAAGCGTGAGACATAAACATATTCTGGATACATATTCAGATATATGAAGAATTGAGTGAAAATTATCGAGTTAATTATTTATTAATAATAATAAAATTATTTTATTGTATTTTTTGATTGATTAGCAAGTGAATTCAGATATATTACTTCATGTAAAAATGAATTTTGTATATGAGCAGGATCTTGTGAGAAGAAGGTGTAAAGTTTTAAGGAACATCCCCATCTGATTCTTTTAAGTAGTGAGATTGTTAGTATGTCAATATCAAGTATAAGTTGTAGCAAAAAAATACATATTTTTTTAATATGAGGATTTGTTTGTAATGGTGCTGTGAAAGAGACTATGCCTGAATGAGGAATTTGTTTCAAAACTAGTAAATTGATGTATGAGCCTCTCAAAACTTGAAACATCTTTCAACTAGTCATCCTGATTGTGTAGGATAGTCTCTAGTTCTTCCAATAGCAGAAAATTTTTCTATGGTAAAATTCAATATAGAAAAATCTTATAAAACAGATCAAACTAAGCAGCCTTCTAGAGTTACACTTTTGGTATTAACTTGGCAAAAAACCACTACTTACTGATATTTTCAGCAGACTTGATTTGCACTAGGTCAGCACATTGTTCAATGCTGTGACAAGGCTGTTGCTTAGGTGTGTTGCGTTAGTGGGAGTCTGTGGTGTATTGGTGTTCTGTGGTGTGTTATTGTTCATAGAGTAGTTGTTAATTATACTAATTATTTTTGCCAAGTTAATACCAAAAGTGTAATTATAGAAAAACCTCAATATGTACAACACAAAAACTTCTAGAGTTATTTTATGAGCTATCTTTATTAGTCAAAAAGAAGAGATCAGTTCACACTGCTCTCTGTGAGAAAAGAACTTATTACATATTAATATGTATTCACTTAGTTAAGTATTATTTAATTATATATATTGCATCGTTTTCATGGTGATGAAAGTACACAAAAATAAATTAAATTCTATTATAATATATAAGGACGGAAAAAAAGATTTGTACAAATATTAGAAAAATGTGCCATTAATATTTGAAAAAAAAATTTATATTTGTTTCACATGTGGAGAGAAAAAACTATTGGGGTTACAGGTGCGTATCCAAGGGGGGCGATGGGGCGATCGCCCCCCCAACCCTCAAGAACTTTGGGTTAAAAATCAACAATATATTATTAAATTAGGACTATCTATTAAATTAGACTTTTACTTAAGTTAATTCGTCTTAAGGTAATTTTAATTTTTAATTTGAAAATGTGATGCGTTCCCTCGGCATACCCTCGTAAACGTCTAAACGTTTTAACAGCAGATGACTAGTGAAGCTTAGGCTCGAACATATGATTTTCAATACGTAATTTTGCAAGCATAATATTCGCAGTTGACTCCGGAATTGTTCGTGTTGGAAGAATAACTACTTATATTAATTAATAACCATCTTTATAATAATAGCTTATTATGAAATTAATAATATTCTCTAGCCATAAGTGTTTTCGAAAAAGTCTAATTTGCTACGAATCTTTATCACGTTACCGATTTCTAACGCAAGCGTAGAAAGAACTTTTTCTGTTCTATGTTTTTAGAACACACATTATATATATACTGATACTTATTCCTTCACGGATGGAAAAATATGATGAATAGTTACTATCTGGAGTACATCCGTTCATTCTGCAGTCCATAAATTCGCAGTTACGGCGTTTGTATATATATACATATATAATGCATCGATCGCCTCCCCCCCCAAATCAAGTCGCTGGATACGTGCCTGGGGTTATCAGCTTTTTGAGCTGAATTGCAATATTGAGGAAGAATATTGTTTTGTCAATCTTTGCCAAAGTAAACAACTGACCGAGTTTTTCAGGAACAAATTGAATGTTGAGATTCATTTGAAGTGAAAATTGTCACTTTAATCAGAATATTGTCTTTATCGTAGTGGACTAAGATTGTAAAAAATTCTATTTTTTGTTTAAACCTTCTATCGTGAACACGATTTACTAGTTTTACATTAAAAAACACTTGAACATTCGATATGTCACACTTACTTCATTTGTTAAATGAGGGCAGTCTTTTGGGAGAGATATTAGGTTTAAAAATTTGTTAAACTCCCACAATGACCATCCTCATTAAAGAAAAAAAAGTAAATGCTACTATATGTAAGTATGGCATATCAATACATGTTTAATAGTTTTAAGTGTAAAATTAAATTCAGGATTCAGTATCAGAAATATAATCTGAAACCATCCAACAATTACAAAATAACTTATTAATCACGTCTAGTGAGTTGAACTTTCAGGACAGTAGTCATATTTTCATATTTTACTAGGAGGTAAACTGTCATTTTTATAATTAATGTAAAATGTTTTGATTATTTCAGTACTGCACCGAAACCCTATGTCCTTGTGGAGTTCAAGTAGAAGTAAGAGATCGACACTGGATGAAAGAAAAATGTATGAATGCTTTTTGGACAATAGCTAAAGGCTCTTGCGAGCCTCCATTGCTAGTAGAGTTACATTATAAAGGTGGCGGTGATTCTACTGTAGTGATGACAGGTATGTTGTAATTGTTATTCTTTTACAGATAAACCTCCATTTACCAATTTTAAAAAAATTATAAAATAAAATGTAGAAACTTATTAGCAGATTGTTCTCTTTTTTAGCTCTGATGAGTCCAAAATTCTCTAAGTGTAATTTTTCTATAATTTATCAAAATTATTTTCTATTATCATGCTTATCACATACACTAGTTTCTTCTACATATAAATACCACATCCATATACAAAAATCTTAAATAAAAATTGAGGGATATCTATAAGAACAAACAAATTAACAGAATTTCTGAAAATTGGTTAATATATAACTGCTAAACTGCTATATAATTAGAAATATACTCAACTGAATATAAATAGCGTAGAATTAAAATATACATAGCTTCCATCAGATTTTTAAAAACATCTGATTTATCAATCTATTGTTCTCAACATTTCAGTTAAATATGAATAAAGATTGATGAAAACCATCATTATAAGAAAAATTTTGTGGTAAATGAAATATAGTTGTTTTAAAAATCTTGGATATACCTTAACTTTAATTCTAAAAATTACACATCTAACTCTATGTTTTTTACATCTAGAAAGTAAAAATTTAAATTCAAATTTGCACAAAGCATACAATGGTAATTTGTAACAAATAATTGAAGAAAAATGTTTAAAAGCTTTATCTTGTTACAATTTATTTTAAGGTAGCTGTTTTAAATGGCTATCCAATTTTTCATAGTAGCTTAAATAAAATAATGATACTGATATTTATAAATGAATAACTTTTCATATTTTAGTCTAAGTAAAACAATTGAAATGTTTTAATTCTATATAGAATTGATTAAACTTTCATATTTCTACAAATTTAAAAGATTTTTACAAAAATATATTAGATTAACAGTTTTATTTTTGAAATTTCACTAGAATAATATAAAAATTAAGTCTGTTTCAATAAATAAATTTTGCAATTTCTAGTTAAACAATGTTTTGTAATTGTTTATCACTATCTCTTTCAACATATTACAAGAGGAAAATAAAATTATCACATAGAACTATCTAAAAGGTGTGTTAAATTCTTTTTTTTTGCAGGGAAGGGATGCACCTATGACTCTGGTGGCTTGTGTTTATATAAATGTACAGAACTAAGATACAAGCATGGAGATATGGCTGGAGCTGCAGCAATTGTTGGTGTTTTTAAAGCTCTTTGTGACTTCAAAATTCCTGTTAATGTTACTGGTAGTTATTTTACATTATTATTACTGCTTCTGTATTCATTTCCTTCTAAATAGTGTTGTAAAATATTTAACATTACCTTTTTAGGTGTTTCTTTATTAAACAAAAATAGGTAATTAATTATATATATTTCTGTCATATAATTCTAGATAAAAATTAAAGATAAAAAAAAATTCATAACAAAGTCTACATTGAAGATATTAGTATTCTACTGGATTCATAGGAATATGTGTTAATTTAATCAAATTGAGTGCATTGTTTACCGATAATTAAAAAATGTTCGAGGGAACTTTGAGACATGGGGATCATAGAAGTATATGCTACGATTTGTGGACAACATTTGTAAGATTTAAGAATAATATACATTAGGATTAATAATAAAATATGCATGAAAATATAAACAAGGTTCACTGAGATCTTGATTGTCATCCACCAACTTTTGTTAGATAAACAAAAAACTGCTGGAAAATATTTTCCCCAAACCTTACTTTAAATAAGATTGCCCTAAATGCTTTTAGTACGCAAGATTTTTACACAATGGTATTTCCTTCCGAAACGTTTTGGTCAAGCAAAAAATTAAATTTACAATTTCTTAAAGTGGGTCTCTAACACTGTCCCTGCAGATACAAAGATGAAGATAATGGATATGAGTCAGTAAGAGGAGAGTTATGGTCACTAGGTACTTTAACTCTCTTTAGTAATGTATCAAGTCAAGTACTGCTCATTATCTAGTCTTAATTGCTGTAGTCTTAAATAGTGTGTCATTCACTGTGCCCCTCACACTTCATCACATAATGTGAGTACTTCCTGTTCAGGATTATTATTTATAAAATTATTTCTTTTTTATAAATAAACAACCATACACTATAAATAATATTCCTGGCTTGTGAGTAAAAGTTATAATTAAAGAATAAAAATATGGTATAACTCACAAATATAAAATTTTTGTTTATTTCATAAGCGTTTCAATGACTAATTTGTCACCATCCTCACAAATCAAATTAACTAAAAAATAAAATATTTATAAAATATAAAAATAAAATATATATTTTTTTAGTTAATTTGATTTGTGTATCTTCACTGAGAATGACGACAAATTAGTCGTTGAAACGCATATGAAATTTTAAAAATTTTATATTTGTGAGTTGTACCATATTTTTATTCTTTAATTATAACCATACACTAGGTTATATGTTTTCAAACCTGGCGGTTTTACAAATTAAGACTAATTTTCATGAAAACATGAATAATAAAATGACATTAATTAATTTAATCATTGAATGATTAAAGAGAAACAAAGGAAATTTATACATATAATCAACTTGCAGTTTTTGTATTGTACATCTTGAGGTTTTTTTCTAAAATTACTACTTTTGGTATCACTTGGCAAAAAACCACTACTTACTGATATTTTTCAGCAGACACATTTCACACTACGTCAGTGCATTGTTCAATGCTGTGAGTTATGGACAAGACGGCATTGAACAATGCACTGACCTAGTGTGAAATGTGCCTGCTGAAAAATATTGATAAGTAGTAGTTTTTTTTTACTAAGTGATACCAAAGTAGTAATTTAAGTAAGTATGGGTAAATTAAATTTATGTAGTTAGGAATGGAATAAATAAAACATTATTTGGTCTACTATCTCATCATATTTTTTTACTAACCAATGCCCACCCTTGGAAGTTAAATTATGCTACACATTGACCAGTAGGATGGGCTTCCCTGAAATTGGGACTGTTGTAACCCTGGAACTGGTCCAGGGCTGCGCAATCCTGAAGGTGTTCGGCATTCACGACTTCATGACCACATAACAGACACTCCATGGTCTGCATCAAATGAATACGGAGGTGTGCACCAATAGGTCTTTCCGAGACGAATCCTTCCCATAGTTTTCTGGCCAAGACTTCCCTTAATCGATCTTGGTTCCATTTTCAGTGGTCATCTTTATTAGGGACTAAAGGACTGGAGATAACTCTAATGATCAGGTTGGGGGAGGGTTGTCCCCTGTTTGTCTAGTTGGTTTGTTTTTTCATGCCAATGTCATTTGCATAGCTTGGAATTCAGTATAAATCATCTACCCGCCCAAGATTTATGAGAGCAATTAGTCTTCTTCTGTAGTCTATGGTTCCTACAGTCAGTCTGCGAATTTCTAAAGATTCAGGGTGGCAATAAGGAAAATGGTTTTAGTTGGAGCAGTTCGGCTCTCAAGTTTAATTACTGCAGCTTGTATAGGACCTACCTTACCTTATCTTATCATGCATTTTCTTAATATGTGAATTCTATTCTTCAAATGTTTTTGGGTTCCTAAAACTTATGGTTGTTGGTCCATAAAAATATCACAAAAAGATTAAAAAGTATATAAAGAACAATGCATGAGTACTATGAGGTATTTAGTATAACAATAGCTCAAGCTGTACTAATATGCTAATAGTGTACTAATACATTCATCTGGTTAAAATATATTTTAATTATAGAATATATACAGGCAGATAATTTTATACTTGAAACATATTTCTAATAATATGAACCAATTGAAAACAATGTAAAAAATAAGTTTCATGTACTATAAAAATAAATTCTTTTGATAATTTTCTAATGTTCTACTAGGGTTTATATTCTTATTTTGATTTTATGTATCATAATTACCTGCCAATCCTAGCACTGGCCCACTTCCTGCTGATGCATTTCATAAAAAGAGTTCTTAATAAGTTCTTACTGATGGAGGTGCTCCGAAACGCGTCAGCAGGGAGAGGGGCAGTGTTAGGATTGGCAGGTAATTATGATACTCAAAATAAAAATGTCATTAATAAAACTATAAAGTATGTATTTCTTATTTTAGCTATAATTCCACTATATGAGAACATGCCTGGGGGTGCTGCAGTGAAGCCGGGTGATGTTGTAAAAGCAATGAATGGGAAAACAGTTAGAATAGAAAGACCCGACCAAGACGGCAGAGTAGTGTTAGCAGATGCATTATCATATGCTGCATGTTTCTCCCCCAAACTGACTATCAATGTTGCCACATTATCCAGTAAGTGTACTAACGAAATGAGATTTTCTATTTTAGACTTATGTGAAGAAACACAGGTTTCTTAAGATCTAGACTTGAACTTAGTTTTTCCAATGTAATAATAACAGTCTTTATTATTATAACAGTGGTAAGAACAAAAATTAAATCTCTTTAGAAATAAAATTTACCAAATTACTAGCATTTTATAAATTAATCACTTCAACATTGTTAAAGTGATTAATTAAGATTCGCCGAAAGTAATGGACTACAAAATTCAAGAATTTTATAAAAATACAAAAATAAGTACAAAAGTAGTTTTGGAAATTTATATAAGTTGTTACTTTATTTTTCAAAATCTTGTCATGACGAGCTGGTTGTTAACCACTAATTACACATTGAAATTACTTGCAACCAGACATTCTGTTAACTATTAGTTGTTAAATTACACTTGGAGGAAACGTTTTTGTCTTATGGCTTCTTCAACCTCCAAGGGTGTACAAATGTACGTCAAGGAGGTTTAAATATTTGTAGCAAGGGTTATTGTTGTTTAATTATTAATCCAATTTGAACTGATCTGAAAATAATGAATTTTCTTGTCTGGAATTAATAATACTATCGTATTTTAAATAATTATAAACCAATTGAATATCAAGTCAAAGAAGTTTATTTGATTAGTGCCATATTTCGGCGACTAGTTTTTTGCTCTTATCAACCTAAACACAATATTACATTGTGTTTTTAAATACGCATATAAAATACAAGTACACTTACTATAATAATTTAACACTTTAAAAAAAACTCAATAAAATTTTAGTAAAAACTTTAGTAAAATAACCAACCAAAGTAGTAAGTCATAGAACCATCTAAAAATAATAAAGATCATTAAAAACACTAAAAGAACAATAATATTTACGTAAAAAACATACACAAAAGTAACAAAATAAAACGAACAACAAAAGGATGAACTATACAAATTTAACATTAATTCTTGGATGTTTAAAAGGGCAACAAACAACATTGCTGAAACGTTGCGCTATTAAATAAACTTCTTTGACTCTATATTGACCCAGTTTATGACTATTAATACTTATTTCAAGTGCTTAAATAAACATGAATTGCAATACTTGTTTTTTTAACACGACTGCTGACATAGATTAGACTGCTAGTAATAACATTAGTAGTAGGTAAGGTTAATTGAGTTGTACCAAGTTTTGAGTCTAGATAACTTGATTGTTTACAAAAAAAAACTAATAAGGAATAAAATAAGTTTTAAAAACACTTTTATTAAAACTAAAACATTAGGTTTTCAAAAAATAAAAAATTCATTATAGCAACAATCTTAAATAAAAACTAATTTAATCGAAATAAAAAATAATTATATTTTATTGTTTTTTTTTTTTAAATAGAAAGTATGAAGACATCTATGGGAACATCTGCTAATGGTGTCTTTTCAACTTCAGACGAAATATGGAAGGAATTATACTGTGCTGGTGCTGAGTCTGGGGACAGAGTTTGGCGTTTTCCATTTTGGGATCATGCGACCAATAAAGTCATTAGTAAGTAATGTTATAGAGTATCTTTTGGTTAAAAAAAACTGATTCAGGTTAACTGGTTAAATAAAGTAACTTCAAGCCAATGCAGAAAATAGGGTTTTTTACTCTGAAATTTTGGTAATCACAAAGAATTTTTAGTTTTTGTTTAAATTATTAAATGTCTAAAAAAACTTTCTAAAAGAATTGTTTTAAACTTGAAGAGGTTAAAGTATAGTACAATTTATTTAAAGTTTAGTAAATACACTAAATAAATTTAACCAAAATATATCTCAGGGGGTTTAAGATTATTTTTAAAAATACAAATACTGCTTTAATAAAACAAATTCTAGATTGCTTTATATAATCCAATACTGTTGAATCTACTGAATAATCATTGCATAAGAATAACTGTTTTATAAAAAATTTTATAAAACAATTACACAGAATGACAAAATAATAAATTGTAAACAGTGAGGAAACAAAACTTAAAACAATTAATTGTAAATAAATTATCTTTATTTTATTAGATTGAAAAGACTATCTAAAATATTTAGGACTGTCCATTTCGTAAAACAATTGATACTTTATGTACTAGTATACCCTGAACATCAGTAAAAAGAGTTTTGCAAAATAATTAGCACAAGTTTGATTCAAATAAAAACCTTAAAATGTTAAGTTATAGAGTTTGTAGATCCCAGTAGTGTTCCTTGAGCTTCACAAAGTGGTCAACAAGGGAATAGTAATGTACAATGTAGGAGAGGGCAGCAGAATCAGTAGCAGCCCTACTGTCTACTTTCACTGCGACTTACCAGCGATCTTTGATGCATATCTTGTGTAGTTAAGTGTCAAAATTCATCTCAGAATGACAACACAATCAGGTCAGACTCACTGCATAATGACAAACAAAAACATAAGAGTTGGTGGAGGATTTTGTAAAGAAAAAAAAGATCCGGAACTCCATATGAAAAAGCCACAAATCTGAAGATTATTATTCCTTTAGTTCAGAAAATTGTTTATAATGTACCGAAGTTCAATAAGGTGTCTGCAAGATGGGTCAGTTGACTGCCAAATTGAAAGACCGATGTAAAGTACACATTTCATTTCTACATTGAAGTTATTGCATTTCTGAATAAAATTGTTACGGGTGATAAGACTAGGGTTCTCTATCATTAACGAGGAACGAAAAGATCAAGCAAGGAATGGCACCACAGCTCATCACCGAAACCAAGAAAATTCAACAATCAACCATCTGCTAGAAATGACATGCTTATTTTCTTCTGGGAAGCAAATGGAGTAATTTTGGAACATTATATGGTGGTTACCGATACTTCTTATTAAGCCATGCTGAAAAATCACTATTCTGCAATCAGGAGCAAACGACGAGGATTTCTGGAATGTTGATACAGAATAAAAATGCCACATACAGCCAACAAAGACAGTGTTGAAAAAATTCAAGAAATTAAATTTTAATGGTTGGTACATCCTCCTAGCACTTTCATTTGTTTAGTACACTCAAAGAAGCAATGTGGGTGGCAGGCTTTTCAGAAATGATGAAAGCAGGAATGCATAGCTGGCTAGATACACAACCAAAATAATTCTTTTTTTGTGGTACTTATGCCCTTTTGAAGGAATGGAATATCTGCATTCAATTTCAGAGAGGCAATGTCAAAAAATGATGTATAATCTTTTTACTATTGTTCTTTTTTCTATACCCTATGTTTAAACAATATGAAACTTTTAAAGTTTTTATTTCAACTACTGTCTTATTTTATTTCAATTTGTCTATGCAGAGTGTCTGATTTGTAATTGATCCCAGAACGAAACAATGTGTAGCCAAATATCTGATAATAATTACAGTGAATTTGTTTTGATTAAGATAGTATGACACATTTAGGGAAGGCAGCGTGAGAAAAGTCAGGTGTTTTAGTGATATGCTTGGTTAAAGCCCATTTGGATTTCTGTTGAGGATGAAAAACACACATGGTCATTGCCATCGAAACTCCTAATTTTTACCTGGCTTTAAAACTTGTACTTTTACAATGATTTTAAATGCTTGTTTCTCTACTAAAATCTGCAACACTCACTAATGTAACTTTATTTTACCACTTGAGAACAAAAAAAAAAAATTCAATTTTGCTGAAAGGAACTTTACACTTTGTGGTAATGGCATTTACTGCCTGACAATTCACTTATGGATATTTTAGTGGCAAAATTATCTGGCAAATATAGGCGTGGTTCTCCAGTAAAGAAGAGAAAAAGAAATTAACAGAAAATCATAACATATGAACTGTTATACAGTAATCATGTGCCTTCATTTTATTTTTGTTTCCTAGCAACTTTAAAGACAGTATTATAAAAAAATTAAATACAGTAGTCTTGATCATTCGAGGTAAATGGGAGAAGTTTTAATAAATCCTAACACTATAATTAAAAATACACTAAATAAGTTTATTATAGAACTCCATATGAACATTTCATGGAAGTCCGACTCATTTCCTTTGAATACCGTATTGATATAAATATTTCTTAAAAACCCAACTCATCATTTTCTTTCAAGTAGATAAAATAGGGTCAAATACAAATAGGCTCGAATTTAAGGGTCGCTCAAAATATCGTGACTCAATTTTTCGAGACTCTACTGTATTTACACAGTTATTTTCAGTAAACAAGTTTTTGCTTAATCTAGTTATTAAGAGTAAAAATCTCAATAACTATTAAGGTAAACTTTAATAAAAATGTTCACGTGTTTGTAAAAAATGTTTGGGCTGCTGTTTAAAATTTATATGGATTTTAGTATGAATATAGCAAGACAAAAAGAATTTATCTGTTAAGGCTGGTTTTCATTTATAACAATAGAGCATTAAGGAAATAATCATATATGTTCACAAAAATCAATTTTAGAATGTTGCTATTTAATTTTTCTTTTACTTCTGACAGACGTTATTTTACTAAATTATTAAGAGCTATAAATATGTTCAAACCTTGTATTCATTTTATATGAAAATGCCAAAGTATTATAGTACATTCAATGTTAGTTGAAATGATTTTTATGTAATTTTTTTAAACTTAAATGCAATTGAAAATAGAGAATTAAAATAAAACTTTGCAACTTTTCTCTTATCAAAATTATATTAATAAAACAAAATACAGTATAGTCTCGATAATTTGAGGTAGAGGGGACCGAGATCACCTCAGATCTAAAACTCAGATTACACAGAAACTCGTTCCAGTGAACTAGAAAAAAACGGTGTTCTAATGAACCGTAATACAGTACTATGATTAAAAATGTACAAAATCAGTTTATAGATCTTTATTTGGACATTTATTGAAAGCCCGACTCATTTCCTTTACATACCGTATTAATATAAACATATCTTGGAAGCCTGACTCTTTTCCTTTGCATACCGTAGAGCTATAAACATTTTTTGGAAGCCCGATTCATCATTTTCTTTCAAATAGATAAAATAGTTTCAAATGAAATAGACTCGAATTTAACGGAACCTCAAATTATCGGGAACCGGAATTTCAAGACTCTACTGTAAATTTTTTTTTTTTTATTTAGGACTCTGTGATGCTATCTTTAAATAGAAAAATAAAGATCTAAACTTGAGTAAAGAAGTTGTAATATTAAATGTTTAAGGAAATTTATTTTTAGTTATTAAACAATTGTTTACATCTTGCTAAAAGTAAATTTACACAATTAAATTTTACAAAATAACTTTCATCTATTTTTTGTTTAGGTTTTAAGGACGTAGATACTGCAAATAGTCCAGTTTGTAAAGGCGGAAATACTTTGTTCAGTTCTGCATTTATCAAGGTACAATATTTTAAAATTTATTTTAAATATAAATATATTTTAAGAATGATAAAAATAATTCAATTCTTTTAACACTTCAGTAGTCGCGTGGGGTCACCTGGGGCCCCAGACGTTTTGTTTTGCGTCACTGCATGACCTTGACAGTCTCAGTAGCTTCTCTCTCACTATTTCTGAGTATGATAGTGTCACGTCAACTTCCTTTATCTCCAGCCAGTTAAGTTAGAAACGTTTGAACGGAAAGCTGCACTGCTTAGAGGACTGAAAGACCCCACGCGACTACTCTCGTTACTGTTTGTTTCAACAAGTCTTTTTTTTAGTTCTATATTTTAACCTGTGCAATGTCGGAACGTGATCGGGAACATTTACAAGTATGGTTATAACGTGGTCAAAAACCATTACGCATTTGTTTGGACAAACTATGAGTAGTTTTTTGAATGAGGAGATATTGGGACCTGATGATCCTGACGAAGCAGAAGAGGACTTTGTCGATGTGAATGTTTCCAGGAGGGATGAGCTGGATGATAATGATAAATATAACGAGAATGATAATAACAACAACGAATGAGAGAAAACCTATTATAATAACAGACTATAATAACACGAAATTCGGGGTTGTTATACTCAATAAGATGTGTCACCAATATGATGTAAGCCAGAATTCCAGAAGATGGCCATTGACACTTTTTTTTTCATCTGATGAACGTCGGAAGTGTGAATGCAATAAACAATTTCTGCGCAAACACCCATTTCAATAATATTGTCAGGCAGGAATACCTCACCACACTAGCAATCGAGTTACTGAAGCCAGCTGTTCACCGTTAAGCGAGTACGGACAATATTCCTAAAATACTACAGCTAAAATGCAAGAGCTTTTTAGGCCTCGAGGACCTTTGTAGCGGCGAGAACAACGTGAACAACCTGTGGGATCCTGTTCTCGATGTCACATTTGTCCACGAGCAGCAAACAGGAAATCAAAGAAGAAATGTGGAAAATACCATAATACTGTGTGCCCCAGTCATCAAAAATCGTTTGCGAGAGACGTTTTTGAATAATCAATACTAATCTGTTTTTTGTTTTTATTAGTGAAATAGTTTGATCTGGAAACAATTTATAAGGATATGATTTGAATAAATTAAACTATTTCATTCAAATAGAATAGACTAATTGTATTTCAAAAACGAATCCCACATTGTTCCCTAGTAATCTATTATATTGATACTAGACAATACTACTGACCGAATAAAAATCACATTTTGTCGTGTTTTGAACGACTATGAATTTATCGCCCACCATGGTGGTTCAGGAGCAGAGACTCTGGCTAGTAAGTTAAGAGACTCTGCTAACAGGTAATAACTATAAATGTTCACCAAGTCATTGCAATACTTTGTTAGGAGATATTATTCTCATAAATGAAGAACCAGTTCCAATTATAATGGTGAGAAGACCGGAATACTGAGTGGGGTCAAAAAAGACCCCACGTGAGCACTCCGTCACTATAAGAGGCGCTAGTACTGGAGTGTTAAAATAAAATATAAATCATTAGTTCAATCTTTAAAACAAAAATGGGAAGACAGACATAACAACACAAAACATCATCCTCCCAAAACAATACTGTTTTAAGAAAATCCAAACCAACAATTTTGTCACATAAATAGTGGTTTATGAACGCGATTTTTTTTAATTGTAAAAACATATTTTCATCACCATGCTGTTTATGTTAATGCTGTTTATATTGTAAAAATGGATTTAACTTCAAAATATATTCAACAACTTTTTTTTTCTGAGCTTATCAGTATGACATAATGACAAATAGCTTTGTGAGTGTTACAGGGGACTAGGAAAAGTTAATGCTACTTTTAAAAGTTCAAGAAACTGGTTCCTTGAAAGGTAAATGTGTTGTAAAAGAAAAATCCCTACAACACAGGGTCAGTTATTAGTAAGGATATTAAAATGAATCCAAAATTATCGGCTATGGACAAGAGTTAGCAGCCAGTGAAACAAATTTGTATGTGACAGCTTTAAACGCTGACTTTTTGCTGGATAGAAAGCTAATCTACCAGCTAAAAAAACAAGTTTTAACACCAATATGCAAAAAACGGGGGCCAAAATACCTGAGAGGTTATAAGAAATATATTTAAATACTGAAAATATATAAATACAATTTAACAGGTAATTAAAAGTAGTTCAATACGAAAAATTTTAATCTACAAATTCCAAGCTGTATTGAGCCCAGTCACTTGTTGGCAATGTTTTATGGTAGTTGTATCCTTTGTCTTTGCGTGCTTTCTAATATTCACAATTCAACTATACAAATCTCTAACTTTTTCAAATTTTAATTTTGTTTGCTGTTGCCGGGGAATTGCTATGATTGCATCGCCCATACAATGGCCCTGCTAATACATTTTGATAAATGTAATGTTGTTAAAATAGCTGTATTTTTAAAAAAAATTATAAACATTAATGCAAATTGGGAACAATGATTTTTTATTTAGTTAGTTAGAGCTTAACTAGTGAGAACTATTCTCAACGGTAAAAAACAAAATAGTTAACTCAAAATCTGTATGGAGTAGTAGTTAAGCACTGAGGAAGGCGACATCGTCACCAAAACTAGTCTGTTGAGAACTAGTGTGTTTGTTTATTAAAAACTAATTTTTTGTGAGATTTTGAGTTGACTATTTTGCTTTTTTACTATTGTGAATGATTTTTTATTTCAGTTTTTGTAAATATCTTGTCTCTGAGTACTAATCTTATTTATGCTCTCTACCAATAATGGATAAATAAAAATAAAACCATGATGTTCCACCTGCCTTTGTCCTGGTTGTGAGCAAGTCTATTTCTTGCATGCCCATGAGATACCAGGTGATCATTGTGTCCTTTCTTTAGACCTTTCTAATTCCATCTGGTTTTCCTTATTTTTCTTCTTGTCTCTACAGAGTAGGCCTACTTCAAGTACTACATGATATCCTGGTACCGCACAGGAGGTTTTATGTCTGTGCCTAAATCTTATACCATAATCATACCTTCAGTTATACTTGTTGCCCTTGAAATTACAAAAGAAATTCTGTAAATACTGTATATAATAAAAGTAAAAAGTCAAATGATTTTTTTTATGAATTAAAAGTATAATATAGAACAGGGTGTTCCAACTGGCGACCCAGGGGCTGCATGCGGCCTGTCGGGTTATTCTGTGTGGCCTGCCAATAGTTTTTCAAACTTAAAAAGAAATAGTTAGTTAATTAATCTATACAAAATTGGATCAGTGTATCAGTCAGTTGAAACCATCGAACAGCCTCAAATGCACCATTAGGCATCTAATTTCAAAAATGCTAACCCACTGGGCTGTAATTTTTAATGTAGGTAAATGGATTTATTGAATCTACCTGTGTATTGGCCCATAGATTGAGTTTTAGCCCACTCTCCTTTGCAAGTTGGACAACTCTGATATAGAATGTTATTTTCTTCAGTATAGGGATGGCCGATTCAGTGACTTAAAGGGTCGGTGATTTTTGAATCAGTGAGGTTTGGATCAGTGACTTTTACCGGTGACGAGGGATACTGAGACTGCTCTGTATGTGACAATAACAGGCAGGCATACTACACTTGGTGACATGATTCTGCACCTCGCTTTTTTTTGGAAGGCTCATTTTATTTTAAAATAAATTACAAAATTAAGAACAAACTACCGAGAGTGAAATTGCGTCTACTGTACACAACACTGTCACTATCTTAAAACCAGGCACAAATCAACCACAGACACATGACGTAAATAAATAGAACCAGTGACAGCGACAAAACAACCAATGACAACCGTGGTAATATATCAGTTACTTTTCAGTCACAACGGCGACAATTTGCCCAATCGCAACAGAGACAACCCCTCTCCCCTTCAGTCAACGACACTGTAGAATAATCGTCACCATGAGCTGAGCCATGTAACAGCGACAAATCAAGCAATGACAGCCGTTTCATCTAGTTACTGCGACTTTTTGCCCAATCACAACAGAGGCAACTTCCGATCGATCCATTGAACTGGCAGTTTTCATATTTTGTCACTGGTACCACCAGCGATAAACGAATATCAGTGACAAGTCAGTGCCTAGTTTCATATTTAAAAATGTAACAGAATATTTTCTATTTTTGTAGAATTGAAAAAACTAGTAACTTGTAATTTTCTAATATTCAGAACATGTTTTTAGGAATTTGCACCTCCTGCAGATTTTGTAAGCGTAGATATAACTAGCACTGCCTTGAAAATGTTTCAATCCAACAGGATTTCCAATCCTTATCTTAGACCTGGTACATACACTGGAAGGCCTACAAGAATGCTAATACAGTTTTTGTGGCAGATGGCCTGTCCAAGGGACTCACCCTGTCCTGAAGATTAGATACAATACAAAATTAATGTAAGCTAAGCAAGTCAGTTGTACGGTACACCATATTGTCAAATTACAACGTAATGAAAAATTGTAAACATTAAAAACTTTTGTTAAACAAATTTAATTTCCAAATAAATGCCCTCCACTATATACAGTAAAATATTGTTTTATTTATCTTAATGTAAAGTTCATATTTGTGTATACCATTTTATTTAAACAGCAATTTTTGAATGATTTTAGGCTTTTATATGCCCACTGATTCATGACTATCTAGTCACATTATTTTTTACAATGTAAAATAAATTATAATTATAAAACTCTAATTAGAGATAATTTTGCACGTAAAACAATCGTAAATATTTTGCACACTTGCCTATAGTAGCACTTATTTATATTTGTTAAGGACGCCATTTCGGGAGATGTGTCCCATTGCCAACTCAGACCATAACTGATCTGCACACACAGCCTACTCCATACACAAATACTATAAATAAAAAATTTAAACCCAACAACAAAATCAACGCCGCTGGAGTTTACAATCTAACTTGCAGTTCATGCTCCAGTTATTACATAGGCCATATAGGGAGATCTTTCTACACTCGCTACCAAGAACATATAAACGCACTAATAAACAATAATTACCAATCAAACTTTGCTGATCTGATCATCTCAACTCCACAAAACAAACATGACTACATAGACATAACATCTAATCTACAAATTCTTCATAAACAACATAGAAATAACCATTACACAACTGAACAATACGAAATATACAGACATTTCAAACTACACCCTACATTACATACTCAATACACAATTACATTATAACTCACAAATACTTTTTGACATCATTACCCCTTGTACTCACAAAGTACACTCACACCCCCACCATAATATCCCACCCTGACCCTAAAACCCTAACCTACAAAAACCTTGAGATCAGTTACAGTCTGAGTTGACGATGGGACACATCTCCTGAAATAGCTGTCCTCAACAAATATATGTAAAGGCTATTGGCAAGTTTGCAAAATATTTACAAGTGTTTTAGTGAAAACTAGTAGATCACGTGAAGATGGAATCAACAAATATAATTATATTTCATGTTTTTAGTAAAATTGTAACTTGTCAAACTTACAATTAAACACATATGACATTTTTTTAAGCTTACTAAGTAACTTCATATTCACCCGTGTAATTTTTTATGAAATTACTTTATAAATTAAACAGAATTGTAATTTTACCACCCTTAAAAATTAAAGTTTTGTTGGACAAAGTTCACTATCTCTAAAAGATTGTATAACATTATAAAGTATGCGCAATTTTAGATATGAATTATTCTATGAAATTTAGTATTTCGAGTTTGGATGGTTTAGTTGTGGATCACTCAGACAGTAAGAAAATTTCAAAAATTTTTATTACTGTATGTATAATTTAGATTTTTTGGACTAGGAGACTGACAGACTTACCTTGGTAAGAGTCCACACACTGTAGTCTTGAAATAGAAACACATAAAAGCACTTAAACAATGATATATTTCAACCACACAGTGGTCTTTGTCAATCGAAGAGAAAACAAAAAGAAATATGAGAGAATGAAATAAAATAAAATTTTTATTTGATTTTTATTTTATTTCATTCTCTCATATTTCTTTTTGTGTTTTCTCTTCGATTGACAAAGACCACTAAGTGGTTGAAATATATCATTGTTTAAGTGCTTTTATGTGTTTCTATTTCAAGACTACAGTGTGGACTCTTACCAAGGTAAGTCTGTCAGTCTCCTAGTCCAAAAAATCTAAATAATCTTTACCAACCAAAACTAACCTAAAAATGTATGTATAATTTGATACACATTAACAATTCTAAATTTTCAGTAAAAATTTTTTAATTTATTTCAGGAAATATTTTTACCAGATGAATTATGGACTATGTATAATGATTTAAGTATTCAAATAAAACCTAATTTTGTTTACTTATGATTTGTAACTTCCAGTTGTGCACTAGGTAATATTTAAATTTAATTCAAATTTTTTCACTAAAATACTTTTAAATGTTTATAAACTTTAAACTATAGTAGCACTTATGTTTGTTGAGGACGGCCATTTCGGGAGATGTGTCTCTTTGTCAACTCAGACCGCAACTTATCTCAAGGTTTATGTGGGTTAGGATGTTAGGGTGGGGGTGGAATATTATGGTGGTGTGGGTGTATTTTGTGAGTATTAGGAGTTATGATGTCAAAAAATGTGTGCGAGTTGTAATGTAATTGTGTATTGAGTATGTGTGTAGGGTGTAGTTTGAAGTGTCTGTATATTTCATATTGTTCGGTTGTGTAGCGTTGGTTATTTCTGTCTTGTTTATGAAGAATTTGTAGGTTAGATGTTATGTCTATGTAGTCATGTTTTGTGGAGTTGAGATGATCGGCGAAGTTTGATTGGTAGTTATTGTTTTTTAGTGCTTTTATATGTTCTTGGTAATGTGTGTAGAAGGACCTCCCTGTCTGGCCTATGTAAAAACTGGGGTACAAACTGCAAGTTAGTTTGTAAGCTCCAGTGGTGTTGAAAATGTCGTTGATTTTGTTGTTGGGTTTAAATTGTTTATTGAGAGTGTTGTGTGTGGAGTAAGCTATTTTGTAGTGTGTTGGTTAGATTGTGGGTTTTGTATGATCTGTATGGTATTGATAAGTATTTTATGGGATTGTCCTGTTGTGTGTATTTGGGTTACTAAGTTTATTTTTTAGGCGGTTGTATATTTCGTCAATCATGGTTGGGTTGTATCCGTTAGTTTGTGCTATATTGTGTTTTATGGTGTTTAACTCCAGGTAGTAGCTAACGTGAAGATGGAATCAACAAATATTTTTTATTTCCTATCTTATTAGTGAATGGCAGAATTTTCAATAGCATCGCCTTCTATTGGTGGAATGGAATTACAATTACTTTCCCATAATTTATCTAGAAAATCGAAAACTCTAACATGTTTAACAGCAGTAATGCATACCTCCGCTATAATTTTATGACAACCATTTCCAGTTGTTTGGAGAAAATTCCACTGATTTTAACTAAACTACAGTAGTATTTTGGCATCCTCTCCATTCCATTCGCTTTCATGTTACTAACTCAACTTTAACAAACAGTAATACATTGTTTCATTATAAATATCTTGTCTTCTCAAGATAATTCTGAAATGCATTCCTACAGATCAACTATACAAGCATGGGCAGTCTGATTATTTTCTATTATGTCACAATTTTTTTAAAGATTATAAATAATATGAGTATTATGCTGAGTGCCAGACTCAAAATAAGACTTTCAAATCAAACTGTTCTAAGATCCTTGTAAAGGAACATTCAATGAAAAAGTAACTTTCATTTAGTATCAATTAAGGTTATCAATTAATAATAACCTAAAAACAATATTTTATGAGAGAAATTTTAAAAAAATAAATTGAGAGCGTCCTATTAATAGGAAATTTGGCATTAACGGGTTTAGTTAGTGGAATTTACGCTTAAATGTACCATTAAATAAAAGAACTGGATATTATATTTTTAAATTGCACAGAATAATAGACACAAAGAAGAAGTAATAAGAAAATTATTTAGGAAAATTAATGCAAAAGAAATAAAATACAAAATTCTGGAAAGAAATAGACAGAAATGGGCTAAATCTATGAGGAAAGAGGTCTCTAAATTAAAAAGTTTTTTAAAGAAGTATAATATAGATGTTGGAATGAAAGCAAACGGCATATTAAAGAATGAATTAAAGGGCAATATAAACAGAATAAATAAGTTTAGTATTATTAAACGGAGTTAATAAAATGAAATGTATTTGTAAAGCAACATATGTGGGACAAATAAGACAATTTGAAACCAGATATAAAGAACATAAGGCTCTTTAAATATGAGAAACATTATTAGAACTATGCTCCACATTTGTTTAAAGAGCGTTATACACTATACGAAATTAAGAATACAACGAAAATTTTAAATTATGCCCATAAAGGTAGCTGTTGAATATTTTAGAAAATTTTGGAAATTTATAAATCAAAATTAAACAGACATAATATAATAAATGAACAAATAAAAAGTCAGGCATTATTTACAAAAGTTTAAAACAGTTCAGTAGTTAATCGGGAAGAGTCGAGCATAGGAGTGAACCAATAGGAAATGAGGAAACAGTATATAAAGACGAGCTCAATGTTTGGGCAAACAATACTATTTATTGAATTTGCTTGATGTAATCATCTTGAATTCACTTATTAAACTAATTTTAAAAAATACTTAACTAAGTGAATATGTAATTGATTACTTGCTGACCCGTTTCAAAACATTCGTTCCTTTTACGAAGCTAACCATCTACTGGCGGCATCGGTTGTGTGTAAAGGCTCTAACGGGAATGGATTTATGACTGTGGAATGGGGTGGGTTATTTGAGTTGTGTGTCATGTAATAGAAAAGGCTGTTGGCTTCAAAGTGTGTGTGATCGTTTAATACGTTTTCTTTAACTGTTGCGTAGTGTTTGTAGATTTCATATTTTTCTAAGGTTGTTAGTTTTTTACTTTGTTTTAATGTGTGTAGAACATTTAAATTAGTGTGTATGTCGGTATGTGTGTGTGTTGGGTGTTTTTAGGTGTTTTGCGTAGCTGGATTTAGGGTTTGTTTTTTTTTGGGGTAATGTGTTCTTCGAAGCGTGTAAAGAATGCTTCTTACACCCCTAAAAAGAACACATTACCCCAAAAAAAACAAACAAACCCTAAATCCAGCTACACAAAACACCTAAAAAACACCCAACACACACACATACCGACATACAAACTAATTTAAATGTTCTACATACATTAAAACGAAGTAAAAAACTAACAACCTTAGAAAAATATGACATCCACAAACACTACGCAACAGTTAAAGAAAACGTATTAAATGATCACAAACACACTTTGAAGCCAACCGCCTTTTCTATTATATGACACACAACTCAAACAACCCACCCCATTCCACAGTCATAAATCCATTCCCGTTAGAGCGTTTATACACAACCGATGCCACCAGTAGAGGGTTAGCTTCGTAAAAGGAACGAATGTTTTGAAACCCGTCAGCAAGTAAGCAAATTACGTATTCACTTAGTTAAGTATTTTTTTAAAAATTAGTTTAATAGGCTACTATTTATGTTTTGAAAATTTTGTTATTCCGAAACGTGTCAAGAAAGACAAATTTTTTTAGGTTAGGGAAGGCAGAAAAATGTATTCAAATGTATAAAGTACTATTCCATCTTTATTTTTGTACTCAGCCAATAGATTTTATTTATAACAAGCTAAAATTCTTGGGGTGAGTTATGTCCGCTAATGATGTTAGTTCTGCACCATACATATTTTTTAATAACTTTACCTTAGTTTATGACTATCCGAACTTTAAATTTTTTTGTGTAAATTTTTAAAAACTTACTGAGACATAACATCTTCTTCAATCTAATGTTTTGCTTGAAGTTGTGATGCATGGATGGTTCATGAAACATAAGGACCTACTAATCTCAGTTTTGTGAAGGTACTATCACAATCGAGCTTATTCTGCTTGAATGTGACGAGTTAACCGATTTATATTAACGTCATGATCTTTGAGGGAGTTTAAAGGTGTTTTTAATGGATGTTGTCATGGCCATCAACCGTGTCATTGCTTTCTTATGCCACCTTAATTTACTTAATTACTTTTAATCTCAATTTGTTTATTTTAGTTAGTTGAATTATGTATTACTTAATAGTGTTACTTAATTATTTAGTAACTTAGTGTTACTTATTATTTTACTTTGTTTAGTTTTAGTTATTTAAATTAGATTTTTGAATAAGTAATACCCGTTTAGGCAGGCGATAATAACCATGTTTAGTTTTTCGCTGTTAAAAAAAATAAATAAATAAAAAAAGTGTTGTTGGGTTAAGTAGTGACAGTTTTAAAGGCAGGTTTTGGAATGTGTCAAAGAGGATATGTGATTTGTATTGGGTCTATTCATTTAATATGTACTTGTTTTTTGTGTTTGTAAATTTTATACTGTTCTTGTGTGTTGAGATGTATCAAATACATACATACACTTTTGACATAATCGAAAACCTGCCTTTAACCATCACTGCTTAACCCAACCATAACTCCAAGAAAAAAATTTAGACATTGAAGATCTCCACGAGCGATTGAAAATGTTATGTCGCAATAAGGTTTTAGAAACTTATAAAAAAAAATTAAAGTTCGGATAGTCAAATACAGGTCAGTGGCGGTTTGTCCAAAATGGCTCTGGGGCGCAGCCCTCCCAATTACAAAAATTAATTTTTAATTAATATTCATTTGTCTTAAATTAGGTTAAGAAGAGCTTAGAATTATTTAAGCAATGTTAAAACCATAAAATATTTAGCAGTTGATGCACGAAATTATTCGCAAGCTCCGTGCGGGGCTCATAGCAGAAAGCCCCAGCAGTGCATTGAGTGTGTGTGGAATAAGCTGAAACAGCCAAAACCGTGCAGTGACATCACTCAACGCGCGTGTTACGGGTGGCCTGGGATGGAGTCCTGTAGTTATGCGCATGCGCTGAGAAATGACTAATCAGCTGCTACTACAATTCTATATGATTTAGGAAGCAGCATTGTAGGCTTATTTGTAATGTTCTCACAATGTTTCCATTTATAGATCCTTTGATGCGCATACACAGTGGCCTAATATACTTTTAAAAGTAAAACTTGATTTACACTACTTGTTGAGTACTCGACGCTTTAGCATAGGCAATCACTTAACTACCCAACCTAGCAACATTTCGTAAATCACACTGTATTACGTCTATTAGTTATAGCAATGTTGATATATTAATCAATAAGTATAACTTAATAAAAGTTGTAGGTGCTTAGAATGTAAAACGAGTTAAATGTGTATCAAATTTCAAAATTGTCTACGCACCTCGTAAATCTGGGGAGACCCCTTGTCATGAGCCCCTTCTCATGTAATTGGGCAGGAGCCGCCACTGATACAGGTATGTACTTGTTCTGTATTAAGTACAGTTGTCAAGAAAAATTTACAAAAATTTACTTGAAACATTACCACCAACAAAATTATAGCCATTTCTATATTAATGTCGTAGAAAAATATATTTTACCTCAATGGGGCCACTAGGCTGAAAATATGAGAACCTTTGTCATAACCTAAGGTTACCATATTTGAGGTGACAAAGCATGGCAATACAAAACATTTTACAATATTTTAGCATTTAGAATATAGACAAAAATAGGCATAGCAAAACTGCAAACCAGTTCCTAAAAGTAGAAAAATAAAATCAATAGGACCATCACACTTTAGTAGAAAAATATTGATAAATTGAAAATAATTGGAGTACTGTACATACTGGATAAATTTAATAAAGCATATATGAAAAATTACATTTTAGAATTATCGATTTTATAATATAAAAGTTTTTTTCAAATATGAATATGTTCAAATACCAATTATTTCTTTGAAGAATGTATCTCTTTCAGAAGAGCAAGTTTTTATTACCTAGACTTTTAAATGTTTTAAACTTGCCTATAGTAGCACTTACTTTGTTTGTTGAGGACGGCCGTTTCGGGAGATGTGTCCCTTTGTCAACTCAGACCGTAACTGATCTCAAGGTTTACGTAGGTTAGGGTGGGGGTGGGTGTATTTTGTGTGTATTAGGAGTTATGATGTCAAAAAGTGCGTGTGAATTGTAATGTAATTGTGTACTGAGTATGTGTGTAGGGTGTAGTTTGAAGTGTGTATATATTTTGTATAGTTCGGTTGTGTAGTGTTGGTTTTTTCTGTGTTGTTTATGAAGAATTTGTAGGTTAGATGTTATGTCTATATAGTCATGTTTTGTGGAGTTGAGATGATCAGCGAAGTTTGATTGGTAGTTATTGTTTTTTAATGCTTTTATATGTTCTTGGTAACGTGTGTAGAATGATCTCCCTGTCTGGCCTTTGTAAAAACTGGGGCATGAACTGCAAGTTAGTTTGTAAACTCCAGTGATGTTGTAAATGTCGTTGATTTTGTTGTTGGGTTTAAATTGTTTGTTAAGAGTGTTGTGTGTGGAGTAAGCTATTTTGTAGTTGTATTTTCCTAATGTATTTGTTAGATTGTGGGTTTTGGATGATCTGTATGGTATTGATAAGTATTTTATGGGATTGTCATTTTGTGTGTTTGTATTTGGGTTATTATGTTTATTTTTTAGGCGGTTGTATAATTTGTCAATCATTGTTGGGTTGTATCCGTTTGTTTGTGCTATTTATTTTATGGTGTTTAACTCCTGGTGATGTTCATCTTTGTCTAGTGGTGTTTTAAGGAGGCGATATATCATGGTGTTGTAAGCAGCTAGTTTATGTTGGTATGGGTGGTTTGAGGAACTGTGTATGGTCGTATTAGTCCTGGTGGGTTTTCGGTATATGTTGAATTTATGTGTTTGTTTGTCTGTTCGTTTAATTGTGAGGTCTAAGAAGTTGAGGGAGTTTTGTTGTTCTGTTTCGATGGTGTATGTTAGTTTAAAATAAACATAATAACCCAAATACAAACACACAAGATGACAATCCCATAAAATACTTATCAATACCATACAGATCATCCAAAACCCACAATCTAACCAACACATTACAAAAATACAACTACAAAATAGCTTACTCCACACACAACACTCTTAACAAACAATTTAAACCCAACAACAAAATCAATGACATTTACAACACCACTGGAGTTTACAACTAACTTGCAGTTCATGCCCCAGTTTTTACATAGGCCAGACAGGGAGGTCATTCTACACACGTTACTAAGAACATATAAAAGCACTAAAAAACAATAACTACCAATCAAACTTCGCCGATCATCTCAACTCCACAAAACATGACTACATAGACATAACATCTAACCTACAAATTCTTCATAAACAACACAGAAATAACCAACGCTACACAACCGAACAATACAAAATATATATAGACACTTCAAACTACACCCTAAAAAATTTTAGAACCAACGTCATAAGACTATATTTTTACCGTATTTTTAAATGTATTTGCGACAAAAATAATGTTGGATTCGTGTCTAGGGCGTAAAGATACATAAGAAAAGTAAAAAAATTTCATGAAAATAGCGGTAGTCGCAAGTCAATAAAGGTTAGTTTAGGTTGTTTCTTAAGTATATTTTTAAAAAAAACTGCACCAGCGACAAAAAATGTTAGATTCGTGTCTAGGACGTAAAAATACATAAGAAAAGTAAAAATATTTCACGAAAATAGCGATAGTCGCACGTCAATATAATTACCTTAATCAATATTACCATTAGTATTTTTTTTTTTTTTAAATAAACCTATACTAACCACTATGTTGGTATGGTGTAAAATGCAACCATGATCATGGCATGGCATAAAATCATGCTGTTTTATTAAACAACATTCAGTTTACAGTTTTATGTGTATTGAAGTTATATTTTAATTTCTTCAAGTTTTAACCATTATTCAACAAATCAGTTGTATCTTGTTTGACTTTTTTTTAGTTATATATGTGACTACAAAAAACAAAACAAAAAATAGAGTAAGATTTATCAAAAGCATTGGTAATTATTTATATTTGAGAACTATTTATACATATATTTGAAAACATTCTTAAAAATGTCCTGAAGCTGTATTGATATGTTTCTGTGACGGAAGATTACATTGTAGTTGGGACTACTTTTTTTTGGCGTGGAGTTTCAACAGCTATCAATATTATATTAAAATATACCTATAAATAATCCAGTCCAGATAGATTAGGTTGTAGTTTTATACAATAATACTACAAACAAATCTATACATGTAAGATAAGAATATATATCATGTGAAGTCACCAGACAAAAGGTATTACTCCTTGGAAGCAGACGTCTAAATAGTTGCCAAATGTAAATATTTACCAATACATCATGTTCTCTTCAAAAATCGTTTCTCAAGTATTACAAAAAAAGGATTTTACCACTAATATATTAGATGAAATTTATTAAATTCAGACATATTTTCATTTAAAAATCGATGTTGCTGGTTTTAAAACGTAATTAGTAACCTGAAGCTAAATAAATAGGCATTTTTGAAATTATTTAATATAAATGTTAAAAGGCTTTTTCAGAAAATAAATAATAACATACAGAGTAAAAATATCAGATATGTATTTATAAACACTCTAAAACTTAAAATGGAGTGTACAAGTTAATCTTATAAATTGAATTCAATCAAACTAAATGTAAAATTAGGTTACCGAATAACGTTCTAAGCCGTTTGAAGTTTACTTACATCTTCATAACGTATGTTGTCAACAATTTTACCACTGAGTGGGCCATTAGTAATTTTTACAACTACGCAGTAATTTTTAGAGTCTAAATCTATAAGTTCTCCAATGAAATCACGATAAGCTCCATTTAGAATTTTAACAGATCTACCGACTGCAGGAATTACAGTCTCCAAATAAGTTTGATCCAATTTAACTTTAGTCCCTGAATCTAACATACGGACTTTTGCACAGTACTTATTTATCACTTCAGTAACAACACCTTTTTTATTGAAATATTTTTCACCTAATGATTTAGTAACTACTTTCACAATGATATCTTCACTTAACCAAAAATCTTTTCTTGGGACACTTTTTCTTTTTTGTTCTTCTTCTAGCATTATTTCTTCCAAAGCACTCAACTTTCTCTTCTTTGTTTCACTTTTAACAGAATCATTGATCTTTTCTTTACTAATTGTTGCTAAAGTTCTTGAATCAATATTTTTACTTTGTATATTTGTTTTTACACTAATTTGAGGTTTTTTAAATACTGACAAGGTGATTGTCACTGGATCGCTGTTATCATCCCTAATTAATTCTGTTGGCTTATGGTCTGATGATACCTTGCCAATATCCTTGCCTTTTTCTATTTGTTTACCTATAAAATCCATCATTTTTTCATTATCATCTCTTTCCATCTTTTCTTTTTTTGCCATAGCTTCTTGTAATGCAATTGTCTCTGGATCTCGGTCTATGTACTGAACAAACCAACCTTTTTCTGTTTCATCCACAACACATTTTCCTTCCCTTCCCAACCACTTCACAAAATCTGTTAAAGTTTCCCACTGGGTCGAATTCATATGAAGATGATTTCTATCTGATATATAGTCCTGGTAAACTCTGTTAGCATTAACTCTTTTAGTTCCAAACTGTCGTTTTAGAAGTTCACAATATCCTTCTTGAAATTCTTTTGAAAACTCATCAATGTACTTATCAGCATTATCTGCAAAAATTAAAAGCTGCCTCTGGTGAGATTCAGAAGTAGTATGACATTTGAAACCATTTTCATCTCTACACTGTTTCTGACACATCTGACAGTACCACCGTAACTTCTGAAGACCTTTTGCTTTTATTTTGTTTGCTATATACTTTGGTGTGCCCACTTCATGTTTGCCCATTTTAATAAAACAATAACTTTCAGTTGTATATTTTTATTTTTAGTATATCACTAAATAGATTAAAGCATAACTTGGTAATAATTTTTCACTAACACTTAACATTGAATTAAAAATTATAACATTTACTTAATTATAACCTCTTTATTTAAAGTTTTATTTATTTCATTTAGATTTCGTTTAACAGAATTAAGTTATAGCGTTTTAATAATTACTAAACTGTGCTATCTTGATATTGAAATAACTATATAGAGTTATGCCAAGGCCGAATATACTACAGTCGGCAATGCTTGTACTGTTAGATTCTAACAGTATATATATAAAATGCATATATATATATATATATATATATATATATATATATATATATATATATATATATATATATATATATATATAAAATGCATATATATATATATATATATATATATATATATATATATATATATATATATATATATACATACATATATATATATACATACTGTATATATATACTGTTTTATCGGCGAAAAGCTTTGAATAATATATGCATTAAAAGTATTCTTGTTTTTTAAATGTTTTTAATTTATTAAATATATATATATATATATATATATAATATGGTGATATGTTTTCTTGTAATATAGTTAATAAATTTAAAATAATTCAAAAACAAGAATACTTTTAATCAATATATTTATTCAAAGCTTTTCGCCGATAAAATAGTACCAGCATCTTCAGGAAAATAATTATCTAATATAATATTTTTACACAATTAAATCATATGTGCTACAAACGACCATATGTTTATAAGTATTGCACTTTATGTAATTTTTTCTGTAACATCAATGACCTTATAAATAGTTTGGTGCCTTGATCTCACTTGAATTTGTTCATCAATTAATTTGTCTTTATCTTTATGCTTATAAATTTCCAATGTTTCAAATATATATTCATTTTTAATCCTTTATTTAATTCTTTTATTAATTTCATATTTTCGGAAACTCGTGTCCATTATTAACAAATCAAATTTAGCTACGCATTGTATTAATAAACGAGTTTTAAAACGCGTCAGCAAGTAAGCCATTACGTATTTACTTAGTTGAGTATCATTTAATTATAGATTAATCAGAGAATTCAAGATGATTTGAACAAGCAACTTCGAAAAATTATATCCCACACTTAATAACGGTATTTGTAAAATTGAAAGCCGAGAATAACGAATTGTACAAACCAAAAAAAATCAAAAGTTAGTTATAATGGACACCATAAAGCATACATCAAACCAAACACTCATACTTAAACACACACTATAAAAAAACACAACACTTAGAAACACATACATTTAATTTTTAAAAATAGAAAAAAGCTTTAAAATGACAATCTGGGAACAACTGCAAATTTATAAACACAAGAATAATATAATAAACGAAAGAGGACAAATAAAACAAAAAATTATAAACTATCTAACTACTAGACTAGATTAACCCCAAGACAGGTCAAAACCAACCCATAGCGCAGTTATACCGAATATATACTAAGATTCTTGATAAAATCCGCTAATAGAGTATAGTTGCTATAATGTATGTTATGTTATTTGTATAATTACTCTTTTACTGTTTTTTAGGATTCGATAATTAATAATTATAGTAATTGTCAGTGATATTTATTATAATATGACTACTGAGGTCTTTGATTTTTTGCTTGCTAAGTTATAATTAACAAAAAAACTAGGAGCAAAATATAAATAAAACTATAATATATGTAACACAGAAAGATTCATGGTCACATTTAAAGCTTTCAATCAATTTTAAATTAGGGCAATAGAATATTTGTTTTCTTTGTAGAACGTAGTATTCTGTTACACCATGTGATAATTATTATCTATGAACATTTGTTGATTCCATCTTCGCGTGAGCTATTATCTATGCCTAAATATCGTACAATCTTTAGAGTCTGTTATGTTGAACTCGTTATTGTCACTTGTAATGTAATTCAATCGGCTGTCACTTGTCATTATTGTTGATTTTCTACGTAATAGAAAGTGAATATGTTTATTATAATGTGTTAATCTGAAGTCTACACGTTTTTTAAAAATTCTAATGGCAATTACATCCAGTGAACGGCTATTTTATAGTGTTATTAATTTGAAAAAATCAAAGATACTTATATGTTAAGATCTATTATATTTTAGCCCTGATACTTTGAGGTTGAAGTTAATACCAACGTGTTTTTCATATATTGCATTCTATTGTTGAAGAGTATTTTCAGAAGAAACTGATTAGAAAATAATGAGCTTAGTGAGTGAAAATAAGTTATTGCTAGGCCCATTGAAAAATGGTTTATTATTTCTCTTTAACCTAGCTTGGGCGTCTAGAACTAGATTGCCCGTTTTAATAGCAATTGGTTTTATGGTTATGGATATTAGGATGCAGTTGGAGATAAATGTAGATCTGTCAATTCGCCGAATACCAAGATTTCAAGAAGAAGAAAACAACATTAATGATAGTGACACTGAAAGTAATTCACTTTGGGAAACCGAAGAAGAGGAAGATCAAGAAAGTACAATACTAACTGAACTAGAAGACAATAATATAGTAGATCAAGTGTGATGTGTATAAAATATTAAATAGATTATGCTAACTTAGAATTACTGAATATAAATTTATTAGATTAAAGTAATTTACACTAAACACTTGTAAATTTAACAAACTTGCCTATAGTAGCACTTACTTATATTCGATGAGGACGGCTGTTTTGGGAGATGTATCCCATTGTCAACTCAGACCGTAACTCACGAACTGTGAATGTCAAGTGAAAACTAGTAGCTCATGAGAAGATGGAATCAACAAATAAATATAAGTAATTTACAGTTAATTAGAGTAAGGTCCTTTCACAAATTTGTGGAGATGGTAAAAATATAGTCTTAATGACGTTGGTTTTAAAAATTTTTTTGTTTTAAATTTACTTGTTTTAATGAGTAGAACACAAATATCAACTTTTTCCCACGAAAAATATGGAAAGTTACTTTTTCACATTTTAAATGTTAGGATGTAATGGCATGTATAATGTAAACGAGTCTTATTGATATTGTTTTAAACAATTTAAAAAAAAAATTTAATTACTCATTTGAATTTGTAGAACACTAATATTAACCTTTTCCACGGAAAATATGAAAAGTTAAGTTTTTTTTTGCACATTTTTAATGTTAGTCTGTAATAGCATGTATAGCGTGAACCGGCCGTGAAGTAGCTACAGCGCACTCCACTACGTAAAAATCAGTTTATTTTAATACAAAACTTAAAATCTAAATATTTAACTTTTGGTTATAATTTTATACAACATTACTATATACCTACATACAAATATACCTATGAAGTATCCAGTCAGGATAGATTTGGTTGTAATTTTCTGCAACGACAATAAGTCTAAATATTTACCAAAATTACAACCAAATCTATCCTGACTGGATACTTCGTAGGTATATTTTAATATAGGTAGATAGTGATGTTGAATAAAATTATTACCAAATCTATCCTGACTGAATACTTTGTAGATAGATTTTAATATAAATAGACAGCAATATTGAATAAAATTATAACCAAATCTATCCTAAGTAGATACTTCGTAGGTATATTGTAATAGCTATATAGTAATGTTGTATAAAAATACAACTAAATCTAGACGTAGTGTAGTGTGCTGTAGCTACTGCTCGCCCGGTTCACGCTATAGGGCTACATGCCATTACTGCCTAACATTTAAAATATGAAAAAAGTTATTTTCTGTATTTTCTGCGGAAAAAATTGGATATTCATGTTCTACTCATTAAAACAAGTAATTTGAAAAAAAAAAAAAAAAATTTAAACCAACATCATTAAGCCTATATTTTTACCATGGAGATTATTAGGTATTGATTTCCCGTTCCCATATATTTGATTTTAGCGAAAAAAATTATACTGGGCGACACAGAAAGTCACCAGGGATATGAAAAAAATTATAAAAACTCGCTAATACCCCAAAAATAAATGTAAAATTTTGGAAATAATAATTCCCCCTTCCTAGCACACATGAAACGTTACTAATTTAACGTGTTGGCTTTTTTTCGACGTAATAACTCAAAATGTAATTAAATTTCCTGTTGAGTCCCAAAAATTACAAATTAAAAAAAAACTAACAGCACTAACTCACCCGGGACACAAACCTTATAGAATTCTATAAAACTCGAACAGACATCTTATTTTTTGGTGTAATAAGTCACAAAATTACTCAATAGAACAAAACAAACAGTTACAGAGCCTATTCAACACAGAAAATATTCCATTGAACGTTTACACGCTGTCGGAAGAAATGATAGAACTTACACGGCACAAAGCATGTTGAATTGATGTGTTAAAGTTGATTTGTAATTTTTTGAGCGTCATCAGCAGGTTTAATTACATTTTGAGGCATCTTGTGAGTAACTACATCAAAAAAATAAAGCAAAAAATGTTTAATTTGTAACATTTTAGGTGTGCCATGGAGGAGAGAAGGAATTTCTACTTTCCAAAATTTTAAATTTTTGGGGGTTAAGGGAAAGTTTTTATAATTTGTTATGTGTTCCTAATGACTTTCTGCATCATTTGGTATAAATTTTTTTTTCTTATATTGGAAAAGTGGGAACGGGAAATAAATACCTAAACACTTGAAAATATTTACAAATTTGCCTATAGTAGGACTTACTTATATTTGTTGAGGACGGCCATTTCGGGAGATGTGTCCCATTGTCAACTCAGACCGTAACATCTCAAGGTTTTCGTAGGTTAGGGTATTATAATGGGGGTGGGATATTATGGTGGTGTGGGTGTATTTTGTGAGTATTAGGAGTTATGATGTCAAAAAGTGTGTGTGACTTGTAATGTAATTGTGTATTGAGTATGTGTGTAGGGTGTAGTTTGAAGTGTCTGTATATTTTGTATTGTTCGGTTGTGTAGCGTTGGTTATTTCTGTGTTGTTTATGAAGAATTTGTAGGTTAGATGTTATGTCTATGTAGTCATGTTTTGTGGAGTTGAGATGGTCGGCGAAGTTTGATTGGTAGTTATTGTTTGTTAGTGCTTTTATATGTTCTTGGTAACGTCTGGCCCTGTCTGGCCTATGTAAAAACTGGGGCACGAACTGCAAGTTAGTTTGTAAACTCCAGTGGTGTTGAAAATGTTGTCGATTTTGTTGTTGGGTTTAAATTGTTTATTGAGAGTGTTGTGTGTGGAGTAGGCTATTTTGTACTTGTTGTACGTTTAATTGTAAGGTCTAGGAAGTTGAGAGTTTTGTTGGTGTATGTTTTGTCGTTTACACACGCCGAGCACACATTTTTAAAACAACTCAATTCCATACACCCAAAACTAACATACAACATCGAAACAGAACAACAGAACTCTCTGAACTTCCTAGACCTTACAATTAAACGTACAGACAAACAAACACATAAATTCAACATATACCGAAAACCCACTAGTACCAATACTAGAGGAGAAATTCACATCTCCTCAAACCACCCACACCAACATAAACTAGCAGCTTACAACACTATGATATATCGCCTGCTTAAAACACCGTTAGACAAGAAGAACACTACCAAAAGTTAAACACCATAAAACATATAGCACAAACTAACTAATACAACACAACAATGATCGACAAATTATACAACCGCCAAAAAAATAAACCTAATAATCCAAATACAAACACACAACACAACAATCCCATAAGATACTTATCAATACAATACAGATAATCCAAAACCCACAATCTAACCAACACACTACGAAAAATACAACTAACAAATAACCTACTCCGCACACAACACTCAATAAACAATTTAAACCCAACAACAAAATCAACGACATTTACAACGCCACTGGAGTTTACAAACTAACTTGCAGTTTGTGCCCCAGTTTTTACATAGGCCAGACAGGGAGGTCCTTCTACACACGTTACCAAGAACATATAAAAGCACTAACAAACAATAACTACCAATCAAACTTCGCTGATCATCTCAACTCCACAAAACATGACTATATAGACATAACATCTAACCTACAAATTCTTCATAAACAACACAGAAATAACCAATGCTACACAACCGAACAATATAAAATATACAGACACTTCAAACTACACCCTACACACATACTTCAAAACACAATTACATTATAACTCACAAACACTTTTTGACATCATAACTCCTAATACTCACAAAATACACCCACAACACCATAATATCCCACCCCCATTATAATACCCTAACCTACGAAAACCTTGAGATCAGTTACGGTCAGAGTTGACAATTGGACACATCTCCCGAAACGGCCGTCCTCAACAAATATAAGTAAGTGCTACTATAGGCAAGTTTGTAAATATTTACAAGTGTTTAGTGAAAACTAGTAGCCCCTCATGTGAAGATGGAATCAACAAATATAAATAAATACCGATTATTAATTACTAATTATTTTTAAAAAAAATTAGATCTAATTAGCCATAAATGACACTTTAATTTATTTCGCTGAGCTCAATTATGCTTAAAAAATTTGTGAATTGAGTGAGCTTATAAAAGTGATATTATTTCTTAATTTATAGAATATAAAAAGATGTAAACTATGGCTTATTTTTTGATTTGTTTTACAAAAATATTTAGACTTTCTAAATACAGTAAAATCGGGTGGTAGAAACACTATAGAAATGTTTCCAATTAATAGTTAACCAAATAATATTCGATATTTGTCTTTTAACACAACATTTATTGCTCAAAATTATATTCAAAATATGAATGGGTAATAGAGTTCCTTTCTAGAGATCTGAACTGCTCATTCACTGAATTAAACTAGTTCGTTTTAATGGTTCACTGCTCCACAAAATAAACCTTATCCAGTGATGAGTTTAACATTTTTAAAGACCTTCACACTTTAACCTGATTTGTATTTTCACAGTTAAATATGAAATTTATTCTAGTTTGTAATAATATATCTATTACATATTATATGTGGAAAATAATTATTGCTGAAAATTCAATTCTTATTCTTCTAAAAATAAAAAATTGTAGAAAGATCCAATGAGATAGTCTAACTGCCATAATAAAAGGAAATTTAGAGGCTACATTATCTTGCTTGATTTTTTAAATTTTCTTTTAATTTTCAAAATCTTTTTTCGGGGTTTGTGAACAGTTAAAAGTGTTATTTCTGAAGTAAAGTAAGATTAAGAATTATATAAAAGGAGAATAAGAATTTTGAAATACAGCAGAAGAATTATGGTTAATAGCAAGTATAATTTTTTTACAGATTCCTAATAAATTACTATTATTAAAAATTAATTACATTAGAACAGAAATCTAAAAAAGATTGTCGTAGAAATACATAAACTTTTTGTTTTTATTTCTTATGTTCCAAAAATAAAACAATATTGTTAAGTTTAGGAACATTATTTTATTTAAAACAATACACCAACATTTATGTAGAATATTTACAAAACAAATCACAAAGTACATGGGCTGTTCAGAAAGTAAAGAATGGTTTTTTGTGATAAAACTGCTCTTTCCCCCACCTCTGCTGACAAATCATTGACCTTGGTATTCTTATCAATTTTTATTCTGAAGAACGCTTCAGTTGTGACTAACAAATTCAAAGCAACGATTGAAATGAAAAAAATGGGTGTTTCATAATTAGCGTGCACTCATGTTTTTCCTGAAATTCCAAAACTCCAAGCAAGGCTTTAAAAATTTGTGTGCTCTATGGGTTCCTCAAATTTTGTTGGAAGAACACAAAACCAAATGAATAAGAGCTGCATTAACATTCCTCACGCCCAGTCACACAGATGGTTATGAACAGTTTAATCACATTGTTACTTTGAAAAACAGTCTATAAGCTCTTCTATATTAATTTTCTGCATCGAACTTAATAATTTTGTTAAAAATTTGTTTCTGTTCACCCTGTATTATAGTATAGATCTTTACAAATTTTTCATTATTATGATGAATTAAACTAGTGTACTTTATTAACTTATTGATGTTTTCAGTACACCAAATTGTAATTGCTTAGTTTGTATTTTATAACAATGATCTGTAATAACTGTTTTTTTTCACACCATGTTAACAATTCTTTAAAAAATTTCAGGAAGCTAGTGGCTTATCAGTTATATAAGTTGTAAACGTAGTGTCTTGTAATAAACTTTAAGATTAAAAAATAAATTGGAAACCAATGATATATTGTGTTTATTTCTGGAGTAATTATGGGTTCCCATTTAACCATTCTAATCCTACAATTTATGTTGTACTTGAATTTGGGATATTTAACTTGATTTAGTAACTACTGCCATTTTTTCAATTATGTTTTAAATCAAATTTTCGTACTTTGGAAGTCAGAAGTGGATGCATAGAGGGAGATGAGCCCCCCTCAAGAACTTATAATTTAGTTAAAAGCTTTTAATAATAACATCAAACTATGTAAAGGTTGTCTTTTATCTTACAAAATCTATGGAACTAAGAAAATATTGATTTATTTTTAATGAACTTAGCCATAAAACTTGTATTTCAAAGTTGCTATGAATTTTTTCCCTTATATTTTAAGCTTATAGGCTATATATTTGGGAAATTTTGACAATTTCATTGAAAATACTGACAAACTGTTCCTTTCTTAATTAAAAAAAAAATATATTAATATAAACTGCAGAAAAGTTATATTCATTAAATTCTTCATTGAATTATTGAAATAACCAATAGCGTCATTTGCAACTAGGTGTTAAGAGTTTGTTGTTATTTAATTATTATAAGATAATGTAATAATTTTATAAAGTAATGAAAACTTCTATAATTTAAATATTTTAATTGTAGAATTTAATAATAGGAATCATCTAAGTAAAATGAGATTCACTGTTGATTTTTGCAAGCATTGATACTTACCTATTTCAGATTAAACTCCTATAGGATTTGCTTCTTCCAAAAATATATATTGTAATTCCCCCCTCATTTAATATAATATGTGCTGAAAATGCATTCACTATGGAATAAACATGTAATAAAGAGTTTTTAGTACAAAATTCCACATTTTTTACACTAAATAAAAACTTGTGTAAGACATTTGAAAGAAAGAAAAAATTATCGTCTTGAACAACAATTATTATACAGGATGCGGCAGCATAACTTCCTTTTTTGAAAACTTAATAAAAACTATTGTATGCATCTGAAAATATTTATTTATTTTTTATAATGTAGGTACATGTCTAAAGTTTTTATTTACATTGTTTTGAAGATCAAATCTGTTAGGTGGCGTCCCTCATTCTCCATACATTGCGTAAACCGATTTCTGGCGTTTGTCATGACTTTTGTTAGCGTAGCAGGTGTTATGTTGGCAATTTCTTCTTGACGTTGGTCTTCAAATCTTGTAGGGTTCTTGGACGGTTCACATAAACACGGGATTTCAAAAAAACCCCATAGAAAAAAATCACAAGGGGGCAGATCGGGAGAGCGTGCCGGCCATTCCAAATCGCGAGAATTGAAGTCACGTTCTGAGAGTTCCTGCACTATCGCCATCTTATAGGGATGAAAATGAAGATCATCACGAAGAATTCTTCTCACAGAACGATCGGATAGTTCAAGGGCAGATGCGTGTTTGCGCGCAGAACGCCGTGGTGATCGCAACATTGACGCTCTCACTGCTTCAATGTTCTCAGGTGATCTAACAGGCCGAGGGACTCCAGTTCTTCGTTTTGTTGCACTTGCAGTTTGTCTGAATATAGTGACCCATGTAGCAATTGATTTGCGGTCTGGGACGGGAGCCAATGGGGCTAAATTAAAGCGATTCCAAAATGCACGCTGTGTTGCAATAACCGAACATCCGCTTGGCACGGCAAAGGCACGCTCCTCACTATTCCAACGCATGATGGCAACTGAAATATGTTGGGACAAAACTTTACTGTACCCCCTCTTGAACGAGACCACTACCGCTCCTCTACATCAACTGAATGAATGGCGAGCACTTAAAAAAAGGAAGTTATGCTGCCTCACCCTGTATAAGTTTTTTTTGTGTGAATAAACTCTGGATCCAGCTGTGATTAAAATTGTAGAAAATTAAACCTTTACATTTTAGAGGAGCCTAGGTCTATACAAAAAAATCATTTTCTATGTAATCTCCAATTTGTTACATTTTTATTTTCAGAATAGTAAAAACTATTACTGTTAACTCCAAATCTCACCATACATTAGGTTAATAAAATAAACACACTAGTTTATAAAACAATTAGAATAGTTTCGGCGACAATGTCGCTTTCCTCAGTGCTTGGCTACTACTAACATATTTCATCAAGCTATCGTAAAACAAAGATAACAACCAGTGTTCCAAATAAGGAAACTGTGTGTATGATAGAGGAGTGGCTCAAACATAACCACCTTGAGGAATCTAATGTTGAAGAATATCTCCTCCTTTTGAACCTTTGCATGAGCCAGAATCGTTTCCAGTTTAACAACAAGGTTTACGAGCAGGAAAACAGACCAGAATGGGGAACCCTCTGTCTAGTTTCTTAGCAAATTTCTTTATGAGCAGGTTTGAGACCAAAGCTAAAGAGACAATGACATTTTTTGACAGGGCTGAATCCGGTATGTGGATGGTGTGTTTATTAATTTTGATGGAAAGAAAAACCTTGAGTTTTATCGGGAACATAATGGATTCTTTCCTTCAAAAAAGATCACCACTGAGGTAGAGGTAAAGAATACCATTGCCTTTCTGGATGTAATGGTGACAAGGGAAAGGTTTTCTTTTGATATTTATAGGAACCCTACAGAAAGTTTCTGGTGCATCCCATATGATTTCACACCACCCAAAACAGCATAAATTAGCGGCGTTTCGTAGTATAGTACACCATTTAGTTCATTTCTCATTATCAAGAGAAAAATATTTGAAAGAACTAAACATGATATATGGAATGGCTGAATTTAATGGATTCGGGAATGATCTGGTATGGAGTATCATAAGAAAAGCCGAATTTAATAAAAACAGATTGCCTAGAAAAACCTTAGCCAGGGTCAAACCAGAAAACAACTGGGTGAGGTTAGCTTACAACTCTCCGCTTTATAACGTGGCCATGAAATGCCTCATGAAGTATGGAAGACTTTGAGTGTCGGCGGCTTCAGGATGGAGTTTGTTTGGGTAGAATGCTTTGATCTCCTAAGGACTTCACACATAACTGTTAGAAATTGGGGATTTATAACCCAAAATGGGAGATGGACTATTTATTGGCCAAACCCGTAGGAGTATTAAGACAAGAAGCAGAGAACACTTTGCTCATTTTAAAAACAACAAGCAGCATTACTTTAAGTTTGACCATCCTAACAAGTTAGGAAGTACAAAACCCTGGATGCTTGGGAGACCTGGTTTATTAACAAATTTCAAGATGTCTCAGTCAACAATGAGTCGGGCCTGGTCCAGGGTCCCTCTCTCTGTTTCTAAATTCTGTGTTGTTCTGCTAAGCATTTGATTTATTGCTGTGTTTTCTATTTTAGATGTAATAACTGCTGAATTAGTTGTTATCGCTATCTAGTTTTAAGTGATGTGTAAATTTTGATAATTGTTTATTAATCTTCGACTTGACTTTCTGTGACTTAGTTATAATTTTGTATAAACCCATTTTATAAGTGAATTATTTATAACGTGTATTTACATAATTTTTTAAAAACTATTTTAGCCTTGTTTAAAGTTTGTATATTGATGATACGAGAAAAAAAATAATATAAACTAGATAACTCTCCTGAGTAAGGAGTTTTCTGGTCCGTGGTTATATTATTTTTATTTATTGACTTTTATACTTTTTATCTTGTTTGTTTTATTGTTGAACAATATATATATATATATATATATATATATATATATATATATATATATATATATATGTATATCAAATATCAAAATGTCTATCATTATAAAACTACTGTAAATAGCAACTACTTTAGGTAGTTGATAAGGACATAGAAGTGTAATATCTTAACTTCAATATGAAAACAAAGGATGCAATAATAATATTCTTTGAATTTTATTTCAGTGCAATGTTTCTGGGAGCGATTAAAACAAACAAATCTTGCAACAAGTACCGTAAACCCACAGACAGACTAAAAACCATGCAAACACCCCTTTTCTTTTACCAGGATCTTTATAAAAAGTATGGAGTTACTCCTGTAGAACAAGCTCCGCTTACTGTTTTTCAGGACTGCTTCCAGGAGCTCCCTGAAGCAGAGCTCCTCTTCAGAGACAACCACTTGCCGAAGCATGCATCTTTGGATTAGGAGCTTAGAAGTGCAGCCCTCCGAACTATCAATGAAAAATACCCTACACCAGAATGGCTGCAAATTTACACTGATGGAGCATCTATACGTAGATCAGGCAAAACAGGTGCCGGAATATTTTGAGGAATTATCTGTTGTTGGGGCCCACCTTAGCAACTGCGACAGTGAGGTAGCTGCCATATATGCTGCAGCAATTGAGCTTGATAATCTGACTGCTCAGGGTAAGGCAGATTTCCTTGTTGACTATAAGACTGCCATTTTGACTCTCTCTGGGAAATCACAGACTGACAGTAGTAGAACCATAGACACGCTATGTAGTAGAACCTTAGACTGTAGAAAAAAAACTAATGCTCCCGTTAATGCCACTAGTAATGAAAAGGCTGATCAACTAGCCAAGCAGGTAACAAGCCTCCCTCAGCCTGAGCATTTGACTTCACTACAGTCCTCCAGGTCCCTAATAAAATATATCTACCAAAAAATGGAATCACGTTCAATTGAGGGAACTCTCAGCAGGAAAACGGTGAGAAAGTCTTGTGAAGGGGAGACCAAGTGACCATAACATGCCCCGAGCTGTTAGCGTTGCAGGTTTTAGATTGAAGACCAGTCATGATTACATTGTTCCGCACCTTTACCGCATCCATGTGCTACTGACCCCGGAGTGTGCTGTATGGAAATGAACATGAGAATACCGAACACCTTGAAGATTGCACAGCCCTGGACCAGGTCCAGGATTACAACAGTCCCATCTTTAAGGAGGCCCATCTCCACTGAGCAGCATGTTGCCAAATGGCTCAACTGCCAAGGGTGGCAGTTGGCTAGTAAGTATTTTTATTTCAACAAATTACTAATAAAAGCTGTGTATGTACTTTATTACTACATTAAAATATTGCTTGAATATACATTTCATCAAATTTATTACAAACAAACTTTATTTTTGTATAAAACTGTATTTATTCCTTACTTTGATCTTTTGGTTATTCGTCTTCTTCATCTTCATCATATTCTTCATCTTGATAGTCATCATCTATTGCCTCCTGATATTGTTGGTATTCAGATATTAAATCGTGCATATTGGATTCTGCTTCTGTGAACTCATTTTCTTCCATTCCTTCACCAATATACCAGTGGAGAAAAGCTTTTCTTCTGAACATAGCAGAATATTGATCATTAATTCTTTTAAACAGTTCTTGTATCGCAGTGTTATTACCTATGAAAGTCCCACACATCCTTAAACCCCTTGGTGGTATATCACAAACAGCTGACTTTGCGTTATTTGGGATCCATTCAACAAAGTAACTTGAGTTTTTATTTTGTATATTGAGCATTTGCTCATCTACTTCTTTCATTGACATTCTTCCTCTGAAAATTACAGCAACTGTTAGGTATTTACCATGGAGAGGATCACAAGCAGCCATCATGTTTTTAGCATCAAACAATTGATGAGTGATTTCAGGTACAGTTATGTTTCGGTAAGGTTGGTTACCTCGAGATGTAAGTGGTGAAAAGCCAGGAATAAAAAAGTGTAGACGTGGAAAAGGAACCATATTAGTGGCTATCTTTCTCAAATCAGCATTAAGTTGACCAGGGAATCTGAAAATACAACTTTAGAAACCTTTCATTTATCCTTAAAATTATGAACAGCTTATGAAACAAATTTAAATTTTGGCTGTTAATACTTTTATTACTAAAAGACTGTAATAAGAATATAAGTCCTATAGTCTCAATTGATTTCCCCTTCGACCATCTGAATGTCAATTTGACATTTTATTTGGTTATGTGCAAAAGACATTTTTTTAAAGAGAAATTGGAATAATTTTAGCAAATGGATTGAAATTTTACAGCATTGAAATACAGCACATTTTACTAATTGATTAATTAATTCATTCATGACAATTAAACTTCGATTTATTAAAAATTCAAAGTTTGTATCAATTTTAAACTTTATAATTAATAACAGTTTTAATTATTGCAACACTCCTAAATAATTTGGTGTTACATATAAAAGAATTTTTATTTTCAATTTATTTTATAATTAAATCAGTGCAATATAAAAGAAAATTTTTATTTTATCGATGCACATCGATTTTTTTGTGTGAATCTATCGTAAGAACTAAGGCGCTACTAGCGAGTAAAAATGCAAAATATCGTACGAGATAGTAACTTAAGGCAATTAAGCAGGTCACGCCATATGGCGTAAGCATGAGCTGATCCTGAGAACCAATCAAAATATTCATATATATAAATAAGGGTGGGGGTTTGCTTGAAAATTTCATTTAGCGCGTCCTTGCAACGGCCCACTTTTCTAAAAGTCTTTGAACAAGACGGACGTGATGGCATTTTCGGAAATAACTTTGAAAATTTGCAAGCTTCCATTATTCTAAATTAAGATGTCAAGGCTGGTACCAGATCTATTAACGCAACATACAGAAGAAGCCAGGATTTTATTTTAATGAGTTTCAAATAGTAAAAGTTTATATTATTTTCGTTTAAGGGCGCTGATTGCAAGAGCGATGTGCAGTGTTTAATGATATGTGTTATAGTGTTTTACAAGTAATGTGCACAACCAGGTACGTTTTAGAGAATAATAAAGAAAATGTATTTTACTCTTAGCTAAATTAAATTCTGAATGAAAAATGATTAACACATGAACGGTAGAAATCGCCTTTGAATATTCATTCCTAAAATTAAATTGGAAACTTAAGTTACTACCTTCTCGATGCATAATTTGTACAAGTTAACAAGTAATTAAAAAATATATATATATATATATATATATATATATATATATAGAATAGTAAGGAGTAATTTTAAGTAAATAATTTAACGCTGTAATTTGTCATTAATTAATAAATTGTTAAACTTTGTATATTAAGACTTTCAATTCTTATTTCACAAGTAACCTAGTTCTACCTTCGAAATAGGAAGACCGTCATAGACAGACAGTTTATGCCTGAGCTGTGACGTTAGAACTAGATCCCTGGCATGTAAAATTAAATATTTTGGTAATAAGCAAAATAACATTTTAAAATAAAGTATTAATTACCCTGGTAAAAAGGGCGAAGTGTTACATTATTTAAAAAGTAATGAACTGAATTACTTTTTGACCTGTAACTTTTCTTTGTTTATATAGTAGTGAAGCGGGGGGAGGACTTAATAGTCACATTCCCCAAACTACATACGAATAATAAATTACACCTTTTTGTATTAACTTGGCAAAAAAACCATTACTTACTTTATTCAGCAGACGCGTTTTGCTCTAGGTCAGCTCATTATTCAATGCTGTGAATTACTGACAAGCCCAAATAATCATGGACTGAATTACTTTTTGACCTGTAACTTTTCTTTGTTTATATAGTGGTGAAGCGAAGGGAAGATTTAATAGTCACATTCCCCAAACTAAATACGAATAATAATTTACACCTTTTGTATTAACTTGGTAAAAAACCACTACTTACTGATTTATTCAGCAGACGTGTTTTGCTCTAGGTCAGCGCATTATTCAATGGTGTGAATTACTGACAAGACTGTTGCTCAGGCACACAAAAATTCAGTATTGCGCTGTTACTCAGTCTTGTTAGTAGTTCACAGCATTGAATAATGCGCTGACCTAGCGCGAAATGCATCTTCTGAATAAATCAGTAAGTAGTGATTTTTTTGCCAAGTTAATACAAAAAATTGTAATTTATACAAAAAACTTCAAGATGTACAACACAAAAACTGCACAAACAATAAAATTTTAATAAATGACATACAAACTCTGCTATTAAATTTAAAGAGAGCAATAAGTTTCATGGGACGACCAAATTTTAAAGTTTGGTAACGCTAGACTCTTACTTCAAGCCTAGTGAGCGGAGGGAGGTGATTATGCTGGTTTCTATGGCAATGTGAAGTCGTCATGCAAGCAATGACTGCTTCGTTTAAGGCTGGCACAGTCTAGCTCAAGTTTCATGTTAGTGCTTTCATGGGTGCAAATGTGTAGTATATTCTATTATATCGTAGCGTTGTGTGCATTGTTTTTTGCTTAACTTTTTAATAGTTTAATACTATTTCAGTGTTAATAATGAAAAATATGTTCTTATTAATATCAAACTAATGACAGTTTGCAATTAGTTTATAGCCTAGTCACTTCATTAATATTGAAAAAAACTTGCAGATTTTGTGTTGTACATCTTTAAGTTTTTGTATTAAGTTTGCAAAAAACCACTACTTACTGATTTATTCAGCAAACACGTTTCACACTAGGTCAGCACATTATTCAATGCTGTGAGTCACTGACAAGACGTTTCTCAGGTGTATTGTGTTGGTGTGAGTCTGTGGTTTATTTCACGGACACTGTGGAAAATACACCACAGACTCACATCAACACAACACACCTGAGCAACAACCTTGTCAGTGACTCAAAGCATTGAATAATCTGCTGACCTAGTGCAAAAAAACTCTTTGACAAGTTAACACAAAAAAGTGTTAATTAATATAGTTTAGTAAATTATTTATCCTCAGACATGTCACTGTTCAAACTTTGTGTAATTTTTTCTCCCTTCATTTATACTAGCGATAGTCCGAACACCTTTTAGTGTTAGTTTTATTGATTTTGTGACTTTCTTGTTTTATTTGTTTTGTATACATTATTGGAAGTCTTTATTTTGTTTTTCAAATTGTGAGTCTTTAAGTCCATGTGCAATGAATGAAAGTAATAATCTGATTACATACTTTCCTCAAATTCAGTTTTCTACTTTGTCTCTTGAAGAAATATGTGCTCTGAAAGAGAAGTAGCCGAAGCTATTATTATAAATTGTTAAAAAGGATATAAACTAAGTAAGAACTTATCAGTCGCAATGTGTAAGGATTATCCATTGCTTATGGCAAGTAAAACAGACTGTATTTTTATTATGTCTGTGTGATGTTTGGAGGCAGAAGTAAGTGGAATAGGAATGACACCAGTGTCCTAGAACGTTCATAGAAGAGCACACAAGAACCAGATCTAAAATAAATATATTTTGAGTAGAGTATTTTTTCCTTTGTAGAAGTAGAATAAAGCATACCTTATCAAAACTTGGCTTGCAGCTCTGATACAGAACAGACAAGTTGTCGGTAGATTATTATGAGATGTGTTATGTAAGTAAACACAACTTTCCTTTAGATAAGCACGATGAAAGTATAGAGGTATAATAGAGCTAACTACCTTGAAATGCTACTCCAAGAAGTGCAATTCATGAAGGAGCCACTTCAGGGTTTAAAAGTACTCAAAGTTACAACCAGAATGAAATTATTGACTGTACAATGCAAGTGATGGATGAAGAAGAGAAAGAACTTTTTATTTGTGAATTAGTCTCAGATCACGCGGATGAAACATTAGACTATCTTATTAGACTCAAATGAACATTATATTTTGGTATTCTGTTAGTTTTAATGTTCATTAGAGATTTGTTGGTTTTTACAATAAAAATGCAACTAGACTGGCAGACATATTTTGGATGTCCTAAGGAAATGGGTGTAGATATGAAGTTAATACACCAGTCTTATGATGGGGCTTTTGTAATGTCGGTGTCTAGAGAGGGGTGTTCAAATAAGCATAAAGTAAGTTTGCTCTCTTGGAATGTTTGTACATTTCTAAATAGACCAGCTCAATTTGATACTCTTGTATGGATTAAAAACTTTAAAGAATATGCGTCTCTTTACACATATGATTTGATTTTCTTTCACACAGACTTCATCAAATCATTAAAAGAACTCTGCAAGATTTAGTGTTTTAAACTTACTCAGGCAGGGATAACTCAATGGAACATCACTCCCAAGCAACACTAACAATAGCATCCCATTTCAAGGACTTGAAAGAAGCTCTTGTGCAGATAACAATGGAGCATGGGTTGGAATCAGTGAATGGTGCAATAGGACTGGTTAAGAAAGTAGATGACCCAAACCTTTTCTTCCTGATGTGTTTCTTCAGCAAGATAACTTGCCTACACTGATCATTTATTAAGGTGCTGGAAGTTAAATGTACATATGATATAAATATCTGCAACCTCAAGATAAATATGAGAACCTAACCTCTAAGAATTGAAGAAACAGTGATGAAAAGTAAAGAGTTAACAAAGTAGTAGCAACAGAACCATTTGTGCAACCCTTAAAGCAATAGAATATGAAATAATTGATTTCACTGTTGTATAGATGGAAACATGACTTAGTGTTTTAGAAAACTTCCTCTTTGCTGAATTACTGGATGGAAATCGGTTTAAGTCTTACAACAAAAGTTTTCTCAACACTAAATTAAAACAAGTCCTGATAATGTATCTCCTTCTTGAAATTCAACAGCTGAGAATGTGTACTCCGATGAAGCTTAACTCTATCTCCACAAATATTACTAAAGATTTTGTTGGATAATAGCCTTGACAAGTCTTACAAACACACAACACATTTAGTTCTCATATTTCTATTGATAGCACATTCAAGTAAAAGACAATATTAGTGCATTATCAAACTGCATTGTATGAGCGAAATAAGCTCATCAAGAGTGTCATCATGGTTTGTTTGCTTCAAGAGAGTTTATTTTTTGATGTCACATACAAGACTAAACGTCTATGTTCTCTAACAGATACTTATCATCTCTTGAAGCTTGTTGCTTAGATAAGGGTAGATATTTATAACTCAAAAGTTGTCATTTTATCAAACTATCTAGACTTGATAAACCTGTGATAAGTTTGTATACCAAGCCAAATTTTTTGCTCAGTATCAGTATAGTTGTTACTCGGTGTAGGTCAGTAGCTCATGTTTGTTGTGTGTCATAGTGTATGTATATAGAAAATCTGGGGTTGTCGACAGAATATAAAAAGTATTTAGTGTAAATATTTGTAAATATTTTTTATAATTAGTGTATTGTTTGTACATCTAAAGTGAACAATAATAGTGGAGCCTAGAATCTAACACAAACTTCAAACCATAAATAACTTTTAATTTGTTTTTTACTAATTATGATTCACAGTCAAAATTCGAAAAGCTGTCGGTGTAAGCAGCGACCAAGTGTGGTTTTAAAATCTTGGCAATAGTTTCCATTCATTTCCTCTTGATTGTTTCTTGAGGCTCTTTTTTGGAGCAGGGTTCGAGGAGATTCAAGTTTATATTCACAAAGGAGGGTGGTTTGACCGGGAACCTGGGTTCTTGAAAGATATCAAGGCTCGTGTGCTGTAGGTTGATGTCCTGTCTGATGTTTTTGTCGTACTGGAGAGTAGAAGATCTTTTTAGCCTGGTTTTTTCCGACCTGTTCCGAAAGGTGACTTTTGAGATATGTTGTTCGTTATTGCTCCTGATTTTGTTTGTGAATTTCACTGTAGCGAATTTTCTCCGATTTTCCAATGGTGTTAGGCCACATTCAGTTTCAGCTTTCAAATTATTTGTAGATGAAACGGCTCCAATGATGGCTTTGGAGGCTCTGTACTGGACGGAGTCGACTTTCGAGGATGAAGATGCTGGAGCCCAGATTGGTGCTGCATATTCAAGGATTGGTCTGATGAGTGTTGTGTAAGTATTTAGGAGTGTCTTTGGTTTGGAACCCCAGTTTGAACCACAAAGTCTCCTCAGGATGCTGAGTTTTTTCAGAGCTCTCTTTGAAACTGTTTCAGTGTGCTTAGTAAATCTGTTCCGCATCGAGTGTGAGACCAAGGTATCTGGGGTGCGTGACTTGTTTGACGGTAGTATTGTGGAGCCTAATGTTAGGATGGTGAGTCTGCCTGTTCCTTCTGTCTGTTGAGAAAACACAAGATTTGGATTTATCAGGGTTAGTAAGGATCTTAAGGTCTTTAGCCCAGGTTTCGATGCCAAGCAGGTCAGTATTTAAGGCTTGTTCAGAGACTGAGATATCAGAGTGTGTATGCCAGATAGCGATGTTGTCTGCATAGCAGGTAATTTTAGCATCATTGCATATGTGTTCATGGATGGTGTTCATATACATGAGAAAGAGCAGAGGGCTGAGGACCGATCCCTGTGGGACTCCCGCCCACGATCTGTGCGTCTTGGAATACTTTCCATTAACTCTCACAACAAATTTTCTATGTCTGAGGAAATCGTTTATCCAGAGTAATAAGTTGCCATTGATGCCAGCACTGTGTAAAATCACAATGAGTTTTTGCCTCCAGACTCTGTCAAACGCTGCAGAGAGGTCAAGGAAGACAGCGGTAGAGGTGGATCCGGAATCTTTATAACCTACCCTGATGGCTCAACTTCCAGACACAAAATTGCAGCAGGCAAAATCGCCTCCAACTTCACAAGCGAACTCATCGCAATCAAAGAAGCTCTGAGTATTTACCTCACTTGGACAACACTTCTTCACAATCTTCACGGACTGCAAATCTGCTCTTCAGGCCCTCCAAAAAGGAAATACAAACCTCGCCCAAAAGATCAATACCCTCCTGTCCTTAATTGAGGAAAAGAAGAAGCTTTGTACGCTTCAATGGATCCCGGCACATGTCAACATCGAAGGGAACGAAGAGGCCGATTCTCTGCCCAAAGAACCAGCCCCAGTGATTGCAACATCTTCCGACGTCAATGCCGTTGCAAAACAGAAGCTCTGCCATAACAACCGAAGAAAATCATCACTTCCCAAGCTTAACTTCGACAGGGAAATAACAAAAACAATTGCCAGACTGAGGACAATGCACCTCAAAGACATGAAAATCTTGCCTAATGGATCAAGAACATACCCTGAATGTAGGCACTGCCCAGGGATACAGCTTAATCCCGATCATCTCTTCAACTGCCCGTCCATCATTGCAGCACTATTTAAAATTGACTTAAACTGTTCTAGGGAGACCCTTTATACGGACAAAGCTGCAGAGGTGGCTAGTGCAGTGCTTCATGCCTTTGGACCTGTGTAACTGTGCTCTCTGTACCTTTCTCTGAACACTTTTTTTTTCTTTTTTTTTATTGCACTTGTCACATGACAACAACAAAAACTAATTATGATTACAAATAATAAACAATTATCAAATGACAAACTAACTAAGGTACAAATAATTAATAAAAAATTTCACCATACATAATATTTACAACAATATTTAGTGTTTTATACTTGAGAATATTTTTGTAGCAAAATAAAACTCAATTGACGTGAGCAATTAATTCGTACCCACTGGGTCACTCGGAATGTGAATCATTTAATCCTTAATGGGTTAAAATGCATAAAAACCTTCTTGAGAAATTCAATGACAAACAATAGACTAAGTAACTTCAGTAGAATTCCTAAAGGAAATCTCTATTGCACAAATTGTCAAATAACCAGAGCTTCAAGGATCAAGTCACTGAAGATAAAAGAGAGAAAAAAACACTTTATAGACCTGATTTATAAACAAATATAGGGAAAGCTTGAATATTATTAGATGTCTCAAGTAGTTATAGGTTGTTTTCCTACTAATGGTTTATGAGATTTGTTTTAAATTTATTTTTTTGTTAAATATTTATCTAATTACACATATTGTTATGATAAATCTTTGTTTTTTAAACTTTTTTTTATAAATTTTACATTATAAAATTGTATAAAGTTTATAAATAAAACAGTTTTATAGATACAAATACTTTTCAAAATTTCATATTATAGACTTCTGAAATTGATAATCTATTCTAATAAAGTGTTATTGAAGGTTCAAAAGTTACACAGCAGTAGTAAAACATAAGTGTTTTATGTGTTTGTCAACATGACAAACCCATAAAACGCTTGATAATACCATACAGATCATCCAAAATTCACAATCTAACCAGCACACTACGAAAATACAATTACAAAATATCCTACTCCACACACAACACTCTCAACAAACAATTTAAACCCAACAACAAAATCAACGACATTTACAATGCCGCTGGAGTTTACAAACTAACTTGCAGTTTGTGCCCCAGTTTTTACATAGGCTAAACAGGAAGGTCTTTTCACACACGCTACCAAGAACATATAAACAAAAAGCAATAACAAACAAAAATTACCATTCAAACTTCGGCGAACATCTCATATCAACAAAACATGACCACATAAACATAACATACAACATACAAATTCTTCATAAACAATACAAAAATAACCAACGATACACAACCAAATAATACGAATTATACAAACAATTCAAACTATACCATACAAACATACTCAACACCCAATTACATTAGACTCTACAGACACTCTTCAACATCATAGTTCCTAATACTCAACAATACACCCACACTCCCACCATAATATCCTATCCCCACCCTAGCCTACAAAAACCTTGAGATCAGTTATGGTCTGAATTGACGGTAGACACATTTTCCGAAACGGCCGTCCATAACAAATATAAGTAAGTGATACTATAGACATTGTAAAATATTTACAAGTGTTTTAGTGAAAACTAGTAGCTCACGTGAAGATGGAATCAACAAATATAAAATAAGAGTAATTATTTTATTTCATTTTACTCAAGCTTTGATGATAATTAAACATAATGAGACTAAGAATAAAATAAAGTATATACCTTTTTTTTAACTTGATTTTCACAAAAAACAACAAAATAATAAATGGATTTCAAACCCATTCCATTCCATTTTCTATATGGGCATGAGAATTAAAAAGTTTCTACCTCAGTCATACCTGAAACAAGTAGTAACTCCAGACATTGTTACCGAGATAAGGTGGTTTAGATCTCCGTAAGTTGGACCCTGAAGTTTAAGTGTACGGTAGCAAATGTTATACAGTGCTTCATTGTCTATGCAGTAAGTTTCTGTCGTGTTTTCTACCAAAAAATGAACAGAAAGTAAAGCATTGTAAGGTTCTACGACAGTATCGGAAACCTACAAGTAAAACAAATTTTAATATATATTTTGTATCATAGAAAATTGGTTATTATACTAGAAGTAGACTGTAACATTATTAGTAATCACAGACAAATGTTTAAAAATTTATTGTTGAAAAAATTATGTTTTTAACTACTATATCTATCAATGGTTTAAAACTAACAACAACATCTAAAAAAGTACTATTTTGGAAGAGTTATTTATAAATTTAAAAAGTTCATAAAATATAAGCAAAACTAATAGGCAAGATTTACAGTGATATACCTTGGGTGAAGGAAGAACCGAGAACGTGCTAATAATTCTGTCAGGATATTCTTCACTAATCTTCTGCAAGAGAAGGGTCCCCATTCCTGATCCTGTACCACCTCCAATGGAATGAACCAACTGGAAACCCTAATTATCCAACCAATAAAAAATAATTTATTTATTACAAATTTATCTATTATTTACAAATATGCCATTTTTTTGTTAATATGCAGTACTTACCAGTAATTATCAGTATATATACTTACCAATATATTCACTGAGTATAGTATAAAATTTACAAGAGCATAAAAACTATGCCAAATTCATCCCAGGCAAAAATTTGTCAAGTAATACACTGGTATTTTTAGCAATACCAATGATCAATTGTTTTGATCAGTCGAAAATTCCTAAGAGAAGGTGTAAGTGTTCTTATGTAGAGAGAATGTGATGTTAACGTTGTGTGAGTAGAAAATATAGCGCATAGTGCAGTGAGTGTTGTCAGTAGTGTTATGTTAGACTGGGGTACCGCGAGGGACGCCAAACCCCTCTTAGTAGGTGCAGCTAGTCCACACCCCCTGCGGGTAAAACTTTGTTTTTAAAGAGTGTTTGCTTTAAAAAACAGAAACTTAAAAATACCCCATATAACATGAACATGTGGCATTTTAGGTTTAATACATTCATTTCAAAAATAAAATCTTGAAGCAGTATAAAACAATGTTACAAAATGTTGTAATGTTTGGTAGTGTTCCAAATTCTCAAACCCCCGGTATTAGGGACAGCGCAATGTCTAGAATCCGGCACTGTTTTTGTGTTTTTGCAAGTAAAATTTTATTAGATTAGTTTAATTTTTAACGCTAGAGGTATTTCCAAATCCATGGTCAAGATTGCAGTGCGAAGGTGGATGGCTGAAAGACACTGTGAGTACCGGGTTAGGGCAGAAGGAATGAGACACAGTAAGCTAACCCTTAGGAAACCTTCCTTGGGGCTGCAGAAGAGTCTCATCTATCTGTCTAGGCAGGAATTGAGGATAGCCACAGGTCTACTCACGGGACACTGTGGACTAAGGAAACATCTGCATAATACGGGTATCTTAAAAGATGAACCAGTGTGCAGATTATGCGGGCAAGAACTGGAGACCACCACACACATCATTTATAGATGTGAAGCACTTGCCGAGAGGCGCTTCAACCTCTTTGGTGATAGCACAGCTCTGGAAGAGGATGCTGAATGTAAAACACTAGTCAGGAAACTTCTAAACCTAGTAAGAGGGAAGGGGCTCTTTGACTAGATCAGGGAGGTAAGTACGATATACCTAAGGTAGCGGTGCTTCGGGCAGTTTAAACCCGCTCCCAAGTTAATAAAAAAAAAAAAAAAAAAAAAAAAACACTAGAGATCTTGAGCTATTACTAGTGAATAGAGATCTTACACCTACAAGTATTTTAGTAAAAATTAGTCAAAGAGTTTTGTGCTATATAAAAAAAAAGTTGAATAGTGGGTATTTTATTGTATCATAATATGCAATGAAGTACACATGCAAAAATATTTATTTAAATGCACAGAAAAACGTTTTTAATATTTTCAGTAAAAAGAAACTTTTCAGAAATTTTTGGTTGTTTCTTGTAATTATACATGTTACTAAATTCAAATCAGTACTGTATGTTGTCCAAATGTCTCTACATTTGTTAAAAGGATTTTATTGTTCCAAAAACATACTAAATCCTAATTAAAGCTCTAATTTATTCAAAATTAGTTTCATTTTCATGTGTTTCTGTGGCAAAGTTAATTTTGTTTCATTATCTATTTTGATGTACAATAAAGTATTTGATGTCATCAACAAATAACCTGATTTCAAGTTTTAAATGTTTCCGGTGTATTTACATTTTTTGCTTGGCCCTTGACTTGAGACAAATTAATTGTAATATTGTGTGAAGTAGTTTTTATCTAAACACATTTGATAAAGTGTTACACTTGCCTATATTAGGACTTACTTTTATAATTAATTGTTGAGACCCGTAACAGGTATGAGTGGACAATGGGACACATCTCCCGAAATGGCTGTCCTCAATAATTATAAAAGTAAGTGCTACTATAGGCAAGTGTAACATTTTTACAAGTGTTTTTAGTTGAAAAATAGTAGCTTACGCGAAGAGTGAGCTCATGTGAATCAACTAATAAGTAGTTTTTATATTTTAAGGAGTCAATATATAATAACATTTTGTCCGTCCATTACGTTTGGTGAATCTTATTTCTAAGCCATATTGAGGAGTATCATATTTATTTGAATAATTGTTGATGTTATTTGTATTAATAGAGCTCTCTATATTGTTGAATCCATTCACTTTTTTATTTATTTACATTATCTATTTCTATATCTTCATCAATAACATCTGCCCCGATCAACATTTCTGTAAGCACTTTGTTCACTTGTATCATGATCACATCCTCAATATTACACTTTCATCAAATATTTTCTATCCATGTCTTCTGGAATCCTTTTTATAAAACCAGCGCTGCATTTCTTAACCATAATAAGTTGATATGTACTTTACTTTAGTAATTTACTCATTTTTTTACTTTACTGATTTACTTCAGTAAAATAATCCAATACTCATAACTAGTACAGGGATTTCCACACTGTAATGAAAACATATCATAACAATGTGTAACAACTATCAAATTGCAGGAAGATGACTCAGGATAAAGTAGTGAACATATTACTATTTATTAGGAATATACTGTGGTTGAATTTAATAATAAATACACAAAAACCTCTTAACCACAAACTTTCTTTAATTTACCGTAATGTACATTTCAGTTACAAAGTAACCATCCTCAGAGGGATAACATACAAAGACTCAAAGACTCTAGAGTTTTTTGTGTATTTATTATTAGTAGTGAACATATTCACCATATGGTGGAACCATTAGAGGTACTTCAACTTTGTTATTGTCTTTGTGAAAATGTCCTTGGAAGAAAAAATACCATACTGTAGATTATGAATAGAGATAAAAAAGTATTATAAATGTTAAAAAAAAACTGGTTAGAATTGAAGAAAAAAGCTAGAGAAAATAATAGAAAATAAAGTAATTAAGAAAATAAAGAGTTGTCTCTATAATAAATAACTTTTTACACTATTTTTATTGTACTTGACTTCAGGGGCGCAGCTAGGATGATGGTTTAGGGGGAGGGGCACAATTCGGTTGAGTCAGGGAGTAAAACCTCCTTAAGGAAATTTTGAACATTTTTGTCTCTAGAAATCTTATTTTAGGCATTTTTGGCCCTTGAAATTACACAATTGTTAGGTTGTTCAGAAGTTTTTTTGCTAAAAAACTAATAAATGTAAACTAAATTTTGTAATAATATATATATTACAAAAACCAAAGTATAATTTCAGCATTTACTTGTAAACAATCACAGCCCTCGGCTTCTTTTCTGGTGAGTTCCAAAACTGTATCAGCTAACTCTGCCCCTTCTGTGTAATGTCCTTTAGCCCAATTATTTCCTGCCCCTCCTGTGCCTGCTATAAAGTTATCTGGACGAAATATCTGCCCATAAGGTCCAGAACGCACAGCATCCAATGTGCCAGGCTCCAAGTCCACCATAATGGAACGAGGAACAAATTTGCCACCTAAAATAATTAAATGCCAAAGTTGATAAGAACCAATTTATAAGATTGATTCATAAAATATTAATTAATTAATATTAAAAATAATACTTATTATTTATTACAACCTTGAAACTCAACCTCATAAGACGTATTTTACTTCCAGTTTTTGTGTTGTAGATCTTGAGGGTTTTTTAATTAATTACTACTTTTGTTATCACTTAGCAAAAAAACCACTACCTTCTGATATTTCTTAGCAGATGATATTTGCACTAGGTCAGTGCATTGTTCAATGCCAGAGTCACAGGAGCCTTGTCTATGACTTATAGCATTGAACAATGCATTGACCTAGCGTGAAACGCGTTTGCTGAAAAATGTCAGTAAGTAGTGGTTTGTTTGCCACATGATACCAAAAGTAGCAAGCTATTTTAGAAAAAATAAGATGTAAACTTCTTTTACAAAATAACAATTACCTCGTGCCTCATTATAATAGACATTTATCCGTTCAAGTTGCAGGTTAGATTCCCCTCGAAATTCACCATTTGGAAAGATACCATGCTCGTCAGATATTACTTCCCAAAACTGTAAAACCAAATTTAATAATGTAAAAACCTACAATGTTAAGACATACATTTTTGTTTAAAATGTGATTGTAATCAAATAGGCTTTTACATTATGTAAATTATTTCTTTATCAATAATGTACATTCTAAAAATGGCTTAATTGAACGAGATCTAAATTAAAATGATTTGTGTCCTTACAAAATTTCCAATTAGAAAAGGAAAATATACCTTCCATTTCAAATAATGCTATTCTGCAGGCGTGTATCCAGCGACTTGCTTTGGGGGAGGGAGGGCGATCGATGCATTATATATATATATATTATATGTGTGTATGTGTGTGTGTGTGTGCACGCGCGTGTGTAAAAACATAGAACAGAAAAAATTCTTTCTACGCTTGCGTTAGAAATCTGTAACGTGATTAAGATTCGTAGCAAATTAGACTTTTTAATAAATAATTATTCCAGTTTCGATAACACTTATGGCTAGAGAATATTATTAATATTATAATAAGCTATTATTATAAACATTGTTTATTAATTAATATAAGTAGTTATTCTTCCAACACGAACAATTCCGGAGTCAACTGCGAATATTACGCTTGCAAAGTTACGTGTTGAAAATCATATGTTCGAGACTAAGCTTCACTAGCGCTATCTGTTGTTAAAACTTTTAGACGTTTACGGGGGTAGGCCGAGGGAACGCGTCACATTTTCAAATTAAACATTTATTTTTTATTTACAATAAAAGACGAATTAACTTAAGTAAATTAAGTTAAAATTCGAGCGTATTTATAAACATAGACTAGTATTTGGTAAGTGATTCTATTTTTGTAATTACTCAAAGAGCATTACAATGTTACAAAATTATTATTATATTTATTACAGTTAGGATTTTATATATTTGAGTATATATTTGAGAATATATAATAACTTAATTATCGAAAAAAGTCCTAATTTAATAACATATTGTCGACTTTTAACCCAAAGTTCTTGAGGGTTTGGGGGGGGGGCGATTGCACCTATTCTGTTTATTGTTTGTCATGTTCTGGTGTTTATATCACTAATTTCATGTATAAAACACCAAAAGCAATCAGACCAGTTTGAATCTGACAACACTGAACAATCCACTGAGCTAGTAGGAAACAAAAAATAACAAGAAGTGTGTGATTTTTCAAGTTATGGTTTTTTTTAAAACCACTTCGGAAGACCACCAGGAGACTCTTTAATAGAGCAAAAAAGAACGGGGAGTGGGACCAGTATAGGAAAACACTAACCGAATACAACAGGGCAATTAGAAAAGCACGCAGGAAGTCCTGGAAGGAGTTTTGTCAAGAGATTGACAGAACTCGGGAAGGGGCACGACTGCATAAAGTGCTATCTGAGGACCCAGTTAACCCGGTGGGGATGCTAAGAACCCCATTGGGAAATATAACAAAAACTGCAGGGGAAACTGTGGAAGAATTAATCAGAACACATTTCCCTTCCAGTACCCTGAGGAAACTTGGGGGAGCAGACACTGAACCAGTTGCCAAACTCTCCACAAGACGTGGTAAGAGGGAGGACTGGGAAGTGGCAAGGAGGATAGTAACTCCACAAAGGGTAAGATGGGCTATTGGCACATTTAAACCCTACAAATCTCCAGGTCCAGATGGGATCTATCCAGTGCTGCTGCAGCAGGGAATGGATTTGCTGGTACTGGTACTTACTAAATTATACAGGCTAAGCATTGCTTTAGGGCATGTGCCGGCAGCCTGGAAAGCTAGTAAGGTGGTCTTTATACCTAAGCCCACCGGAAACCAATCGGAAGGGAAAGGATACAGACCTATTACACTCATGTCCTTTGTTCTTAAGGGACTTGAAAAACTGGTTGATAGGCATATTAGGGGGGGTGCTTTGGCCATAAAACCACTGCATTGGAACCAGTATGCTTATCAACCGGGGAAATCCTGCGAGGGAGCTCTCTATCAAGTGGTTGGTAGGATTGAGCAAATGATCGCCAAGAAAGGTTGTGCCTTCCTCGACATTGAAGGGGCTTTCAATAACCCCTCAGTGGAGACGATTGTAAGTGGTGCAAGACATCATGGAGTGGATGCAACCACTTGTGGTTGGATAAGTTCCATGTTAACAAACAGAAGCATTTCTGTAGAGGTGGCAGGGGAGGTCAGAAGGGCGGAGACAAGTCTGGGCTGTGCACAGGGGGGGGGGGGGTTCTCTCTCCTCTGTTGTGGTGCCTAGTGGTTGACAACCTTATTGAACTCCTGAATGAACAGGGGTACTTCTGTCTAGGATATGCGGACGACATAGTTGTTTTGATCCTGGGCAGATTACCTGATACAGTCCTTGAGGTAATCAGAAATCCTCTACGACTGATTGAAGAGTGGTGTAAAAAGGAGAACCTTAGGGTAAATCCAAAAAAGACTGCTCTCATTAACTTCACCAGACAGCGAAAAGATCTGACGACCAGGATGCCCCGCTTGTTTGGTGAATACCTTGAGTTTGTGGGGGAGGTGAAGTACCTGGGAGTTACTCTGGACAGGAAACTCACCTGGAACCCACATCTTGAGAGGACAGTTAACAAGGCCAAAAGGGCACTGATGACTGTGAGAAGAATGGTGGGTAAGAAATGGGGACTGAAGCCATCAATGATGCACTGGATGTATCTGAGGGTGATAAGACCTATGATTACCTATGGAGCTCTGGTGTGGTGGACAAAGGCCAACCAGGCACAGACAAGAGCTAAACTGAGCTCTATCCAGAGATTGGCCTGTCTGTGCACACTGGGAGCGATGTCAACTACACCAGGTGCAGCAATGGAAGTAATGCTTAACCTCCCTCCCCTTGAGCTTGTCCTTAGGGGAGAGGCGAGGCTGGCGGCATGGAGATTGCGCAACTCGAGCAACTGGGCTAACCTCCCAGATGTTTCGAGACATATGAGTATCGAGTGCGTGGTCAAAGAACCCGTCTTGGAAATGGGCAGCGACCAAATTACTCGAATGTTTGCACCTGACCAGGTCCACCAAACTATGATGGAATGGTCAGGAACACTAACATTGGGAGCTCAGATCTGGTACACAGATGGCTCCAGGATGGACTTCGGCACTGGAGCGGGGGTGTATTGTAAAAACCCAAGGGTAGAACTAGTTTTTTCCTTGGGGAGGCATACCTCTGTCTTTCAGGCCGAAGTATATGCTATAAATGCCTGTCTGGGAGAGATAGCGAGAAGGGAAACACACGGGACCCGGATTGCTATTTTCTCCGACAGTCAGGCAGCAATTAAGGCACTAAACGGACACGTGGTCACCTCGGCCATAGTCAGGGAGTGCCTAATTAACCTACAAGCTCTGGCAAGGCACAATCAAATCATGATAGGTTGGGTGCCAGGGCATAGGGGATTACTTGGAAATGAAGCCGCAGATGCACTGGCCAGGGAGGGGTCTTCGACTCCCCTGATTGGACCGGAGCCTGCGGTAGGTATTTCCAAATCCATGGTCAAGATGGCAGTGCGAAGGTGGATGGCTGAAAGACACTGTGAGCACTGGATCAGGGCCGAAGGGATGCGACACAGTAAGCTAACCCTTAGGAAACCTTCCTTGGGGCTGCAGAAGAGTCTCATCTATCTGTCTAGGCAGGAATTGAGGATAGCCACAGGTCTACTCACGGGACACTGTGGACTAAGGAAACATTTGCATAAAATGGGTATCTACAAAGATGAACCAGTGTGCAGATTATGCGGGCAGGAACTGGAGACTGCCACACACATTATTTACAGATGTGAAGTACTTGCTGAGAGGCGCTTCAACCTCTTTGGTGATGGAATGGCTTTGGTGGATGCTGAAGGTAAAACTCTAGTCAGGAAACTCCTAAACCTGGTAAGAGGGAAGGGGCTATTTGACTAGATCAGGGAGGTAAGTACAATATACCTTAAGGTAGCAGTGCTTCGGGCAATTCAAACCCGCTCCCAAGTTAAAAAAAAAAAAAAAAAAAAAAAAAAATTCTCAGGGGGGGCGCCCCCCTGCTGGATCCGCCACTGATTTAATTGAGGTTCACATTATGACATTCACCAAATTTAACTAGGTACTATTACTATTGTCATTAAAACTCATCGGTACAAAAAAAAAACGGCTGCCGCCTGCCGCCCCCTCGAGGCTGCGCCCATAAAGACTGCCCAATGGAAAGTCCGCCACTGGTTGTAGCAATGTATAATACGAATAAAACATTATTACCTAGTAACTTTGTGTCTGCCCTGAAAGAGGAACAACATGTTATTTTGCAAGCTAGAGGAGTCATTTTTCTTTATTGAAGCTCTATATCTTGAGGATTTAATTTGTGACGGGCACTTCGCTAAAACAAATTGTTATATAGCCAAAAGACATTTTGTTGTACAACTCGTTGACCGAGAAAGTTAACACTATTGACTGAGAAAGTCAATATTATTAGACTCCAACTTTATCTTGAACTATTAGTTTACACTCAGACATATATTGATATTTGGGACTTGGATATGGTTGCTCTAAATCTTTTTGTTTAATGATGATAGGTCTTTTAGATGTATCCTATTCTAACTAAAACAAAACTTTTAAAGTCAATACCTACTTGGATCAACAACAAAAAATCTTATTTTAGTTACTTTTTATGTAATAATTACAATTAGTATAAATAAAGTAACATAACCTATGCATCAAAACAACTGTTCCACCACATAACCTATAACATAAAATCAGCTGTTTTATGAAATCATATGTTATCATTTACTTATTTTAAGCCAAATGGAACAAAATAACTTTATTGCATATTTTGCTCCTTTTGTGTGTGAACTAATGGAAGGAATTGTAAAATGCTCTAGTAAAGTTTCAAACCATATGAAACAAGTTTAAAAGATATTCTAAGTTACAGAAGTGATATGAGTTAATTGAAGAGTATATGCTCCTCAAACATATGAACGAGGAAACCTGCAAGCTATGATATTATTAGTTTTACTAAGTGAGGTGGATCTGTGGGTAAACTAAGTTATGAGTAGTCTTCAAGTATCTTCCTAAACAACAGAGCATTAATTTAGTGACACACTTATGGTTAGATTAAAATTACAGTTACAAAATAATTTTGCTGTATTTCAAAGCTGTTTTAGTTACAGATCTGGTAAACAAATTTTTTTCTGACCGTTTTTACAGACCTTTCTCTCATATTCTATACAGCTGGAAGGATCTTTAACCGAAAGGATGACATCTAACCACTTCTTATGAGTTAATTTCAATCCATTTCTAGCCCTGAAGTTATTAATCAGCTCAAAAGAATGATAGTCATGATTTGGATCTAGGTATCGAACCAGTGACTGTCAATTTTATCTTGGAAATATTTTTTACCCAAGAACAATGGTTCCTTAAAACAGTCACACTGCCTTTAGAATGTGGAATTGCTTTTAACAACTAAACATCAAGCAGGAGCACCACACATTTTGTAACCCTATTAAAGCGGAGCTTTCCTATAGACTGATCTGTATTACGGGTCTTCTCCAGTAGACTGATCATGTTGATAAATAATTACCTCTAGACCAACATTTTTTGGCCATTGTTTCACCTAAAACTTACTAATATAACTAATAAACATTAAGGGAAACAAAATACCATTTTATTATGAAATGTTTATGGCATTTGTGTGTGAGTCCTATATGCAGGGCATTGGTCTGCAGTAAATTTTGAATAGTGTATAAATGATAGGTACAACAACATAGACCGAACGTCCCAAATATGGGATGCTTATAAAAATGTTGTGAAAATATAATAATGAGATTTAATCAGTGTTTTTGTATAAATCTTGATTTATTTTGCAATATATAGGCCCAACTAACAAAGAGTAGTTACGCTAGGAACATTGAATAGTACTATTTTATAATAAGATCATGATAGTTCGACAGTATAAGCCAGCACTTCTTTATGCCAATCCGCAAGACAAGGTGCTGGACCACTGCTTTTCCTTTTTGATCCTTCCAACTCTCATAGACGTAAAAGGTGTTTTTCATTTTTTTGTCAGTCTTGAAGTATTGTCAACATCTTACTCTTGGGTTCACTCTTTATCAACTTGTAGTCTTCATCTCTCCTTGGGCGAATAAATTTAGGCCTTACAGGCTGCACCTGAAGGTAGTCAGCAATTATTATAACTCTGAAAGTTCAATATCTGCAAGCAGTTCCTATGTTTCTTTATTAGATGTAGGCACTGTTCCACAAAGCAACATCTATGTGCAGGTGCTGCATGTTTTTCTCTTCTTTCTATGAGGCTCCATTACTCATAAACCTAAACCATAAATACTCTAACCAAAGAATGAAAAGTAACTAATATAATAAGTGAAACAAGAGCTATAACTGAGCCTGAATGAACAAAATGTAAACAACAGGTTGGCCAACTTGAAACAACTTGAAATAAAATTCCCACATGTCCCATGGGTGGGACACACATCCCTATAGACTGATATACAAGAACAAAGGCATTAAATCTGAACAACTATGAGTACAATATTTCTAATAGTGACTGTGTCACACCATTGGGACCTCGGCCTGCTACAAACAGCCGATGTGTTTCACCGGTGAGATGTTGGTCTCTTCCAAAAACTGCTGCATTTCACCAGTGGGACATTGGTCTAATTTGGAAGTCCAGTTTTTAGAGTCGGTAGTCAACGTGTTAATGCCAGGTTTAGAAAAAATACAAATACAAAATTATTAATGTTGTGAATGCAATAATATAATACTCTATGACAATCCTCTATGGAAAAAAAAAGAAAAAGAACATTATATTAATTAACAGATGATTTGTAATTGTTTTAGTTTTTCTCACTTCTTTGTTTAGAGTTTTGTTTTAAGAAAGATGTGAAGTAATAAATAGTGTTTAAATATGAAATAAGTTTTATTACCAGCATAATTATATAAATATGACGAGTGTTCCGCCTGTAGCGGCAGTGTCAAAAGTTTATAGAAACAACATATGGCGACCGTGACAGGATAATAATTTGGTTACAGTTAAAATCTATGATCCATTAGTAAGTATTTTATAATGGATGCTCTGAAAAGGAAAAGAAAATTGTTTAGAACTGGATTTTCACGTTTACACAATACATTATTAGAATCCATAAAAAATGAAGATGATGTGATTTTGTTAAAAGCTAATTTAGAGCTATTACGTGAAAAACATAATCAATTGGAGGTCTTAGACCGAGAAATTATTGAAGTTTTACTAAATGAAAATGCATCTACTGAAGTTTTAGAAAATGAGGTAGAATCTGCCGATGAATACTCAGGCAAGTTTAAAATAGTTGAGTATTTAGTTGAACAGGCTATTGACAAGGCTAGGCCTAAGACAGATACTAGTGTGAATGTAGAAAAACGTAAATTTAAGTTACCCACACTTGAGTTTAAAAAGTTTGGTGGTGATATTAGTGATTGGTTGCCGTTTTGGGGCCAATTTAAGAAAATCCATGAAGACCCCTGTATTGATTCTGATGACAAGTATCAGTATCTCCTGCAAGCGACTATCCCTAATACTAAGGCTAGGGAAATTGTCGAGAGTTTTCCCCCATGTGGACGTAGTTATGAACAGGCTATTGAACATTTAAAATCTCGCTTTGCCAAAGATGACCTGTTAGTAGAGTTTTACATAAGAGAAATCTTGAAAATTGTAATAACATTAAATAGCAGTGAAAGTAAAATTACTATTTCCTCACTTTATGATCAAATTGAGTCAAAACTAAGGTGTTTAGAAACTTTAGGTGTAACAAAGGAGAAGTACGCTGCTATGCTCTTCCCATTAGTAGAATCTTGTCTCAGGGAGGATTTATTAATAGCTTGGCAGAGAAGTAGGCCTAACTCTCAACAGGACGAGACCGCGTCAGAAAGTAAAAGTAGGCTAGATAGCCTAATGAATTTTTTGAAAATTGAAGTGGAGGGAGAAGAAAGAATAAACTTAGCTAAACAGGGATTTGGTTTACAAAAAACAAAAGTATCAACAGGTGATAATCCTACGAGTTCATATAAAAGAGACTTTGCAAGTAAAGATAAGCATATTAAAAATACAAGAAGGCCTACCAGCAATGTTACAGCAGCTGGCCTTGTAAATGTAAAATCAAATACGTCTACAGTAAGCACAGATAAGACGAAGTTATCGATGTGTGTGTTTTGTGACGGTGGTCATTTAAGTGAAAACTGTTTTAAAGCTAGGGACATGTCTTTAGAAGAAAGGCAGAATATTCTTACTAGCAAAAGGTGTTGCTTTTCTTGTACAAAAGTAGGACATTTAAGTAAACATTGCAGAGCTATTGTTAAATGTATTATTTGTAATGGAAAACATGTACCACTTATGTGTTCAAAGTTGCAGAATAATTTTAATAGGTCTAACATTAAACCTAAATGCGAGGAAAAAGAAGCTGAGCCCAATTTTGAGAATTCCTTGTCCAATGTGAATGGCAATCAGGTTTACATGCAAACTCTTGTTGTCAAGGCTGTTAGTGACACAAAAGAACTCAATGTGCGTTTACTTTTTGACAGTGGATCCCAGAGGTCATACATAAGGAAATCGACTGTTGAAAAAATGAAATATGACACTTGTGGTGAAGAAACATTATTACATGGCCTGTTTGGAGGAGAGGTCACTAAGCCTCGCAATCATGCATGCTACAAAGTCAGACTACAAAGTATAGATAAAACATATTCTTGTAATTTCAAGGCACTTAGTGAAATAAATATTTGTACTTATGTTCCTGCCTTGAAACCAGGAAGATGGACTGATGAACTGATGGAAAGAGGTATTAAATTGTTTCAGGATGCAGACAGTCCAATTGAGATATTAATTGGGGCTGACATATATGGGAAACTTCTAACTGGAAGAAAAGAGGTTCTAGATTGTGGTATTATAGCCCTTGAAACTCATTTAGGATGGGTTTTGACAGGAAAATTTCAAGAAAGTAAAGAATTTAGTTCTATGACAGCACTTTCTATGTTTGTACAAAGTAATTCAATATGCAAGCTGTGGGAAATGGATGTTTTAGGTATAAAAGACCCACTACAGACCAGAAGCAAACAAGAAATTGAACATTCTGTTCAAACACAATTTTTGGAAACTGTGAGAGTAAATGAAGAAGGACGCTATGAAGTCAAATTACCTTGGTCCGAAGACCACCCAGAAGTTCCAAGAAATTTCAATCTTGCAAAAAAAAGGCTTGAAAACTCAGTGAAAAAGCTAACAAATGAAAGTTTATATAATGTATATAACAATGTGTTTTCAGATTGGCTGGAAGATGGTGTTATTGAGGAAATCCCAATAAGCAAATGGGATGAAGGTCACTATTTACCTCATAGACCAGTGATAAAAGAAAACAGCACCACTGCAGTAAGACCGGTTTTTGATGCCTCGTCTAAAGAAAAGGGTTACTATTCCCTTAATCAGTGTTTGGAAATAGGTATTAACTTAATTGAAATAATACCAGCTTTGCTTTTACGTTTTCGACTTTATAAAATAGGAGTTATCGCTGACATAAAAAAGGCGTTTTTGCAAATAAGTTTGTATGAAGAGGACAGAGATTTCCTAAGATTTCTGTGGCAAAACACAGATGGATCACTCAAGATTTTCCGACATAGAAGAGTTGTTTTTGGAGTCTCAAGTAGTCCATTTTTGCTCAATGCCGTCATCAACTACCACCTGCAGAAGTATTTAGTACAGTGTGCTGAAGACAATCAATTTTCTAAATGTACAATAGAAAAGTTGTTTAAAAGTTTCTATGTTGATAACTGTGTTACAGGTGTAAATAATGAAAGGGATTTGAAACAGTTCATTTCAGAAGCAATACAAATATTTTCTTTGGGAAAGTTTGAGCTGCGAGGATGGGAATATACTGAACCTGGTCTGGAAGACAAGACAGAGGCTTCAGTCCTAGGTCTCACATGGGACAAGAAAGAAGACACAATTTCTGTGAGTTTTCATAAAATAGTAAATTTAGAAGAGAACTTGGTAACACAACGTGTTATATTGTCCACTGCACACAGATTGTTCGATCCTATTGGATTCACTTGTCCTATTTCCATATGCCCTAAGTTATTATTGCAGGAATGCTGGAAAGATAATTGTGGGTGGGACAAAGAAGTACCAGAAGAAATCAAACAACGATTCAATATATGGTTTCAGGAACTCGATCAATTAAAAGAGATGAAGATTCCACGATGGCTACAAGGTGTGGATGACGTAATCATTTCTGTATCAGTTCACATATTTTGTGATGCCAGCAAATTTGCGTACTCAACAGCAGTATTTATGCGTTTTGAACTTAGTACATGTATTCAATTACAGCTAATCCAGGCAAAGTCACGTGTAGCACCTGTAAAGAAGATGACAATACCCAGACTTGAACTAATGGCTGCTACTATAGGTGCTAGATTAGGTTCTTCAGTAGTGCAAGAATTAAGAGATGAAAACAAATTTGAATGTAATATTAAATTTTTTTATTGGAGTGACTCTTCTACAGTAATAGCTTGGATTAAAAGAGAAGAAAACTGGGGAGTATTTGTTAGAAATAGAGTTGAAGAAATCTGCAGCCTCACTTCCAGAACATCTTGGCGGCACATTCCCGGCACTATGAATCCAGCAGACTTGCCCAGTAGAGGATGTTCAGTTTCCAGGTTGATTAGTTCCAGATGGTGGGAGGGCCCGTCATGGTTGAAGTTGCCTGAAGATACCTGGCCATCAAATGAACCTGAACCTGACGAAGAATTAATTTCTTTAGAAAAAAAGAAAGGACCTACACCTTCACTTTTAAGTAATAATTACCCAAAAGATTGATTTTATTACTTTTCAAATGATTTTGATAAGATTGTGTGTGTTTTTGCATGGTTGCTGAGATTTATTCATAATTGTAACCCCTCAAAGAAGGAAAAGTGTGTGAGTAAAGTTTTGTCATGTAAGGAGATTATTGAAGCTAACAATTTTATAATTAGAATTGTTCAACAGCAATCATTTGAAGGAATAAGGGAGCCTAAATTGGCTTCATTGTCACCATTTATGGCTGCTGATGGTATTATAAGGCTAAAGACAAAATTAACAGAAAGAAAGGATTTGGAAAATTTTAAATTTCCTGTTGTTCTACCATCAAAACATGACATTGTAGATATTCTTATTCTTACAATACATAAGAGATCATGTCATGTGGGAGTTCAAGGTCTCTTAAGTTTATTAAGAGAAAACTATTGGATATTGAGAGGAAGAAAAACAATAAGTAATACTTTGAAAAAATGTATTCCTTGTCAGAGACATAATTCAAAAAATGTAGAAACAATCACTCCACCCTTACCTGAAAGTAGAGTACGAGATGCCGCAGTATTTGAAGTGGTTGGAATTGATTTTGCGGGACCTTTGTTTCTACGAGATGGCAATAAAGTTTGGATCTGCATATTCACTTGTGCAGTATACCGTGCTGTTCATTTGGAGTTAGTAAAGTTTCTTTCTGTCGAAGCATTTATAGATACACTTAGAAGATTTATTGCAAGGCGAGGAAGACCATCAATAATATATAGTGACAATGGTACCAATTTCACAGGTACAGAAAAGGCATTTAAAATTCTAGATTGGAATGCTATCTTAAAATATAGCTCATGCCAACAAATTGACTGGAGGTTTAACCCTCCCTCTGCTGCATGGTGGGGCGGATGGTGGGAGCGACTCATCCGACTCATGAAACAGTTGCTACGCAAAACCTTGGGCAAAACGTCATTGGATTATGAGGAAATGGAGACAATCTTATGTGATTGTGAAAGTATCATGAATTCTAGACCTTTGACATATTTATCTGAAACTTCTTCAGACCTAACTGCTATTACTCCAAATATGTTTTTACATGACTTAAAAGAAATTGGAGTTCCAGATTGTGACCATGTAAATACAAAAAGTCTTAACAAGAGAGTACGTTATCGACAACACCTGAGAGAAGCATTGCGAAAAAGATTTAGGATTGAGTATTTAGGACAATTAGCTTTAAAAAGTAAGAAAAACGGCAGACAGTTGAAAGTTGGAGAATTAGTACTGATTGAAGTTGAAAATAAAAAAAGAATTGATTGGCCAATAGGACTGATAGAAAAGACTATCATTAGTAGAGATGGAGTGTGTAGATTAGTGCAATTGAAGACTGCTTTTGGAAGTTTATTGAGACCAATACAAAGACTATATCCTCTTGAAATGCAAGAAGAAACCATCCAAGAACAATTAAAAGAAAAGATTAAACCAAAAGTGACAAAAACCAATGAACATGAACTACACCTGGAAGAAGATAATGTGACAAAAGAAAATAAAATTGTGACATATTTAAGAAGTGGCAGACAAATTAAGCTTCCACAAAAATTTGTTGATTAATCTTTTAACAATATACTATTTTTTAATGTTTTGAGTTAAACCATAACTCAAAAGGTGGGAGTATGTTGTGAATGCAATAATATAATACTCTATGACAATCCTCTATGGAAAAAAAAAGAAAAAGAACATTATATTAATTAACAGATGATTTGTAATTGTTTTAGTTTTTCTCACTTCTTTGTTTAGAGTTTTGTTTTAAGAAAGATGTGAAGTAATAAATAGTGTTTAAATATGAAATAAGTTTTATTACCAGCATAATTATATAAATATGACGAGTGTTCCGCCTGTAGCGGCAGTGTCAAAAGTTTATAGAAACAACAATTAAAGCAAAGCAGAATGAGCATACTATTATTTCTTCCATTTACCTTACTTCTGAAAAAAATCAAATATTGTGGCTGTAGAAGAATAAAGAATACCTTAATGTATGAGAAAGTGAGTCACGATAAGCTAAAGTAAATATTAAAAATAATTATTATTTAATTTTGATCAGGCAAATAAATTAACGAATTAATGCATACTTTACTGCCAATTTGATTCCCACACTGACCAGCCTGTATATGTACAATTTCTCTCATGATTACTGGAATTTAGTATGTGTATATAGGTGTGTTGTGGGAAGTATTAAGCCATTAAATTTAATTAGATGTCATGGAAACTAAATTAACAATACTCAGCAATGTCACAGAAGAAATTTAAATCAAAATAGCACTTGAATCCCTATTGGATTAACATAATAAATTAAAAATCTGTTATTAAATCTTCAACTAACATTATGCTCAAAACTTTTCATACTTTTTAAAAGTGAAGCATTATATTTAAAATTGTCCTAAAAGTATTGTTATTTACACTTATAAATTTTAGATACACCTTTTTCAGAAGTATCCATTTAAACTATTTTGATTTCAGCTTTCATCAGAGAAATGTCTCTTGGAAATGCTGCTAAAAAATAGCTTCTTAACTCTTTGAATAGTAACAATGTAACTGTCCCCTGCTAAGCTACAAACCGCCAGCAGTCACATGCTGCTAAGCTACAAGCCGCCAGCAGTCACATGCTGCTAAGCTACAAGCCGCCAGCAGTCACATGCTGCTAAGCTACAAGCTGCCAGCAGTCACATGCTGCTAAGCTACAAGCCGCCAGCAGTCACATGCTAAGCTACAAGCCGCCAGCAGTCACATGCTGCTAAGCTACAAGCCGCCAGCAGTCACATACTGCTAAGCTACAAGCCGCCAGCAGACACATGCTGCTAAGCTACAAGCCGCCAGCAGACACATGCTGCTAAGCTACAAGCCGCCAGCAGTCACATGCTGCTAAGCTACAAGCCGCCAGCAGACACATGCTGCTAAGCTACAAGCCGCCAGCAGTCACATGCTGCTAAGCTACAAGCCGCCAGCAGTCACATGCTACTAAGCTACAAGCTGCCAGCAGTCGCATCACTATTTTATATTTATTTTAAAGGAGGTTAAGGTATATGACAGAATTTACTTATTTTTGTTAGTGAACTACTCTGCCATCAGATATTTATAAAAGCAATATTTGTAGTTTTAATCACATTGGATATGTATCAGAAGCATGATATATGGGCCTACAGGACGAGTTCAGCTATCTTCCTCCAAGTGTTCTGGCTGCCCCATTGTTGATTCGGCTAATTCATGGCTACCAGCAATGCGCTTTTTTATTATTATTGTTTTTGGGAATAATAAATAGCTTAATATTTTAATAAATAGGGCAATACATAGAAAATTCTTTGTTTTTCTATTAGTTACCTCAAGATCAGAGTTTTTTTAAAAATTGTTTGCTTATCAAAAAAGTGGTTAAATGAAATTTTTCTCACAAAATGTTACAATTTCTAAACTGACACAATATAGAGTAGCAGTATAATGATAAATAAGTTAAACTTTTTGGGGAATGTCGGATGTTTGGAAAGTTAGTGCTCAAAGAGTTAAACAAGACAAAAACCATGCCACTATTTAGAGGGAAATTTATGTTTTTCAAAGTATAATTAAGTCATAAAATCATAAAATTAAACATTTAATAGTTATTTTGTATTTAAATTTCACACAAAAGGTTTTTGTCATTGATGTTTTTTATCTGTCATAAATATTGTTCTATCCCAGTGATGTTTGACCTAACTGTTGAAAGTAATGATCGTAATGAAACTGGCAGTATGTTTGAAAAATAATATTTTTTACATTCCCTTATAATATTGTGTATGCATCCCGAGGTAAATGCCCCTTATATCGGTCTTATCTACACCATCGTATTTGCCTCTAGACTCTCAATAAAGGAGTAAAGAGAAAATTAATTCAGTGATTCAACAATGGTCAACTGACCGAAAGGTGCCTTATCACATAAGGTAAAATTATTGCATTTAGTGGTGGAAAAAATTGTTTACAAATAAAAATTTCAGTCAGTGAAATATCACGATATATATATATATATATATATATTGTTCGAGCATTTTAATGACTCCTCACCCGGATAAAATTGTCACAACCTTCAGGTCGATTATTTCACAACCATTTATTTTGTAAATTTACTAGTACTTCACAAATCTACACTCTAAAATTTATTTTCAACAATTAAACAAGTTGTAACACACTAAATATTTACAACCTGTTTACAACTATATGTCATGTAGAGGTATATCTTACAATAGATATTATTGATAGTAACAACCTTAGTTGTTTTTGAAAAAGGTTGAAGATACAAGCATACGTATAGCAATTTCTTTGTTAACCCATTGCCTCCCATCAACAATAACATCTTGTCCCTATAAAATTTGTTTATCGGGCAGACAGACGAGTTTTTTGTCATAATTTTGTTGAATATTTGGTCTGCTTGACCCTTGTTGATGTGTTATCATCTCCATGTTTCAGATAAGCATGTTCAACACTTTTCTCATGCCTAAGCAATTGGTTTTTTAGCGCAACACAATTCAGTTGCCGTGATCACTTGGCCACCTATACCCATGTAAACAAATGCCCATAGCCAGCACTGGGATGGTTGTTTATTCTCTCATTCTCATTCTAAAAATGATGCTAAAGAACTAAATAGTATTACCAAATCAGTAATATTTATAATATTAATTTATCAAGTGTTGACAAATACTTTATCAACAAATTTACACCCTGCTCTAATCAAAACATCAAAGCTTAAAACATAACTTCTCTTTAAACAACACAACTAAAATTACCGAACAAAAATATTGTTGCACTATCTTTAAATTATACATTACTGTGCCATAATGAAAGTGTTAACTGCTGTCAATAAAACTTATACATGTTTTTAATAGATTTATTTCTTATCAACAACCTTTTGCAGTTTCTCTTGTTTGTATTTGTATTTTAACAACTTTTTTCCTTCATAACAGACAGCCTTCTCTTCCAATTAGTTCACTATAATGGAATTATTCTTTATATTATAATTTTCAGGAAAATCCTGAGTCGTTTTCAACAACAGTATGATATACAAACATAAATAAGCAAAACCCTTGTTTGATATTGAAAGGCACTAAATAAATGTAAACCTTCAATCAGGTTTAAACCTGGCTTTAATCAAATCTATCCCAGAAGACTACTATTTCAGAACTAATGAATCGGAGAACATCTTGAAAAATTTAATAAAGAATAATATTGGTCTCCAATTGATACACCTGGTCATTCCGGTGTAGTGAAAAATAAGAAGGCAAATGAAATAGCTAAATTTTCTTATATCATGAAACCTGCGAGTTACCAAACTCTTGCTTGTCAAAAAGCTGGAGGCGTCCTGGGAGAATTGGGTTGAACGCTGGAGATTAGAACCCACTGGAAGATCATTATTTAACATTCAGAAGGAACCCCAGAAGCGCATCATTTTCTCATGGTGTTCCAAGATCCACAGATCTGTTCACGGCACGTGCTCAAATCAGCCTCATGGTTACACAGGCCTACCTCCAACCTCAGTGATAGCACAAGATGCCACACCAAAGTACAGACCTTGCATTATATATTGCTTTTCTGCACAGCATCAAACCAACACAAAGAAAAACTAAAATCTAGGATAGGAGGGGCATTTGGGCATAGATAAGATGCTGGCAAACAGGGAATACTAAGCACTGCTAGTGACTGTTTATTTCAGACGTTGGGTCGTCAGCTTCTTCTGATGCTGGATTCCTGTACCAAAAAGCAAGAAGCAAGGTCTAAATCTGCTGTGCTTTTCATAAATCGAATGTCTTATAATTCTTCCAGAACTAGCTTTGTCAACCAAATACGACAAAGCAAGGACTAGAAAAAACTTATGATATTCAACAGATTTATGTATTCAAATTTTAAAGAAAATTAGTCCAATTTTAAATTCAATTTATTACACATTTTCATACAATTTTTGCTATGAAATTGTAGAAATAAAATGAGACTTTAAAGACTTTTATTTGCTTTCAATATCTACAATACAGAACTTGTTTTCAATATCCGTGGTTAATTTAAATATTCAACATTGAAGTTCTACTAAATGTCAAACACGTTTAGTGGTAGTGGTATCTAGAGTGGTGTTCTGAAACAAATATAATTACAATTGTTATTCAATTTATTCATAAACAATTATATTCTATTTAAAGTTTTAATAATAATTTTAAACAACAACTATTGTAATACTGTATTAATGACTAAAACGCGCTGTAAACTTCTATTGTCATGGTTGAAATTTTCTATTATTTTTGGAGATTACAGTGCCGGCAAAAAGTTTAGGGACAGCAAAAACTTTTAGCTTTAAGTCAATTCATTTATACAAAAAATGAAAGTCAAATTGAAAATTTGAGAAAAAAAAGAAACTATGAACTTAATAGTCTATTGGCCCGCCTTTGGCCTTGTAGCAGCTTTTTACACTGTCTGGCATCGTGTCAATGAGCTTTCTGCACTCTTCCTTGCTGATGTCTTTCCAGAGTTGAGCGATCATTAGCTTGAGCTCGTTCTTGTTGGTAGGCTTCTTTTTGGCCAACCGCATACCCATAGTATTCCATATGTTTTCAATGGTATTTAAATCAGGGCTTCGGGCTGGCCAAGGGAGAATTTCTACATCTTGATCGCGAAACCATGCCATGGTTTAACGGGATTTATGGCAGGGGGCATTGTCTTGCTGAAAAATGACAATTTCACCAAGCAACCTTGCAGCTGAGGGCAGCATTACTTCTGCCATGATCTTGCAGTAAGATGTGCTGTTGCTGAGCCTTCAACAGCTGCTATTAAGCAGCTTGCGATCTTGGCGAGGTGTCGTCTTACAGGGACGTCGGCTTCTAGGCGCATTGATGACAGTACCCGTCTTCTTACATTTATTCACAGTGTTCTCAACACAAGTCTTAGAAACGTTCAATGCATGTCCAATTGCTCTGTACGTCATGCCGGTTTTATGCATACCAACAATTTGCCACCTAACTTCAACAGTCACAGATGAACGACCCATGTTTTTGGGAATCAACCCTAGAAAAGTGCACTGAACAAGTAGGGCTATGTCAGCACAACTGAGGAACGTCTGAACAACAACAGATTCGCGCGCACATGTCCCTTCGCCCCGCCATGACGCGAGGAACACAACGGTACAGTCAGTTCCGCTACAAGTGGCTCCGTTCACTAGATATTCACTATTGAAATGTGAGAATTTTATGCTGAAAAATCTGAAAATCTAAAGCAAAGTTAACCTGGTACCAAATGAGAGGTGATTTTTTGTAAATAATAAATAATGCATATTTACATTCTAAATGTTATGCTAAACATGTGTACAAAGTATCATTTGAATCAGATGTGTATTTTTTTATTATACATTTTTAATTGGAAAAAAACAGGGGTTTCCTCAAAAGTTTTAAAATGGGAAAAACATTTATAATTTGCCAACCCTTACTTATAAATTAATGAAAATTTCAGAAAAATCGTAACTTTTCATGCCCAATTCATTGATAAGTTACTAATATATGATTGGCAGAAAGTTTTAGGATAATAGCAAAAACATATAAATGTAGGGGTGTCCCTAAACTTTTTGCCGGCACTGTATACCACAACGTTTACCAAAACAAGTTAAACGTCGATGGGCGCAAATTGTAAGGCAGTTGAAATATTGTAGTAATAGTAATGGGAATATAGTAACATTATTAGGCTATACAGGTACTTGATAGAACACGTCTTTGAATTAAAATAATATTCAATATTTGTTACATTAGAGCCAAAAATAATCTTTTACGTAATATATAATACAGTCGAACCTCTATATAACGAACCTCCAGATAACGAAATCCTCTACATAATGAATTTTAACTTGTCCCATGACATTTTAGAAATGACATTGCTTATTTACCTCTATGTAACAAATTTCGGGCCTTTCAATAACAAAGTTTTTTTCACTTCAACTGAAGAAATGTAGTGTTGTATAGGTCGTTCAATGTTTAAATTGTGGAATTGTTTATTTTCAGCAAGTAGATGATTCAAGTAGAAGATAGGGTAGTAGGTGAAACAATTGACTGTGTGTTAGTAGAAAAAGGATTCTAATAACTTGGAATTTATAGATACAGGCCTACAGTACTTTCCCAACCTTTCACCATTTACTTTTGTCGCTCATTTCAATCTTTCTAGCTCAGTTATTCAGTTTTATTCGTACCGTGAGTTTGTTGTGCTGTGAAAAAATGTCAATAAGAAAGTGCTGCAGAAAAAGTGAGTACAATCTAGACTTGGATTTTACCCAGCCTGAAACTGTAGAAACTCCAACTCTATAAATTACTCTTACAGTTTTATTAAACTCCCCTTTTTAACTTATTTGATAGCAGCTAATTTGTTGGCAATAGAAATCACAACATGCTTCCGCTTGGATGGAAGCTTGGTTGAGATGTTCACAACAGAACACTTTAGAGCACTACACTAAAAACAACACACACAAACCCACAAGAAAAAAAATTGATAACAAGAAAAAAATAGGTAAATGATTTGAACAGAGTTTCACTTGGACAGCTTGTCAAGACTGAGGGATTACTGAAAAGCCGTTGGTAAGGATATGGTTAGGTGGAGGGGGGTTAACTATTAATGACAGCATGGACAGGTTACTCACAATCGCGATGAGTGCATTGTTTACATATTATCGTAGGTACATCTCCATTTTGCTTCGCGATGTATTTCGGTTAACCCGGGTTTCAGTTGACCAGAGTTCGGTTAACTGGGGTTCTGCTGTATCTATGCCTAATATCAATTATGCCTATTAATAATTACTACTAGAAATTAATACCAGTTTCTTTAAACAGCTAAAAAACATCTTCAATCACTAAGAAACATCTTTAGCCCCTTTCAATCCCAAATGTAAACAGGTAGATCATATATAATTTTATTTCTCTAGCATTGTTTTTGTTGAGATTGTTACAAATTATTTATATAAAAAACCAGGAAATGCATTATCAAAGGAATCAGATTAATTCTTCGTGTGTTGTTGATAAGGTATTTCTTTTTCAAGTTCTGAAACACCAAAAGTATAAACTGTCCTGATATTTATTGAGTATATACAAATTTTGTGAAATTATTTTCATTGTGAATATTTTGCAATCATATTTTTACGAATGTTTCTAAAAATATTTTATCTATCTACTATAACAGAGAAATGAATATTCATACTTAAGCTTTTGTAGTTTAAGATGTAGAAGACAAACATGGAACCCACTGCAACATGCAAGAATGGAGCTATTCCACTTCTAACAGGCTGAACATATTTGTGTTGCCAACGCCAATAAGCTGAAAAATTATTACTTCTTAAAGTTTTCTGTTTTCAGTAATTATAGGAGTTTAGTAATTTCAACTCGTAAATAACTCAAAGCTGAAAAAACCTTCATTATATCATAATGCTCTTATTTCCAAATTTATTATACAACTCGAATCACTAAACGTAATTCTAAATATTATCATTAAAAAATAACAAGAGAAACATCAAAATGAATTAGAATGATTTAAAAGATTCATATTTTTAAAATTATTTTTCAAATTTACTGAAATATAAAATTATTCAAGTTAAAATTGATACTTTGAAAACATAAGATCCTGGTTTTTAAGTAGCATTTGGATAATGCAATGCTGTGGTCAGTATTTGGTGCAGGCACACTTTGTACAGAAATCTGTTGGCAAGTCGCATTATGGAAATATTCAACTGTGTTTACAATTATTTGTGAATATTTAAAGCGTTTCCACAAACTGAGAGTTCCATTCACTGTTAATTATGCTCATTGATGTATATCATAGAAAAGCACCTTGAATCCATCATTAGATCTGTGAAACATAGTGAATCAATGGTGAATGACAGAATAATCTGGACACCAATAAGAGCTTTTAAAAATAGTAAACAAATATTAATGAAGAACGAATCTTCAATTATTTGCAGAAGATTTGGTGCAAAAAAGTAGAAGACAACTTGAAGCTTTATGATTTCATTATTATAATATGAGTTTCATCTAAGCATTAAGAAGTGTGCTCTATGAAATTGTGATAGAACATTAAAAGTACTGGGAGTTATGATCACACAGGGTACCAAAATATTGATTGAGATGCAAAAAATGTTTAGATCCTAATGCATTGTTTCCTTGAGCATTACTGTGAAAAAGGACTTTTAAAGCAGAATTCTTATAGGGGGTAAATTTGGGTAGTTTATTCTACACCAAAATAAAAGCCCCAATCTGTGGATTGAAATGGTGACAATTAACATAGAAAGTCAATTATAAATAAGTAAAAAAACCTCTTAAACCACAAGAACAGTCGAAAATTACTACGTATCTGTAAAGATAGCATAATTATTAAATCTTTGTTAGTGTGTAACTAAATTTTTATGTAAATATAAATTAATGTAAAAAATAGTTATTGACAATGGTACTATGTTCCACTGGGACTATAGGAGAAGTTGAATCCTATTAAGTAGCTGCAAATAGTTTTCAAAGCCCTGCAAACAGAACCTGAAGTAAGACAGTAAGTAGTTTTCTTCATCTCTGTCTGTTTTTCCAGGCATTACGCTGCAGAGGAAATCCACACAGTACAAATAAAGATTTGATATAATAAGTACAAAAAACACTGTACTCTCACTACTTTTATAATCAAACCTATTACAACCAGATACTTTGTAGCTATATTTAAAAATAGCTATATTTTATTACAGTAGACCCTTGGGTTGGAAAAATATCCCACTAATATGTTATTGCATTTAAAAAAAAGGTAAGACAGTACAGTTACTGTGCAGGTTGTATGATGTCTTCTCGTCTTATTTATTTTGTACAGTACTGTCGTTACTCATCACAAAAAAAATCTGATTATTTTTGAAACATCCATTATACTGTACACTACTAGGCCTACTACTCAAAATATAAGCATTCCTTATTTATAACAAAGTGGCGTTATCATCACTGACAGACAACTGTGAGTCAATCCGAAGCCTGCACCAACTCCATACCCTGTTTAGCATCACTTTTATTTACTTACTATTAATTCAATAGTTTTCAAAACCCAAACATTGATAATTGTATCTGGCAGGAATAACTAACTAGAATTTGGTTTTCCCAATCAGTTATTAAACAAGTGTCGCATTCGATTGCCCTGTTTCTAGTTTTGGAAACGTCACCTCTATTTGTGAAAGTGTTTAGTGCGGATTGAAGGAAAATATAAATAAACAATTAAAATATATATGTAATTATGTAGTACATAAATATACTATACTGTATTATAAGTATACAGTATGGCTGTAATTAATTTTAACATTTTTGATGTGGAACGTTTTTCATTTTCATATTCAGTCGGTTTCAGTACTGTAGTTTCACTATTTGTGATAAGTTTGGGGAACGTAGCCCCCGCAAATAACAAAGGATTACTATATATAGAATAACATAGGTTTCATAATAAAACTTTAATTGGATTAATTTTTAAGAGTTTTAGTGGCATTATATATTGGTATCTTTTTCAGTTTTTCTATAATAAGACAACAGTGATAAGTTTTATTATTACTTTTGTGTTCCTGAACACTTCCTATTTAGCCAGATACAATTTTTATTTCAATATCATGTATGTGGTAGAGAGTGATAAAATACCACATAATTTCCACTCAATATATAAATTTACAAATCCTCAATATAATGTTTTACAACTCATCTAACCTCGGCTTACAGCTCCTGCGAATGCATTAGGCGTTTTCCTTCTACGGCCCAACCATTCTACCACTTCTCCAACTTTCACCTGTGAAAATGGTGTATCGGCTAAAACAAACAATTTTGTATTAGCTGCAACATTCATAATAAAGCAAACATGCACAAACGCACACGCACACACACTATAAATATTTAGTAGCTTAATTATCATAATTCTGATGTCAATCCTTAAATTTGCCTAATTTTTTTTTAATAAAAATTATTTTAGAATAATTTTTAAAAAGTTTTAATTTACCAAACATTTTTTACAAAATGTTATTGGACTATACATTATAGAGAACAATTCAATTATTTAAATGACCAGATGTCATAAATAGTTCAATTTTGAAAAAAAATATGAACCTAACTTTACCACTGTAGGATATGTGTAACTGTATAAACTAAATGTTTTATTATGAAAAAAAAAAAACATTATTATATACATATTTGACAATGTAGCAACAAAATATCTGCTTAGGATCGAATTGGTTATAGAAAATTATCAACTTATTTTTCATAACCAGGGCAATCCTAAAACTATGAGTTCTCGTTGTTTTCAATATAATTATGTAAAACAGAAAAAGTAGGACGCACAAACCACACAAAAAAAATGTCCACATCATAATTTACCATCACAAAATTTAATTTACACAACTATTTTTGGTAAAAATATAGTCTTAAGATGTTGGTTTTTTAAATTTTTGTTTTAGTGTGTATAACACAAATATCAACTTTTTTTTCTGCAGAAAATAAAGAAAGTTACTTTTTTCACATTTTAAATGTTAATCTGTAGTGGCATGTATAATGTAAACGAGTCTTATTGATGTTTTTTTAATTACTCGTTTAATGTGTAGAAAACAAATATAAACTTTTTTCCCCGGAAAATACAAAAAGGGACTTTTTTCACATTTTAACTGTTGGCAGCCTGTAATGGCATGTAGGGCTATAGAGTGAACCGCACGTGTATTAGCTAACGTACACGGCACTATATCTAGATTTGGTTGTAATTTTATATAACATTACTATATTCCTATATTAAAATATACCTACAAAGTATCCAGTCAGTGCAGATTTGGTTATAATTTTATGCAACATTACTACTACATTACTATCTACCTATAATAAAATATATCTACGAAGTATCCAGTCATGATAGATTTGGTTGTAATATTGATAAATATTTAGAATTATTGGCGATGCAGAAAATTACAACCAAATATATCCTGACTGGATACTTCATAGGTAAATTTTAATGTAGGTATATAGTAATATTGCATAAAATTATAACAAAAAATAAAATATTTACATTTTAAGTTTAGTATTCAAATAAATTGACTTTGACATAGTGCAGTTCGATGTAGCTACTGCACGGCCTTTCATGCTATACACGGTATAAAGACTAACATTTGAAAAAGTGAAAAAACATAACTTTCCATATTTTCCGCAAAAAGAGTTGATATTAATGTTCTACACATTAAGAGTAATTACAACAAAAAAATTAAAAAATCCGTCATTAAGACTATATTTTTACTAAAAGAACAACTTTTTAACTTTTGGGCGTGTTGGAAGAGATGTTGAATGTTTTTTTTTATTTAACAAGGTTTTATTTTTTAAAACATATTTCTTCATTGACAGTTAATAATTTGTGTATATGAAAAATTAATGACATCTAATTATCAAAAATTGTCTTAATGTTAACCAAGAAAATCTGAATTTTATTAAAAGGCCACATTTCTCCTAATCAGATAATTTGTCAATTTGCTCAATTTAATATACCTTTATATAAATGTGATATAATATAGTTGGCTAACTTTTTAAACAATTTACTCAAATATTAAGAGGCTATGTTTGTGAAATGATGTCAGGTTTCAATATTTGATGAAGTTTTTAGGGACCATTTATGGTTTCCGAGGATTTTAATAATTGGTAATTATTAAGATCAGCGATTAACGCTCTGATCGGCGAAATTTTTTTTCCTGATCAATTTGATCTTCCTGGACACGAATCTGAAATTTTTTTGTACTGCAAACACATATTTACATAAAAAAATAACCTAACCTAACTTGACTTTGGTGCTTACTAACGCTTTGATCGGCGACATTTTTTTCCTGATAGATTTGACCTTGCTGAACACAAATCCGAAGTTATTTTAATTGGCAAACACATATCATCCTAAGAAAACCAGGTCAGGCCAGGTTATTTTTTTTTTAATGTCTTTGCAGTAAAAACCCCTTCAGATTCGTGTTCAGCAAGGTAAAATTGATCAGAAAAAAATTTTTGCCGATCGGAGGAGCAGTCACTGATGTTAATAATTACCTAATAATTTTAACCTTTAAACTGCGCAACGCCACTAAGTACATAGTTTGATAATGGTTTACATTAATAGTCTTGGATTTTATTTCGTTTTTACATTTCTCGAAAATACATAATAAACAAAAATTCCGGGTAAAAATATAGCCTCAATCCGTTAAAAATTTTTTTTTTGCTTTTAAATTATTTGTTTTAATGTGTAGAACACGAATATTAAATTTTTTTTCCGCGGAAAATACGGAAAGTTACTTTTTTCACATTTTAATTGTTAGGTTGTAAAGACATGTAGGTCTATAGCGTGAACCGGGCGCGCAGTTGCTACAGCGCACTGCACTACGTCTAGATTTGTAATTTTATGCAACTATATACCTATATTAAAATATACCTACGAAGTATCCAGTCAGGATAGATTTAGTTATAATTTTATTCAATATTGCTATCTACCTACATTAAAATATACCTACGAAGTATCCAGTTAGGATAGATTTGGTAAAAACTGTATTCAACATTACTATCTACCTGTATTAAAGTATACCTACGAAGTATTCAGTGAGGATAGATTTGGTTGTAATTTTGGTAAATATTTAGACTTATTGTCGATGCAGAAAAGTACAACCAAATCTACCCTGACTGGATACTTCATAGGTATAATTTAATATAGGTAGATAGTAATGTTGAATAAAATTATAACCAAATCTATTCAGACCTCATACTTCATAGGTATATTTTAATGTATGTATGTAGTAATGTTGTATAAAACTATAACCAAATCTATCCTGACTGAATACTTCGTAGGTATATTTCAATATAGGTAGATAGTAAAGTTGAATAAAATTATAACCAAATCTATCTTGACTGGATACTTCGTAGGTATATTTTAATGTAGTTATATAGTCATGTTGTATAAAATTATAACCAAAAGTTAAATATTTAGATTTTAAGTTATGTATTAAAATAAACTGACTTTGGTGTAGTGCAGTGCACTGTAGCTACTGCGCGGCCGGTTTACGCTATACATGCTGTTACAGACTAACATTGAAAATGTGGAGAAAAATTAACTTTTTGCATTTTCTGCAATATTAGTGTTCTACACATTGAAATGAGTAATTAATTTAAGAATTATTAATAAGACTTGTTTATGTTATACATGTCATAACAACCTAACATTTAAAATGTGAAAAAAATAACTTTCCGTGGAAAGAAAAGTTGATATTCGTGTTCTATACATTAAAACGAGTAATTTAAAAACAAAAACATTTTTTAAAAGCAACATCATTAAGACTATATTTTTACCAAATTCTGATTTTAAATGCCACAAAGTATAAATTGTGGCTAAATATAAATTATATTTACAGTTTTTGTTTTGTCCATCATGAGATGTTTTTATAAATTACTACTTTTAGTGTCACTTAGCAAAAAAAGCACTACTTGCTGATTTTTTCAGCATACATGTTTCATACCAGGTCAGTGCATTGTTCGATGCTGTAACTCTTGTCCTTGAACAATGTGCTGACCTAGTGGGAAACGGATCTGCTGAAAAACATCAGTAAGTAGTGTTTTTTTTTGCCAAATAATACCAAAAGTAGTAACTAAGTATATTATAATCATGCAAATATCACTTAACTTTTAAAACATTCCTTCATTAAACAATTCTATATTGTTAATTATATCAAGTATAACTTATCCTATCAGAATACTATGTCGCTAGATTGTAAAATAGGTATTTGGTTACTGTGCATAAGATCTGCCACCTACCATATTTTGGAAAATTGTTCAAAACCACCAAATAGGTTGATATCCACAAGAATTTTTTTATTGACCTAGGAAAGTTACTTTTTTCAATTTAAAGTAGGGTAAAAAATTCAGTGTGGAGGCAGATGTTGTAAATGGGTGCAGAGTGATACAAATGTTTTGTGACGTCACAGAGTGGAGCATTCCCAAGTTGTGCATCGGCCTGATACAAATACAGTGACATCACGCATACCTTATGTGTGTAGAAATTTGAGAAAAGTTTTGGCTTAATTTTTATAGTTTTTACATATATGTTGTTAAATATACTTAGAAAGTCTCTAGTTAGGATAGATTTAGTTTTAATCTCATACATTACTATATACCTAAAAAGTGTCCAGTCAGGTTAGATTTGATTTGAGACTTTACCTAAATGGTTAAATGTATAAATTTAGAACCAAATCTATCCTGACTGGATACTTCATAGGTATATTTTAATATAGGTTAATAGTATTGTTGTATAAAATTATAACAAAATCTATCCTTACTGTGTACAACATAATCACTACAGTTGTGACGTCACGAATCATTTGTATCACTTCGCGGCCCATTTACAACTTACGCCTCCACACTGAATTTTTTACCTTACTTTAAACTGAAAAAAATAACTTTACTGGGTAAATATATGCACAATTACCAGGTATTTAACAGAGTATTAAAAAGTGCTGTGTTATAAAGAAACATTCAGTCTATACAATTTCAAATGTGTTGAGTAAAAGGTTATGTTTGTATTTTTTCGTAATTTTAACCACTATTTCGAATAACTTACAGAAAATTATTAATGCGTGACTGTTACAACTAAAAGTCAATATGAAATACTAATAAAACTGCTTTAAAAAAAAACAACAAATTAGTACAAGCTAAAAATGTCATGACCTTCATGGTAGTTGATAATATTACGTTAACATTTTTACCTATACCTGGCCATTTAAAATATACCTATTAGTAAAGAGATTAACAATAAACTGTCCAAATTTTGATTACTGCATAAACTATTCTTTAACCAAACATGAATTAACAAGCAAAGTCGATAGTATTTAGTGAACTCAAAGCCATAATCCACTGTATTTTATTTAAAAATAAGCATAGAGTATTAAAATGATAATGGAAACATACTTAAAGTTGACTTTCTATTTTTATGATAATACATACGTTTTCCATAAAAGCGGGCAGGGTCGTAAGGACCGTGAACCTTTGGATTATATTCTACAGGGTAATCTCCAAACGCCATTTTCCAATTGGTCAGCTCTCAGCTGAAAGACAGAATTGAGAAGAAGAAAACTTCTTATTCTTCAGTTTCGAGAACACGGAGCAAAATTAAAAGAAGTTATGAACAGATAGTAGTCATGCTATGTTCATTATATTATTTTCTGTTGAAAAATATCTGCAAGTGGTTTTTTTTGTCAAGTAATATTCATTAATATTTTATAATTGACAATATAGATTTCCTATTATGCTGTGGATAATATATAATATGCAAAATAATTAAATAAAAACACGATAATAATAAGAATTATTTCTTGAATTTTGTAGTCCATTACGTTCAGTAGTTAATGTCTATCCAAACTTTAAATTTAGTAAAACTTACTGAGACAGAACGTTTTCGATCGTAGTTGGCGATCTTCATCAGTGTCTTCTGCTTGGAGATGTCGGGTCAAGCGGTGACGGTTTTAAAGGTAGGTTTTCGATACTATCAAAGAGTATGTGTGATTTGTATTGTATCACAAATACTCTTTGATAGTATCGAAAATTTACCTTTAAAACCGTCACCGCTTGACCCGACATCTCCAAGCAGAAGACACTGATGAAGATCGCCAGCTAGCGATCGAAAACGTTCTGTCTCAGTAAGTTTTAACAAATTTACTAAATTTAAAGCTCGGATACTCATAAACTATTGCTTAAGTGATTAAAAAGAATTATTTATCAAATAGTAAACATTCAATTTACTATATGTAAACTAACTATTGTTCCAAACAGTGATTATAAGAATCTTTTTTTGTTATATTCATTACATTTTGAATGTATTAAGGTGCGGTAATAAGATATAGGCGTAACGAGAGTTTAAAGGAATGACATGTAATAAAAATTCATTGAAGGAAGAAACATTTTAATATTAATTTAAAAAATATACAATCACATTGCACACAGTTAGGGCTATTTTAACAAACTAAGCCCTGACCTAGACTCACAGAATACCAGGCCTACTAGTACATGACGCATATATATATATATATATATATATATATATATATATATATATATATATATATATATATACACATATAAATAAGTAAGTACAATAAAGTATTATTGTGGGTTCTAGATCGAGCAGGTATACACGCTCGCAAAAGTACAAAACTAATTTCCTAGGTGATATTTTTATTACGCTTATCGTCGTCTATAAGTATTAATATATTATTGTTAATAAAACTTATAAAGATCAATTTCTGAAGATAAGTATGGATCGACCTTACATTTAAATTGGTATATGTTCTTTAGACTTCCAATTTCAACTAAGTTAAAATAACTTTTTTTATTTTATTTTGATCTAGACAGTGGTTTTCAACTCAACTGCTCGAGTTACTCAACTGGACAGTGAGAAGACATCATAAACGTTTGCAAGAATGAAAACTTCATGAATGATGTAAGTAAAACCATCAACTTCACCCTAATGAGTATCGTAAGATTCTACTTGCTTATAAATTCCTGCTTTACTATTTATGATGCAAAACAATGACATGTACTACATACCCAATTCTACAGGAACATGGATGATACGAGGGCTATTCAGTAAGTAAGGAAAGTTTCTGTCTGACGCCGCTAGTCGCAAGCCGATCTCGTACATTTTGTTGCATGCGCACTCGGCAACTCAGTCGGCGTCCAGTCGTGACAACGGGAACATTTCCGCGTTGCCCGTTTTTTCGCAATTCCAACTGAAGATGTGCGCTGCGATTGAAAATCCCGCCAGTTGTGAAGTGCGGTCAGTGATACGGTTTTTGTTGGCAAAAAACTTAAAACCGATAGACATTTATCGCCAAGTGTGTGAAGTTTACGGAAACAACGTAATGAATGAAGATTCTGTGCGAAAATGGTTCATTCAGTTAAAAAATGGCCGAACTGACGTTCATGACGAAGCGAAGAACGGACGCCCGAGCATTGTGACTGATGAACTGGTTGCTAAAGTTGATGAAATGGTTCGCGAAAACCGCCGATTCACGATAACGGAGCTTTCGCTTTGTTTCCCACAAGTCTCACGGACTTTGTTGTTTGAAATTGTCACACAAAGGTTAGGCTACCACAAATTTTGTGCAAGGTGGGTGCCGAAAATGCTCACTGACCACCATAAAGATCAGCGAATGGAGGCGTTTGACATTTCTGGATGCCTACAACATACCTAGTGATTCACTACTGGATCGCATCGTAATTGGTGATGAGACAGGGTAAAAAACGTTAGTTTCAAAACGAAATTACAATCCATGGAGTGGGGGCTTACAAGCTCCCCCAAAAAACCAAGAAAATATTTGCAAACATTGTCAGCAAGGAAGATTATAGCGACGGTTTTTTGGGACAGGCAAGGTGTGCTTCTTATTGACTTTCTTGAACGTGGTGCAACAATAAACTTCGAGCGGTACTGTGAAACTTTGCGCAACCTTAAGAGAGCAGTTCAAATCAAGCACCGAGGGAAATTGATGTCGAAAATTTTGTTTGTGCACGACAATGCCCGACCTCACACAGCAAACTGCACCAAAGAACTCCTTGGCTCACTCAAATGGGAGGTTTTTCCTCATTCGCCCTATAGTCCTGACCTTGCACCAAGCGATCTTCACTTGTTTCCAAGAATGAAGACCTGGCTAGCAACACAGCACTTCAACGACAACGTGGAGCTCAAGGTGCGCGTCACTGAGTGGCTGAGATCGTAGGCAGCAGATTTCTATGATAAAGAAATTTCAAAGCTTGTTGACTGCTACGATAAGTGTCTCAATGTGTTTAGCGACTACGTAGAAAAGTAGTATTTTAGTTGCTCTTTCAGATGTATATAATGAAAATGTTTAATTGTACTTATTATTTTTTTGTATTAAAAAAATGTTCCTTACTTTCTGAATAGCCCTCGTATAAATAGTCTAGTATTAGAATAAGTGATTCTGGGTAAGATGAAGTACAAGAAGGTTAAAATTCTCTGGATCAAAAGCCTGAGCATACAAAGTATGGATGGGTGAAAAATAAACTATAATCTAGAGAAACTGAATTTATTTTGATAGGCTAATATAAAAAAAAACCACTAAAATTGTAAATTGCCAAGTCTACTAAATAATTGTCTCAAGAAATGTTACTTTTGATAAAACTAACTATAAATATAAACCACTAAAATTTTCAAATAAAACACCTTTAATGTTAATAGATAGTATTAAATCGTAACATCAAAACAAGCAGGAAGTCAAAAACGAAGCAAGTTCAAAAAGTTATATAATGATTGCAAAAGAAGAAAATGTAATAAAGACTGGTAAGAAGCTATATAAAGTGAAATCGGTGCACTTGAGACACACCAAACTTGGAAACCAGATCTTTCACTTTAAGGTACAAAGGGAATCAAAATATGAATGTTGTGTATAGTCAAATCTGATGGTACAAAAAAGACATTTTGCCAAAGAGTTCCAAGAGAACCCTTTACACCTGTTATCCAGTTACCTACCATAGCAAACCTAAAGTTATTATCCATTAGGGTGGCATATAAAACAACTAAATTTTTATTCATTGCATTTCTCAATGGAACAATGAACTGAAGTATATGTAAAATTGAAGTTTCTTGATGAGGCTATGGTGGAGTTGTGTGGTATGTGGATGTCTTGTATTTTGTGTATGAGGTCTATGTTATTGTGTATGGATGTGTGATTGTGAAAGTTTATGTTGTCTCTGATAAGTTTGTCTATGTATTTGGGTAATTTATGTGATGGTGCATGTGTGTGATTGATTAGTGGACTGATGTGTGTGTTTTCCTTGTGGATTTTAGGTAATGCATTTAATATGGGGGCTTGGTGTTTTATTTGTTTATAATATTTCTTTTGTTCACTTTTCATGATTTCGGTGCATTTGTTTAAAAGATTTTTAATTTCTGTTTGGAATTTTGGTGTGGGGTCTAATCGGAGTTCGGTTATTTTGTTTTCAGTAATGATGCTGTTGACTTTCATGTCGATGTCTTTTTGGTGCATAATTACGATGGAGTTACCTTTGTCTGCTTTTAGGAAATTTAGGTTATGTTTATCGCTTTTTTGTATGATTGATTTAAGGGTTGAATGTTCTTTACTTATGGTAGGTACTTTGAAAACAAAATAGCTGAACTCCAATCATACCCCACACCAAAATTCCAAACAGAAATTAAAAATCTTTTAAACAAATGCACCGAAATCATGAAAAGTGAACAAAAGAAATATTATAAACAAATAAAACACCAAGCCCCCATATTAAATGCCCCTAATTTAAATATTCTACACACATTAAAACAGAGTAAAAAACTAACAACCTTAGAAAAATATGAAATCTACAAACACTACGCAACAGACAGGAAAATATACTTAATGACCACACACACTTCGAAGCCAATAGTCTTTTCAAATACATCACACAAGACGCGTCTTTTCAAATACATCACACAAGACGCCGACACCTCACCCAATGTCATAAATCCAACCCTGTCATACCGTTTGTAAAGAGCCAGAGGGCGCTAGGAGGTTAGAAAAAGAAACGATCGTTTTGAAACGGGTCAGCAAGTAAGCAATTACGTATTCACATAGTTAAGTAGTGTAAAATTAGTTTAATCAGTGAATTCAAGATGATTACATCAAGAAACTTCAGTATCGACCAACTGTCATCAGTAATCAACCTCTACCGACGGACAAAGCTCAAGGTATACAAAACTTCCCTCCACATTTCCTTTAACACCCAATGCCTCAAACATAACCTAACACCTAAATACGCTAAAATTACAATAAATAATAAAACACAGTATAATAAACATAGTAATAGGTATGTAATGTATAAAATGTTGTACTTACATGATTTATTGTGGCTGAAAAACTCAACAACACTATAACAACATTCGTAGCCTGCATAATAGTTCGTAATTACAAATACAGTTACTCTATTTTCATATAATAACCTATTACATTACCTAGTAAGAACAATAACACTAGCAAGAAAAATAATACGAATATATAAAAACTATTTACGTTATAGTTTTTAATAAAAGTCTGTCATTATAAAGAATTTGTCTTTATATCATCACTTTTGTCAGCTCTGTTTCTTTTTTTCTCTCATACCACCAGATGTATTTCAAATACTTCTCAACAAGTCACTTCATTTTCTAGGCAAATGTGTTGACAGATTTTTTCAGTAATCGAATGACTAATGTCTGGTATCAGTCTTATCTGATGTTGCATGCACTACATGACAGAGAAGACGATGGTATTATACGGTGACGAATTAGAGAAGTCTACTGTAGTTACGTTGACTTCTTAAAATTATAATATGATGCTAAAAACCTAAGTTATTCATGGAAATCACCTGGAAGATGCTACGCTAGACATGTTCTTTGGGGTAGTGCTGATCCAGTTCTTTGCTTCATATGTTTCACCAACTTGAGCTTTTTTTTAATGTGATATCTGATAGCTACCGATATAGAGATATCTGATGGCTACTTCGCAAGCTTTTAAAGTTATAACTTCACTGTAAATCGGCAATCCCATTTTATGTATAATAAATAATATTCAAGTATTTTTAATAATAATAATATTGATATAATAATAATAAAAACCTAAAATAGTGCTAATTTTACACTATTTAACTAAGTGAATACGTAATTGCTTACTTGCTGACGCGTTTCAAAACAATTGTTTCTTTTTCGAAGCTAACCTTCTACTAGCGGCTTCTGGCTCTTTACAAATGGTATGACAGGGTTGGATTTATGTAGTAGAAGGTTAGCTTCGAAAAAGAAACGATCGTTTTGAAACACGTCAGTAAGTAAGCAATTGCGTATTCACTTAGTTAAGTAGTGTAAAATTAGTTTAATCAGTGAATTCAAGATGATTACATCAAGAAACTTCTACAATAGTGACTAAATAAACTTGTGAATAATATGCAATTTATATGATTTCTTGACTCTATAAGTTATTAATATTCTTATTATGTTCATGGGCGGAGGTACAAGTTTTGTTATGGAGAGACACAAGATTGTCCTCCAGGGGTATCAAATGGGGTCCAGGGATATTGCCCACCAAAAAGTAGAGAACTTATAAAAGTTTGTTGACATTGAGCCAGCATCTAAAAACTTACATTATACGGTATGTGTTTCAAATTACTTCTTTTATTGGAAAGTCAGGGTATGGTATTCAATGACATGTTTCTCTTAGAACACAAATGGGGGACTTTTAGACTAATAGCTTTGCAAAACTTGAATTTAAAAATTTTTTTTTCGAATTTTGAAAAGGTATGAATAAACAAATTAGCCTGAGTTTGTTTCTATGAGGAGCATAAAGTTAAATACCAAAACTTTGTCTGCAACAATTCCTAAAATTTCATTTTGAACATCATGATTTGTATGATTAAAATAAAGTTCATATTTTCTTTGAACTTACAGTCATATTTAGAAAATAACTCGCATACGATGAAAATAACAACTGATACTGCCGAATATATTTCTTGTCAGCACTATTGTTAATTTTAGTATTTTAATGAGTTAATTGTAAGCTTTTGTTTATAAAAAAAATAATACACCGGAACACAAAGTGGGGAGGGGGGAGTAATGCCCCTCCTTAACTCTGCCCATGATTATGTTACCGTATTAATTTGAGGTATTTTATGTAGTATTTAAATTTTCATAATTTTATATAATTAACCCTTTTCCATCAGATGGGTGTTTTTAAGGATTGTCCTCTCAGGTCGGATGGGCCACTTAACTGCCCACTGCTGTTTCCATTGCAGCTTGATCGCTATACTGGCCTAATTGTTCTGTGGGGTAGGAACGACCACTTTTGTGACCATGGCGGTTTGTCTGTTTACTTAGCACACAACTACACACTCTGCTTTGCCAGATCAGAGCCTGTTTTTGCTTACCTAGTACAATTGTGAGTCACTTTGGTTTTTTTATAATTAAAAGGCCAAAACTGAATTTTAATGAATTGTTTTGATTAATTTTACAAGTTAAGATATATATCTGTCTGATTCTTTTGGTTCATTTACAAAACAATAAGATACGAATAATGAGAAAAATCATTGAAAAGTCAACAAAAATTAGAGGTACAAAAATAGTTCTTTTCGTTTCTCTTTTTTGAGACATATTCTTTTGAGCGTGTTAGAATACCTTTTACAGGACCACTATGATTAGGAGGACTAACATATAAGTTATAAAAGATTTGCTTAAATCTCTCTTTAGAAAAAGTGTTCTTAAAGACAGATTGATTAGAGTCATAAATGTGACTAGACTCTGAAGTAACATTTTATAAACACATGTTAAGAAAGAATTAAAATAATCAGTGCAGCCAACTCCTGAAAATATAATCTTCAATAGTCCCAATATATACCTATGTTACTATAGTATATACAGTATATATATATATATATATATATATATATATATATATATATATATATATATATATTCTTGATAATTTACGTTATCCATTGTTTTTCTGTTGCACTGACTTTATGAAGTTAATATATTACTATTGTAAGTAATTTTATCCACCATTAAGTGCAATGATTTTACCTTGTGTGATGAGGCACCTTTCGGTCACTTGACCATCCATTGAATGGTCAAGTGACCGAAAGGTGCCTCATCACACTAGGTAAAATCATTGCACTTAATGGTGGATAAAATTACTTACAATAGTAATATATTAACTTCATACATATGTATATATACTAACGGGCCAACAAAGTGGCCTAACCTACCGCATAGAGAAAGCACTAGTGGTCACAAAAGTGGCCTCAGAGACCAAACAAACAAAAAATGCTTCCAGCTAACTATGATAGTAGCAGCGGCCACAAAAGGAGCCCACCCGACTTGAAAAGACAAAGGTTCTTCAATGAACATAGAGCTGGTACAGAAAACATTTGGGTCACTTATGTGGCCCATCCGATGGCAAAGAGTTAACTCATTGAGTTCCAGCAGATGTGTTTCAAACTAGTTTTGAGAATTGTTTAATATTTTCAGGGAAAAACTTATATATTGACAGCTGTGTATTGTGCTGGAGTTTTAAATGTTCTAATCATGGATTGCTTGTATGTTGTATGAGTGGTTTTCATATTCTTAATTTTAAAATTTGTAGGTCAAAATTTACAAGAATTTTACTATTAATACTAAGCTAAAACGTTTTTGGGAATTGTGTGGTGATGGTGACATACATATATTTTCCTCTGACTAAATGAAAGTGTTATGGAAGTTTACAACTTCACTGATGTAAAGCACATGTTTCATTTGTAGCTAAAATAAATAATAAAGCCTAAATGTGGTATACTTTACGTTATTAATCACTACTAACATTCTAAAACAAATAGTGGCACATTTTGGAGACAGTTCCGCTCATAAAAGTTCTTGAAATTGTACTTTTTGATCAAGCCATTGTTGACCTGTTTAAATAAGATTTCATGTAGTTTGATTGCTTGATGAAAAGTTTTTCTATCTGGAAGTCTCCATTAGAATATTTCTTTTCGTTTCTCAAACTGCGGTTACATTATAACTAATATTTCTGTAAATTACAAGTGTAATAATTTGTTCTGAGAAATTAAGTAGTCTTAAATTGCCTCATTTGTGTTAAGAAAGTTAATTAGGTTTTAAAAGAACTGTAAACTTATCGAACAACATAATTTTTACAGCACTGAGAATGCTAAGAATCTGTTCAGTATTGAACTACAGTACTAAAAGCAACAAAGGGAAATTATCGAACAACATAATTTTTACAGCACTGAGGAGACTAAGAATCTGTCCAGTATTGAACTACAGTACAAAAAGCAACAAAGGGAAATTATCAAACAACATAATTTCTACAGTACTGAGGAGACTAAGAATCTCTCCAGTATTGAACTACAGTACAAAAAGCAACAAAGGAAAATTATCGAACAACATAATTTTTACAGCACTGAGGAGATTAAGAATCTGTCCAGTATAAAACTACAGTACAAAAATCAACAAAGGGAAATTATCGAACAACATAATGTTTACAGCACTGAGGAGACTAAGAATCTGTCCAGTATTGAACTACAGTACAAAAAGCAACAAAGGGATATTATCGAACAACATAATTTTTACAGCACTGAAGAGACTAAGAATCTGTCCAGTATTGAACTACAGTACAAAAAGCAACAAAGGGAAATTATCGAACAACATAATTTTTACAGCACTGAGGAGACTAAGAATCTGTCCAGTATTGAACTACAGTACAAAAAGCAACAAAGGGAAATTATCGAACAACATAATTTTTACAGCACTGAGGAGACTAAGAATCTGTCCAGTATTGAACTACAGTACAAAAAGCAACAAAGGGATATTATCGAACAACATAATTTTTACAGCACTGAAGAGACTAAGAATCTGTCCAGTATTGAACTACAGTACAAAAAGCAACAAAGGGAAATTATCGAACAACATAATTTTTACAGCACTGAGGAGACTAAGAATCTGTCCAGTATTGAACTACAGTACAAAAAGCAACAAAGGGAAATTATCAAACAACATAATTTTTACAGCACTGAGGAGACTAAGAATCTGTCCAGAATTGAACTACAGTACAAAAAGCAACAAAGGAAAATTATCGAACAACATAATTTCTACAGCACTGAGGATACTAAGAATCTGTCCAGTATTGAACTACAGTACAAAAAGCAACAAAGGGAAATTATCGAACAACATAATTTTTACAGCACTGAGGAGATTAAGAATCTGTCCAGTATTGAACTACAGTACAAAAAGCAACAAAGGGAAATTATCGAACAACATAATTTTTACAGCACTGAGGAGACTTAGAATCTGTCCAATATTGAACTACAGTACAAAAAGCAACAAAGGGAAATTATCAAACAACATAATTTTTACAGCACTGAGGAGACTAAGAATCTGTCCAGTATTGAACTACAGTACAAAAAGCAACAAAGGGAAATTATCAAACAACATAATTTTTACAGCACTGAGGAGACTAAGAATCTGTCCAGTATTGAACTACAGTACAAAAAGCAACAAAGGGAAATTATCAAACAACATAATTTTTACAGCACTGAGGAGACTAAGAATCTGTCCAGTATTGAACTACAGTACAAAAAGCAACAAAGGGAAATTATCAAACAACATAATTTTTACAGCACTGAGGAGATTAAGAATCTGTCCAGTATTGAACTACAGTACAAAAAGCAACAAAGGGAAATTATCGAACAACATAATTTTTACAGCACTGAGGAGACTAAGAATCTGTCCAATATTGAACTACAGTACAAAAAGCAACAAAGGGAAATTATCGAACAACATAATTTTTACAGCACTGAGGAGATTAAGAATCTGTCCAGTATTGAACTACAGTACAAAAAGCAACAAAGGGAAATTATCGAACAACATAATTTTTACAGCACTGAGGAGACTAAGAATCTGTCCAATATTGAACTACAGTACAAAAAGCAACAAAGGGAAATTATCAAACAACATAATTTTTACAGCACTGAGGATACTAAGAATCTGTCCAGTATTGAACTACAGTACAAAAAGCAACAAAGGGAAATTATCGAACAACATAATTTTTACAGCACTGAGGAGACTAAGAATCTGTCCAATATTGAACTACAGTACAAAAAGCAACAAAGGGAAATTATCGAACAACATAATTTTTACAGCACTGAGGAGATTAAGAATCTGTCCAGTATTGAACTACAGTACAAAAAGCAACAAAGGGAAATTATCGAACAACATAATTTTTACAGCACTGAGGAGACTAGGAATCTGTCCAATATTGAACTACAGTACAAAAAGCAACAAAGGGAAATTATCAAACAACATAATTTTTACAGCACTGAGGATACTAAGAATCTGTCCAGTATTGAACTACAGTACAAAAAGCAACAAAGGGAAATTATCGAACAACATAATTTTTACAGCACTGAGGAGATTAAGAATCTGTCCAGTATTGAACTACAGTACAAAAAGCAACAAAGGGAAATTATCGAACAACATAATTTTTACAGCACTGAGGAGACTAAGAATCTGTCCAATATTGAACTACAGTACAAAAAGCAACAAAGGGAAATTATCAAACAACATAATTTTTACAGCACTGAGGAGACTAAGAATCTGTCCAGTATTGAACTACAGTACAAAAAGCAACAAAGGGAAATTATCAAACAACATAATTTTTACAGCACTGAGGAGACTAAGAATCTGTCCAGTATTGAACTACAGTACAAAAAGCAACAAAGGGAAATTATCAAACAACATAATTTTTACAGCACTGAGGAGACTAAGAATCTGTCCAGTATTGAACTACAGTACAAAAAGCAACAAAGGGAAATTATCAAACAACATAATTTTTACAGCACTGAGGAGATTAAGAATCTGTCCAGTATTGAACTACAGTACAAAAAGCAACAAAGGGAAATTATCGAACAACATAATTTTTACAGCACTGAGGAGACTAAGAATCTGTCCAATATTGAACTACAGTACAAAAAGCAACAAAGGGAAATTATCGAACAACATAATTTTTACAGCACTGAGGAGATTAAGAATCTGTCCAGTATTGAACTACAGTACAAAAAGCAACAAAGGGAAATTATCGAACAACATAATTTTTACAGCACTGAGGAGACTAAGAATCTGTCCAATATTGAACTACAGTACAAAAAGCAACAAAGGGAAATTATCAAACAACATAATTTTTACAGCACTGAGGATACTAAGAATCTGTCCAGTATTGAACTACAGTACAAAAAGCAACAAAGGGAAATTATCGAACAACATAATTTTTACAGCACTGAGGAGATTAAGAATCTGTCCAGTATTGAACTACAGTACAAAAAGCAACAAAGGGAAATTATCGAACAACATAATTTTTACAGCACTGAGGAGACTAAGAATCTGTCCAATATTGAACTACAGTACAAAAAGCAACAAAGGGAAATTATCAAACAACATAATTTTTACAGCACTGAGGAGACTAAGAATCTGTCCAGTATTGAACTACAGTACTAAAAGCAACAAAGGGAAATTATCGAACAACATTTTCTACAGCACTGAGGAGGCTAAGAATCTGTCCAGTATTCAACTACAGTACTAAAAGCAACAAAGGGAAATTATCGAACAACATATTTTCTACAGCACTGAGGAGACTAAGAATCTTGAATGCAAAATATGATTATGTTTAAGATACCTATTTTAAAAGGCTCCTGTGTTCTTTAAACATGATCTGCCAGTAGAGATCGTCTCTGGGCTTTAATACAAAAAAAAACAACTAATTTTTAGAATAGCTCACTAAAATTGTTCTCAAGAGAGAACTCGTGTGAAGAAACATTAAATTCTGAATTTTATATATTTATTAATTACTGAAATTTAATTAAAATTGTAATTTGATTTAACAATCATTATTTATTAGTTGGAAAAAACTGAAAGTTTTATTTGTTGCTCAACACAGGATAAATTTAAATACCAAAAGTTTTTATAATATATCTAATTACTTGTTTTTAAAATAAAATTAAATATATTTTCAACTAAAATACATTTGACTCTCTCTTTACTATTTCTTAGTCTTCCTTATAATCACAAATAATTGTTTAAATTTTTCTTATATTTTATATATTTAATTTCTACATTTTATATATAATCAATTAATTACATTTACATATTTAAACAAAAAATCTTTCCTAATTTAACATAATAAAATTTTTTATCCATTGATTTTAAGATTGAATTGGTAAATTATACGTTTTATAACAAATAATTTTAAAATTTGTATAATTCTATAAATCTGGTCTTCCTGAAAATGATTTGCTTATGGCCAAACCCACTTTATGAATTTAATATTTATTATTTATTACTTAAGCATTTTTATCATACAAATTATTTTTACTGCATTTAACATTTATTTAAAATTTCTACTTAGAGTAAAGTCATTGTTTAATTTTTATTGAAAATTTTGAATCTAATATTTTTAACTGACTAAATTTGACGTTATTTTTATATAATAGAGAAAATGACTTGCCAAGAATTTCCCTGCCTGTCCTAGAGTCCCCTCATCTTGATTCCAGGTCCCTGGACATTGGAAGTAGCCATCCCTGGTAAGTCAATGGAAATCCTTCTCCATTCTCCTCTGATCTTCACGTCCCGGAGGCTGAGTCTGAAGCCCTCGTCCTTGGATCAAATTAAACGTCAGAAACGTGGCTGTTTAGTTCCATCTGGCCCTTGGTGGTTGTCCTAGGCACGGACTGGCATAACTACCGTTAACACCTCGTATTAAAATTTTTCACAGACTGCCTTACAGGTCCTTAAGTTCCTGTATTTATTGCGGCTATGTTACCCTTCCCCCCCTCTTAGCTCGTCGCTATCTTTGTGCTTTTTTCTTGTACGGGCGGGTTGGACAAAGTATTCGATTAAACCTGCATAAATCTGTTATCGGTTTTGGAATACTGAAAAATGGATATTTCTTTAAAATGGCTGTAACTTTTTTAGTACTGTAACTTTTTTATTTAAGTTTTTTAGATTTGGTTTTCACTATTGTTCTTTTTGGATTTTGCTGGTCATTTTAAAATGTCAGTGATAGTTCTATGTGGCCTAGTTCTTAAGTTAGCATATTTCGGCACTTAGAAAATTTTCACTGCACTCCCGTTTGTCAAATTTAGTTAGTTATTACAGTTTTATTTTATTTTAATTTTTAATTTGTCTTAATAATAATTATTCAAGATTTTATTGGCTTCTTCACTCTTTACAACGTTTCATACAATAAATTAAAACCTTATTATTTAATTATTAAATTTGTTATTAAAAATATTGAAATTATTAATTTCTCAACTTGAGCGGCCATTTTGACCGTCTCAGTATCTTTGCCAGTAAATCACTTTGTGTGGGTGTGTATTGTTTGTGAGTATCTTGGTGTTTTCTATGTATTGTAGGAAAATTTCGCTCAAGACACTACTGATAGGATTTTCCATGGGTAGGCCATCTGGTTGTGAATAGTAGTTTGAGTTGTGGGTGACATAGTTTTGTTTGGTGATGGTTTGGAAGATGTTTAGGATTTCGTTAACGTGGGTTTTTGGTATGTTCTTCCGTATTAATTGGGTTTCTAGGATGTTGAGAGTTTTGGATACAGGTATGTTGGTGTACATATTTATTATGTCAAGTGATAGTAGTGTTGAATTATGTGGTATGTTTATGTCTTTTATTTTATGTATGAGGTTTGTTTTGTTTCTATATGTGTTTCTGTGTTAAGTTAATAGATTGTCTGCTTATTTTGTCCATGTATTTTGCTAGTTTATGTGCAGGGGCATTTTGGTAGTTGATATGATGGCTGGGATGGGGACATTGGGTTTGTGAGTTTTAGGGAGAGCGAAGGGTAGGTGCTTTAGGGTTGATTTGTTTTAGGTGGTATTTGTTTTTGCTGATAATGTATTTGGATGTATTAATTAGTTTTTTGATGGTTCTGTGATATATCTCAGTTGGATCTGTAGTGTATTACAGATGGATGTGTAGTTGTATTATATTATTATTTATTATGTAATCATTGATTTTAAACTAATAAAACAAAATAATGACAAGTTACAATAAAAAATACAACACGACACCAACAGCAAAGATAAACTACAAGCACCAGGCGTATACAAACTAAACTGCGTCAAATAAAACAAATTCTATATTGGATAAACAGATTGCAGCTTTAAACAAAGAGTCGAGGAACACAAACAGAACTCCAACTCAGCATTTTATAATCACATAAAAGAAATAGGACACAAATACACAGACATTTTCCATGCTGTGTTCCAAGCAGAAGACACTGAGGAGATCGCCATATAGTGATCGAAAACATTCTGTCTCAGTAAGTTCACAAATTTACAAAATTTAAAGTTCAGATAGTCATTACCTAATGTTAAAGTAATTAATTAAGATTCACCGAACTTACTGGACCACAAACGTCATATCTACAAACCATAGCTACATAAACATAACATCAAATCTACAAAGTCTCCACAAGCAAAACAAAAATATCCAACCGAACAATATTAAATATTTCAAACTATTCCCAACACATATTTAACACCCAATTACACTATAACTCACTCACATACAATTTTTGACAGTATAACCCCATAATACTCTTTAAATACACACGTAATACCCCTATATAACCTACCCAAACCTAAAATAACAGCCTTCCTCAATAATAAAAAAAGTGAGTGCTACTACAGGTAAGTTTAACACTCTAATATACTAACTAAATAAATAAAACCAATTAACCACAATACAAAAGGCTTTATTTTAATTCAACTACTTGTAACTCTTGAACTTTGTAGTCCATTACGTTAGATGAAACTTAATGTAAAAGTGAATAATTTCTTGTACAAGCAATTGTAATAACTATAATAAAATAATACTTAACTAAGTGAATACGTAGAGACTTAATCGCTGACTTGTTTCGAAACAATCGTTCCTTTTACGAAGCATAGCCTCATCAATGAATTCAAGATTATTACAGCAAGCAACTTTAATTGTAATAAAATAAAGACTTTTGTATTGTGGTTGGTGAGTTTTATTTAGTTAGTTGAAAAATTAGTCCACATTGCTCAAAAATTTATTAGCACTAATATACCTTCAAGTATTTTTAGTGAAAAATTAGTAGCACAAGTGAAAGTGGAATAAATAATAAAAATAAATTTCAACAAACACAAATGTTATGAAGCTTTTTTGCCAACAAAAATAATGTCACCACTTTATAGTTAACATTTAACCTAAATTAGTTACTAATAACAACAATTGTTACATGTTTACATTATTTTTCCCAATAGAAAATTTCATATCTTTGTGTTTGTTACGATATTTAATCATTGAGTTTATTCATTAAAACATGTATTAAATAAAGACACACAAGAAAATAATCACTTTAGAACCACCCACTACTTATATTATACACCTATACAATTACATGTGTAAATACAGAACATGCTCTCTTGTTTGAGCAGTGAGGGAGTGATACCTAATCAACTACATTACCTTAAAGTGACGTTATGAAGTTATAGTATTGTTTAAATTTTGAAGGGTCTTGAATCAAGTGTTTCTCCAAAACCTTATAGCTGGTGAACATAGAGTTAAGATTATTAGCAGTAGGAACAGTGTCAGTTTTGAACAGTGAGACGACGAAGTATCAATTGGTAGTATCATGAGTTGTAGTTTCCTTGGAACTTATTTTACATAGCTGTTCCCCAAAATTATGTAGTGACTGGGCAAACTTCCATAGTCTCTCAGAAGTCATGTAAGCAATCTTGAACAGGATCCCACTGAGGGAGAAAAACATGCAGTTGTTCCAGAGAAGATTCGAGATTCAGGAATGGTCCCCAAAAGTCTCACCCAAAAGCATTATTAAAGGCAAAATGTTCTTAATACATTTTATCCTAGGGTGTGCTTTGTCTCTTAATATATGACAGAAAACCATATCACCCAAATTGAGGTCAATCTAACTTGGTCAATTCAAGTAAGGATCAGGAAGTTGATTGGTGGAACGTTTCGTGTATGTACAGAGAAAGAGTGCATGAAGGTAGGGTCAGTAGTCTTTGGCAGAATTATTATAGATAATGTAACACTCTTAAAAAGAAGGTGTTACATATAAATTCATTTATATATTTAATTTTTATTTAATAATTATATCGTCCCAATATATATAAAAAAAAAAAATTTGTTTTCTTGGTGCACATTGTGAATCTAGCGTAGGTAGTAAGCGCTCCTAGCGGGCGAAATTGAAAAATATTGTACGAGTTAGTAACTTAAGGTAATTAAGCACATCACGCCATGTGACGTAAGCATGAGGTGATACCTGCAAACCAATCAGAATATTCATACATATAAATAAGGGTGGGAGTTGGTTTGAAAATTTCAGTTAGCTTGTTCTTGCAACGACCGCACTTCTCTAAAAGTCTTCGAACTAGACGGACACGATGGCATTTTCGGACATATCTTAGAAATTAGTAAGCTTCCAGTATTCAAAATTTAAGATGTCAAGGCCGGTACCAAATTTTATAAACTCAACTAAAGAAGAAGTCAGAAGCAATTATTTATGTGTTTCAAATAAGTAAAAGCTTATATCATTTTTGTTTAAGAGCGCTGATTGCAAGAGCGATGTGCAGTGTTAAGGAGTACAAAAGCGATGTGCAGTGTTTAATGGTATGTGTTATAGTGTTTTACAAGTAATGTGCACAACCAGGTACGTTTTAGATAATAATAAAGAAAATGTATTTTAATGTTAACTAAGTTGAATTTTAAATGATAAAAGATTAACACATGAACAGTAGAAATTGTCCTTTGAATATTCATTTCTAAAATTAAATTGGAAAACTTAAGTTACTATTTTCTCGATATATGTAAATTTGAAAAGTTAACAAGTAATTAAAATATGTATGGAATAGTTAGCAGTAATTAAAGGTTAATTACTCGACACATTGGTGTCATTTGTTCTTTTTTAATTTGTCATTGATTAATAAATTGTATACTTTGTATTTTAAAACTTTCAATACTTATTTCATAAGTAACCTAGTTCTACCTTCAAGATAGAAGAGCGTCCCAGACAGACAGTAATTGCCTGAGCTGTGGCATAGAACTAGAACCCTGGTAAGTAAAATTAATTATGTTGGTAATAAGCAATTAATAATAACATTTTTCAAATAAAAGTAATACTTACCCCCAGTAAAAAGGGCCCAAACATTACAATACTAGAAAAACAAATTTTAAATTAAAATAAGAAGAAAGTTTGAGGCTAGCCCCTTCTGTAACAGGAGTTCATATTATTGATGGAGTCCTAAAGATGGATGAGGGAAGTGCCTAGCAAGACAAACAAAGAGGAAGGCAAATTATAAAAAAGGCTGTGTGGTTGGCCAATAAAAGGTGACCAAGCAAGAAAGTTTCTAGGAAAAAGAGGTCCAGTAAAAAAAGTTTGCAGGAAGAGTAGCTCAGCAGCAAACAAATTTCAAATGAGAGGTGCGCAGTAAGAGTTCAGTGAGATATAGTCTAGCTAGAATTTCTATGAATAAGTATCCCAAAAAAGAGATTTTCCAATGAAAGGTGCTCCAGTAAAATAGTTTTTCTTAACCGATGAATGGTAAGGAATTTTCAGCCTTGAGTGGTGTCACGATTGATATTGTCATTAAGAAGTAGTGCTTGTCCAAGTTAAGAAAGCTTAGTTTTGTTTTTGTGCAGGTTGGAGTGGGAGGGGTGAAGTCTGGCCATCTAAGAAGGATGGATGTGAGATGCGCTTGTAGGTTTATGCGTGTGTTCACAGTCATTTCCACTCTGTCAGCTTTGCCATGCAGATTGGCACTGTTATGCTTCTACCTGAAGCATTTGTTAGATAAACAAAACATTTGTTCACTGTCTACCCTTACAGTCCCCGTCAAGCTACTGTGTAACTATAAGGTGAATACTTTTAAACCAAAAGCTCTACACACTATAAATTTGATTCTTCTTGATTATTAACAAGAAAATGTATCATCTTGTTTATTTATGATTTCTGTTTCCTTTTAAATTTTTGTGGCCAGTAGACATTAGTAAAAGCCCCAAGGAAACGTAAAAGCCCCCAAGGAAATGTAAAACCTTTCAACATTGACAGGGGTCACTCTTTTAGGAAGAGGCTCCCATAGAGATAGACCTCATACACCTATGGTGTGGAAAAACCATAGAATAAGGAATATCAATCCCAATTGAGTTAATTTAATGGCTGAATGGCATTGTCTATTTCAACAGAATCCTCCCTTTCATTCAGTGACTCTTCATCACTACTACTGTCATTATTTTGAAAATTATTGCAGAGTTTTTAAAATTATCAATATTTGCTTTTTTTATTCCTTTGGGTCGAGTTTTACAACAGATATTCAACAGAGAGCATGAAAAATCAGGATTTTCTTGTGAAATGTTTCTAAATACATTCATAATAATGCATTTAGATTGACTTCTAAATGGCACATCTTTGCCTATTAAACGTCCCATCTTTAGTTGGGGTATACTAGTACTGAAAAATACTGTTTTAATTAAAGAAGCACTTATTACACAGTCACAATGAGTGCAGAAATGTTACCGTATGAGAGTGGTATGTTAGGTCTACACCAGTGCCCTCCCACTACTCTTACAGCGTTCCATCCTTTCTATCGCTGCACAACTGCTTCCCTCTCTTTTAATACAAAGCTTGACCAAAACTGTGTTTTTGCACAGTCACAAACTATGTTTTCTTAACTTTGACATACAGTGTATGTCTTCATGCAGGACCATATTATGTTGTTTTTTACAGTGTTACCATATTTTTGGTTGATGTACATTAAGATTGGAAATGTTTGTCTGTTTAACTAAAGCAACTCTGGAGTTGTTTTGCTTGATGGTGATGTTCAGAAATTGAGAGATATGAAGATATTACAGTGAAATGTGTTATGAGCACCAGTACGGAAGAAACAAGTGGTCGGAGGACTGCCAGTCAGTCCCTGAAGAAGAAATGGAAGGACGTGATGTGTATGGTCATTTATGTACTTGACTGCCATTAGGTGTGTAGGGGGGGCAGTGGTCGAAAGTGTGCAAAAGAGCCAGACAAAGCCGTTGCTACATTAGTATTAGTGAGTGGCAGAGACTACCCTTGGTATTTGATATATGTGGTTAAGCTGTAAGAGCTACATAGCCGTTTTGTCACAAACTTAAACAGAGCCTCATAAAATGCTGTGTTAGAGGTAGTCAAGTGAGTTTTAAAATAACTAAATCTATTGATTGCTGTCAGCCATCTGAAAGAGAAGAAAGTCGATTAAATTAGAACAGTTCAGTGTTTATAAGGCACTGCATTAGAATGAGTTGAAAGAAAGTGCCTGAGCTGGCTGAGAGAGGTTTTGTTCATACTAGTGAAATTGTGATGCTTAAAATGGTAATATGTTAGTTGATGTGGGTCATCATAGAGTCTCTGTAGAGACTAATAAGCAATTAGGGAATTGTTGAGTGAGACAAGTAGAGATTATGTTTAATTCATCACCCTTTAATGAATTTTGAAAGTACTGGAACTTGTGTATGTTGCTCAGGTCAGTGAATGAATAACTAAACACTTCCTTTGAATTGGTACAGTCTTAAACTGATCCAGTGAAGTAAGGTATCAAAAAAGAAGGCAAGTTGTTGGCAATCGAAAAGGTTTGTTATTCACTTCTTTTTTTATTGATTTTGTATTCAAAGGATAAAAGAATTTAATAAATTATGTTTTAATTTTGATGATACAATTAATACTTTGATTTCCTTTTATCAGGGGAACATTTTACATAATTCTTGAATTTTCTTGAATTACGTTTGGTGAATCTTATTAATCATTAATCATTAGATTAATAATTTTACATAAGTTCTTGAATGGGTTTGAAGCTCTTGTGTATACTGTAAATGCTCTTTGTTATAGGTTCTGGTATAGAGCCATTGCCTATAATGTATATGTTATGCACTAAATCGAGGAATAACAAGTTTGCCTTTGCCTCATATTGATTGAGATTATTAAAATTTTAAATGAAACAGAAAGCCCAGACAAGATTATAGTAAAAAAATAACAATTAATATTTTAATGAAATGATCAACAAAAGAATTACTACTAAACACTTTTAAATATTTTTAAACTTGCCTATAGTAGCACTTACTTTGTTTGTTGAGGACGGCCGTTTCGGGAGATGTGTCCCATTGTCAACTCAGACCGTAACAGATCTCAAGGTTTATGTAGGTTAGGGTGAGAGGTGGGATATTATGGTGGTGTGGGTGGATTTTGTGTGTTTTAGGAGTTATGATGTCAAAAAGTGTATGTGAGTTGTAATGTAATTGTGTATTGAGTATGTGTGTAGGGTGTAGTTTGAAGTCTCTGTATATTTCGTATTGTTCGGTTGTGTAGCGTTGGTTATTTCAAGTTATGGTCTGAGTTGACAATGGGACACATCTCCCGAAACGGCTGTCCTCAACAAACAAAGTGCTACTATAGGCAAGTTTCAAAACATTTAATAGTGTTTAGTGATTACTAGTAGCTCACGTGAAGATGGACAAATGAAAAGAATTACTTATATTTTATAAGTATACCTTTTTGTATAACTCACTTGTTGAAACTTAAATTATTATTACAGTAAATGAAATTTTGAAAATGATGAAATACTAAAGTGAAGTTACTAAGTTCTTTATCTGTATATAAATGAAGTAAAAAACAATAACATTTAAAATAAAAATTAATTAAATGTTTAATACAGTAACAAAATTTGTTTTTATTGTTTAAGAGATGTCTTAAAGCTCAAATTTACACCTATAAATTTTTACCATGTGCTTCTAGTAACAAAGAACACTGCTTATAGTTTCACAAGACCCAATGTTTAATTCTTATTGAATTTACATCTAAATTTTATTTTAAAGGTGCACTGTTTGTGTTGAAATGAGAAAAGAAACTTGAAATATGAACTGTGTAACCAATTTTTAACTAGTAATTGAATAAATAATTTCAAATGCTTTTTAAAGTATTTGTCTTGGAGAACCAAGTGTTGGGATTGGTAAAGCGTTAATAACTTCAAGTTGAGAAAGTTGCAACAAAAATAACTAATTTTATTAGAAGGCCACCTTTGATTGTAGTAGCATGAGACCTACTTTAGAACTACTTAGACCTACTTTAATCCATGAATTAAAAAATTAACAAGTATACAATTAAAAATTAAACCTGTTTATATCCGTAGTGTCAAATGTTTTGCAGTTCAGATGAACTCACCAAGGAGAAGGATAAATTCTGTCTTCTTGACGTCTGAAAATGTTTGTATTATAAGAAAAGGTCCTCTTGACCAAGAGTGAAACCTGACCAATAGAAGAGACAATTGAAGTTAAATTCTACAAAAAAGAGAAGAAAATAAAAAACATATCTGCATATTAAAAGAAATGTTTTAGAAGAGAGAGAATAAGTTGATTACCTTCAATTATTTGTATAACTTCCTATTTAAAATTTCAAGTAGAACAGTGAATGCAGAGCTAATTTATAACTAGGGTTTAGAGGAATGAAGGCAGAGCACTGAGAATTAGAACTGACAATTCCTTTGTTTAGCCACTACTGTGATTTAATTAGCAATGCTCAAAACAAAAACATCTCAAAATTTCATGTATTTTTAATTTTGCTTGGATTACAATAATAATCCGTTCCATTAACTATGTGACTTTTATCTTTTATGAAATAGTTTTAATTTGCGTTCAATGTCTGATTCAGACTATGAACAATTACTCCAATGGCTTGCAGAAACCAAAAGTAATATGAAATTGTTTTAGATGTATATGATGTGGGTGAAAAGGAATATTGTGGGTAATATGAATTGTTTTAGAAATATATGATGTGGGTGAAAAAAAAATTTAATTGAAGAAAGACTTGACATTAAAAGTGGTGAAAGCTATTTTTTCAAAAGTTCTTGTACACAATTTTTGCAAAAAATAAATCAACACAAATACAATACATCAACAATTTTATCATGCATTTGTTTAAATAAATGAAAACTACTTATGAATATTATTGCTTATACCAGGGCTGCCTCCAGTAGAAGGCTGTAGTACTAAAAACTGGCAACAGGACATCAAAGGCAACATTTCAAACAACAGTTTTCAGTAGTCTCTAGCCAGGTCATGTTCATTGTTGTATACACAAGGGTGTAATTGTTTTATAAGTGTTTAAAGTATTTTTATTTACACATTCACGTAAATTTGTTAGTTTACTTTGTTTTAGTTTAATAAAATAAAGTAGAAATGTTATAACGGCAGTGATAATAAGCTAACCAAACAGTGGTTTATTGAGATTAGAAACATTGGCTTTTTGAAATGCTGTGTTTCTAGCTGCAAAAGCAACTATAAGATTGAAGATGAAACGTATGTTATAGTTTTCAAGTTTTCTACAAATGAAGAACTATGTAAAAAGTGGCTATATTCCTCATGACAACTGGGTACCTACCAAATACTCTGCCGTTTGCATAAAACATTTTCCTGAAAGTTCTATACGAACTGAAAAGTTGCGAGATTCAAAAGGTGAGTGGAAGGAGTTTACAAGGAAATGTCCTGTTTTAGAATCGGAAGCTGTCCTTCAAATTTTTTCACAACCCCCATCGTACCTTAGTGTGGCAGAGGTTAAAAAAGCCTGATTAGTTTTGCTTTCGTGAGGAATTGCTAGTGAATCTCATGTACACTTTTCTTGTAGTTGTGATACAGATATTGAAACAATTGTTCATAAGCTTGTTTGCATTTTTAGTAACATTTTATTGAAAAACTATGCCAAAGTAAGAAATGATAGCACATCAACAAATTTGGCCAAGAAGAAAAAACGCAGGCGTTCTACCAATATAGTAAAAAAAATACTAAAATACTAATAACTAATACTACTAAATAATTGTAATTGATACATTTAATAGTTGCATGTGTTTGGTGGGTGAAATGCAAGGGCACTAACAGAATTTTTAATGAAACTTACGCATTATGAATTTCGATACATTTTTCTCAAATGAATATAATAGTAATAATATGGAGTGGCATGGTCCACTTTTAGCAAATTCCATCAGGTGCCTTATTATAGGATCGAACTGTGGAAAAACAAATCTCATGTTTAATTTAATATTTCATCCAAGTGCACTTTTTTTTAAAAATATATTTATATTTTTTCAAAGTCAATTAATCAATCCAAATATAAATTTTTAAGTCGAGTGTTCTCCAAAATATCTAATGTTGGTTACTTTATTTTTACTGAAAATGACGACGTGATCCATCCTAGTGAGATTAAATCTAAATACTATTTATTAGGAATATACTGTGGTTGAATTTAATAATAAATACACAAAAACCTCTTAACCACAAACTTTCTTTAATTTACCCTAATGTACATTTCAGTTACAAAGTAACCATCCTCAGAGGGATAACATACAAAGACGGAGTCTTTGTATGTTATCCCTCTGAGGATGGTTACTTTGTAACTGAAATGTACATTAGGGTAAATTAAAGAAAGTTTGAGGTTAAGAGGTTTTTGTGTATTTATTATTAAATCTAAATCACTGATGATATTCGATGATGTTATGTGTGAACGACAAAATAATATTCGTAACTATTTTGCAATGAGCAGACACAATGACATTGACACATTTTATTTGTCAAGCATATAGCCGAATACCGAAACAATTGATACGTGATAATGCTAATTTAGTGATTTTATTCAAGCAAAATGAAAGAAATTTACGTCATGCGTATAATAATCATGTCAACACAGATATGAAATTTGAAACTTTTAAAGAAATTTGTTCAATGGCCTGGGCTAAAACAAAAATTCTTTTCTAATTTTGGATACAGAGCGAAGTTTAAATAAAGGACGATATCACAAAATGTTTGATGAATTTATAACATTATAGTGCTAGTTGTAAACATATCTTTGTCTAGTCCACTTGGTGAACGTGAAAAAATTGTTTTAGAAATAAAGGAATTGAGAAAACGAATTCTGGAAAAACATCGTTCACTGAAAAGAGGTATTACAGATATGGAAGATCATATAGAGAAAAATATAAAACCCATAATGGAACCGTTGATAAAACTGATTAAAGAATATGCCAAAAAATTTCAACCGATAAAAGAATATACCGAAAATTGAAATTTAAGCCTATAAAGAGTTGGCGAGAGTTGAATAAGAAAACATTGTTGGCCACTATGCATGAAAAACAAAAGCAACAAGAAGAGAAAATGAGAAAGAGAAAGAAGAATTATGAAGCCAATGATAAAGATAAGTATTATAACTCTGACGATGATTTTACTGAGGGAAGAACTGCATTTAAATGTGTGGCGCCAGAGAAATTGGAAAAAAAACAAAATGACAGGTGAGAATCAGTTGAAAAGGCATCCTCCAACACCTGAAACACCAATGAAGATGGTAATATAAAAAGAATAAACACTGGAAATATGATTTAAATTGAAATTCCTGTTAAAAGAAAACCTTTAGATCCCGAAATAACTCCGCTTAATACCAGTCCCAAGCCTGGAGCCCATCCTTCATTCTGTGGGATGTGGAGGGAGGAGGAATGGAGGAGTAACACCTTCTAAAACAACCCTGGTCCATCTGGCTCGGATGGTAGTACCTTGTGAGGGCTCCTGCCTAGGGTTACTAGGTGAAACCCGGTCAACGGCTCTAAAAGCGGATGAAGTTATTTAATGACTCAACGATGGATGAGGCGGATGAGCTGTGTTGCCTTGCACGAGGAGTCTTTACTCAAAGGCTAGGAGGAGGTGCTCCGAAATCAAACCAAATAATATTCATTACGATGAATAAGGAGAAGACTATTAAATGTACGGTGCAGGGAGTCGGACTCCCAGATCCCCGGCCATTGGGGCTGAGCGAGTGGGCCCCGGGTCGTCGTCAACCTGCGACCACTCTTCCCAGCGAGTGAATCACTTGGCTCAGAGGGAAGTAAATACTACAAGTGATAGAGACTCTTTTTGTAAATCCTCTATGGTGCTTAGAACTCCACCAGAAAGTAAGTCAGAAGATGACTTCGTGAGAGACAAATTGAAGGAAATAGAGCTGCTATGCAAAGAGTTGAAGTAAGAAATTGAAGAACTGAAAGATCAAAACAGAAAATTGAGAAACGCACAAAGTGAAGACAAACAAATGCATGCACTAGAAGAAGATTATGGAAGAAGATTAATGGTACAGCAAAGATTACATAGGGCATTCAGCGAATAGAACGTCAGACGCCAGGTGGTACAGTGAGGATTGCATGGGGCATCCAGCGACAGGATCATCAGCCACCACCAATTAACATAACTGGGGTCAATGACTATAACAGACTGTATAGAATTCTTAAGCCTGAGTCTAAGGATGACTTCAAAGTCTCCGCATTAAATAATGACATATGGAAAATTAATGTGCAAGATCCAGACTCTTATAGAGCACTTACCAGTAGGCTAGAAATTGAAAAAATTGAATGGTATTCTTACGAAAATAAAAATGACAGGCCCCTGCGCGTAATGGTCAGAGGTCTACACGACTCCTGTAGTAAGGAGGATATAATGAATGAGCTTCAAGGCCGGGGCTTTAAATTGCTGGATGTTGTAAATATTTTAAAGAAAGAAATCAAATCCAATGAGCATGGGCAGGTGGTGACTACTAAGCAGTGTATCCCATTGTTTATGCTCACATTCGACAAACAGGAAGACCCAAAGTGTATGTTTGACATCAAGACGATACTCCATATATGATAAAAGTAGAAGCTCTGAGGAGGAATTCAAGGTCAATTCCTCAATGCAAAAGATGCCAAGGGTTCAACCATACTCAAGGCTACTATCGAAGGGAAGCAAAGTGCGTGAAGTGCGCTGGCAAACACTTCACAAAAGACTGCACTGTTAGTAGACAGACTGTGCCAAAATGTATTAATTGTAAAGGCGAGCATCCGGCCAACTATAGAGGGTGTGAAGTCGCCAAAGAACTTCAGAAACGGAGAAATAATGTTAACTCTAAACCAGACAGACAACTAATAAGGCGAGCGCAGCCCGCCAGTGAAAGGCAACTTGAACTGCAGCTTAATTCAAGGGAAACCAAATTCGGTGAAAAATCGTTCGCTCAAGTAACAACCAACAAATCCTTGAGAACTGTGTCATACGAAGCCTCATCCATAGGGCAAAAACTGGCTCATATCCATCATCGGCTAGAGGAGCAAAGTGAAATAAATAAAATCATATTGTACAGGCTCACCGAGCTAGAGAAGACTGTTAAAAACCAGTTTCAATAAGCAACAATACTGTATAACTTATGAATAGCCACATGGAACGCCAATGGGCTTCAAAATAAAATTCATGAATTGGAACTGTTTCTTAATAGTGAGAACATTGATATATGTCTTGTGTCTGAAACACATTTTACACAACAAAATGTAGTTAAGGTGTGGGGGTTTGATAGTTACTACACCAACCACCCATCAGGAATAGCCAGAGGAGGTTCTGCAGTAATTATAAAAAAAACTTTTAGCCATTCTCTCGATCTGAAGATACAACTTGCTATGATGCAAGTCCCTACGATTCTGGTCTATCCAAAAAATAGAGAATCCTACTCAGTTTCTGCAATCTATTGCCCACCACAGTATAGTTTGCACCACGTTGACTACATTGAGCTTTTTACCAGCCTCGGTCGCAAGTATTTGTTGGGTGGTGACTTCAATGCAAAACATACCTTTTGGGGCTCCCGCCTAATAACTCCGAGAGGAAAGGTATTGTATGAAGCTGGATGCAAACAAAATTGTTACTTCTATTTAACTGGAAGGCCGACCTACTGGCCAACTGACATCAGAAATCTGCCGGACTTGATTGACTTTTTTGTCGGAAGAGGGCTTGCAGGGTACTGCATTAGGACAGAAAGCTGTGGTGATCTCAGCTCTGACCACACACTGGTCAATTAGCGAAAAACTCTTGTTACGACAAACGGCTCCTAAGTTGACAAGTGAAAGCACAGACTGGGAGAGCTTCCGGCTGGAGCTGGAAGATAAAATCGAGCTTGCTGTGCCTATAAGAAACAGCAACGAACTTGAAGAAGAGGTGGAGAGGTTAGTCAATCACCTACAACTGGCTTCTTGGAACAACACCCCTGACCCTATCAACAAGCCGGTTAACAATAAAAAATTCTGCACCATTGAGGTCCATCTATTAGTGAAAGAGAAGAGGAAAGATCGACGGCGATGGCATCAGACGCGTGATCCAGCTGACAAGACCACGCTAAATCGTCTCACTAATGAGCTACGAGACACCCTGCGGCAAGTCAAGAGTGATGAAGTCAGCAACTATCTTCATGGTCTGACGGCAGATAAAGTAAATGACTATTCTCTGTGGAAAGCCACAAGTTCACTCAAGAGACCAAAAACACAAATACCATCCATCAGGGTCGGCAATCACACATGGGCTAAAACTGATAAAGAAAAAGTAGAAGTCATTGCAAACTATCTAGCAGATATCTTCACCCCTTTGCCTAGACAAACTGCCAGTGAAATACCATGTACTTACGGAGGACTGATAACCTGATGATTCGACATGTCACCTTCAAAGAACTTCAGGAAGAATTAACAAATGTTTCAAATAAAAAAGCTCCCGGGTATGATCTGAACACTGGAGAGATTCTGAAGGAGCTGCCACACATAGCTGTCATGATACTTCTCCACTTGCTCAATGCGTGCTTCCGGTTAAAATATGTTCCGAGACAGTGAAAGGTAGCTGAAATCTTAATGATTGCAAAGCCAGGGAAACCACTGAATGAGAAAACATCTTATCGCCCGATATCATTGCTTCCAGTGACATCAAAGATTTTTGAGAGACTGCTGCTGAAACGACTCAAACAAATAATTGAAGAACGAGGCTTGGTTCCAAACCACCAATTCGGCTTCAGGAGCAAACACTCCACTATAGACCAGGTGCATCGAATTGTAGAAGTAGTTGAGAAAACCTTGGAGATGAAGAGGGTATGCTCTGGTCTCTTCCTCGATGTTTCCCAGGCATTTGATCGTGTTTGGCACGGTGGCTTACTATATAAAATTCATCGAGATCTTGCAGAAGAATTCTGGCAAATACTAAAGTCCTATCTGGCAGACAGAATCTTCCGCGTCAAGCAGGGTAGGGAGTACTCTGGTTTCAGGGACATCGTTGCTGGGGTGCCTCAGGGTAGTGTCCTTTGACCGGTATTGTACCTCTTGTATACAAGGGACATACCAGTAAATGGGAATACAATTATGGCGATGTTTGCAGATGACACAGCTATCCTGTCTGTTGCACAAAATGAGGCTGACGCAACAGTTAAATTGCAGATCACCCTGGATATTGTTAGTGAGTGGACTAGGTAGTGGCGCATAAAACTTAATGAAAATAAATCTGCTCATATTATTTTTACCAATAAGGCAGAGAGCAAAACTGACCTCATAATAAATAGCCGGGTTGTTCCTAATTGTAAGGAGGTGAAATACCTAGGTTTAACATTGGACGCTAAATTGAACTGGAAATCTCATGTGAAGAAAAAAAGAGATGAACTAGATGTAAGATTCAGAATACTAGCATGGCTCATGAACCGGTATTCAGAGTTAAGCCCCTACAATAAACTCCTTGTTTATAAGCAAGTGCTAAAGCCAGTATGAACATACGGGTTACCACTTTGGGGATGCACCAAGAGCAGCAATTTACAAGTAATAGAACGCTTCCAAAATAAAGTGTTGAGAGCTATAGTGGGAGCTACATGGTATGTCCATAACTATTATATACTTAGGGAACTCAAGATGAAGATCGTGAGAGATGAGGCCGCTACTGCAGCAGTGAATCACTTCGGGCGGCTCCAGAAACATATGAACCCTGTAGCTATGCGACTAGCTCACAGGATACCAGTGCGTAGACTTAAGCGCACTAAACCTTTGGACTTGATTCCAGAGCAACATTAAGTTAGTCTCGTTCACTGAAACAAGACGAACATTGTAATCTCCATCAGAAAGCAAGTTGCTAGATAGGATTTATCTTAGTTGCAGTTTATAATAAATAAATTGAAAAAAAAAGATCCCGAAATGTTGATGGATGTAAAAAGCGAATATTCTTCAGATAACAATATGGAGGAAGAACCAATGGATGTTAATGTCTATGAGTCGCAGCCCACCTTTAGTGAATATGTGAAATCACCTAAAGGATGGCGTCAAGCCATAACATTTATAAAGAACACATTTAAAGGCAAGCTGTCTACAGAATATTTTTAAAATTTTATAAAGAAACCTAAACAAGTGGATAGTGTTTTTGGCGCGCACATAGAAAATGATAAATGGGTGGTTTGCGGATGATAAATGGAAGAGTTGGAAATTGAGGGAGATGATTTAATTATCGATGGTGTTAGGTATGCTGGTGTGCACGGTATTTATGAATTATTATTCAATGCCTGATGCATATATTTATACAGAAGATGATCTCATAAAATATCGAGACATTTTAGTAGCAATGAATGCGCACGGAGTTAATTATTTGTAACGTGTATTTTATTTTTGGTAGCTTTAATTCTTTATGAATTACAGTTGATTTTAAATATTGCAGTTTATAGTTACATATTTAGAAGATGACCTGCAAAGTCTTATTAAATTGAGATGCAAGGGATATGTGTGCTAGTTAAATAATTGCTCTCTTAAATCTTCAATTAAAACAAATCAAACATATTTTATTAACCCAAAAAGATAGAAATTACAAACCAAATACATATTACAGAAACATTGCATTAGTTACTGATTTTGAATATTTAACAATTTACTTATTTATATGGAAATTTACATATTAATAAATCAATGGCTCTATTTTCGAGTTTGCTTGCTGCTCTTTTCATAATTAATTCTTACAATTTAAAATGAAAAGAAATGCACCAAATGATGCATACATTACATTTAAATACCCATTGAAAAATTTAAAGTTTATTAATTCTGTACTAAACTGTTTAAGCATGTAAATTTTGTGATTGTTCACCAAAGTTTGAATTTGTTCACTTAGCTGTTTTAACAAGGTGTAGCCACGCATCCCTCTATTGGATAAATAATCATAATATTCGCTCGGTCATGATTTTGAAAAGGCTCCAGTAACTCCGCGTTCCATCTTCGTTCTTGGAGACGACCATTGCCTTCTATATCCTGATTTTCAAGAGAGTTAATTATCGCTAGCAAGCAAGCGTCCTAATTACCACGCATCAATTTCTGCGCAGACACTTTAATTTTAGTTTCAAACTATTCCAACAAAGGCCACTACCAACCAGAGATTTCATTTATTTCTAACAAAACACAATTTTCTTTTAGTTCCATTATTATTACATTTTGAATACATTCTCGTTCGTTTTCTGAAATTTTCTTTTTTTATTATGTAACACCATCTAAAATGTGTTACATATTTAGCCATCAGTAAATTGAAATCCAACAGAAGTAATAAATATACGAAAATAATTTCAAAATTATTTTCGGCCCAGAACCCTCGCATTCACATGGATTGGTCGAGAGGAAGTGGGTTAATTTTAAAAGAATATGAAGAAAATAAACCATCATATATTAATTTGAACGATCCTAATGAATTAGGCGAGCAATTAAAAATGCTAATTGCATCTCAGGCGGCAGGAAATACAGGACACGATAAAGAAATAATTTCAATAATTGAAGAGTTTAAGGAAGCAGGAATTATTGTTAATAAAAATAAAAGTGATTTGTAAAATGTTAGTCATTTGTTTTCTATTAGTCAATGTATGCACATCTTTGAAAATATGAGTGTTGATAAATTTGGACGACATTTGCATTCTTCTTATCGGCGAAACAATAGACGAGGACCTGCTGGAGTGAGATTTAAAATGACTAAAAGCGGTGACTATGACATGGAGAATAAATGGTTGACACATTTGAACGAAGCGAAAGATGATGAAGATGATGTTAATTTTAAAACGTTTAAAGAAAATACCTAAATTTAAAAACATATATTGACGGACACATAAATTATATTCGTAATGAAGTGGATGCTATAAAAAAGCATCAGGAAAGTATTTTAGATAAAAATAAAAAGACGGAACCGAAAGAGGCGAGTGAAGGAGATAGTGACAGATTTTCTGATAGTGATTTAGTACCTGAACCGAAAGAAACATTATTCATTACGCCTGCATCTGCAATAAGGAGAGGAAGAAGAAATGGAAGGCAATGACAGGAAAACAGTTTAGTGTGTATTAAGGAAGCGGCATAGTAGTTCTTTAACGAGTTTACCTAGAAAAATTTTAAATCGTATTATAGATTTATTACTGGTAGAATTACATACACCGGGATACCAATATTGTGGTCCTGGCACAAGATTGCAAGCAATATTGAGAAAAGGTGACCCTGGTATTAATAAATTAAATCAAGCCTGCAAAGATCATGATATCGCATATTCAAAATATTCGGATTCGCATCAATGATCCATTGCCTACGAGCAACTAGCTGATAGGGCTAGGCAGCGCATCACATACGCTAGTTTGGGCGAAAGAGCAGCTGCTTACGCAGTTACTAATATTATGAAATTAAAAAATAAATTAGACGGTGGAGCAAGAAAAAAAGCTGATATAAAGATACAGAGGAAAAAATAAAAAAGCGTGCAAAACTAAAAAAATTGTAACATAAGTTCTCAAACAATTAAAAAAATAGGTATACTAGTAAAAAGGGTAAAGGCTATTACCTGAAACCTCACAAAAGAGGGGCTGTAATAAAAAAATAATAAAATTACCAACAAGAGCAAGAAATAAAGATATATATAAATATGCCAAAAAATTGAACATTCCGAAATTCAGAGGAGTTTTTATCGCAACAATTTACCTCTTCAAATCAAAGTATATGAACATGGTGTTATAAATTTGGACAGTGTGCTAAGACGAGGTATGTATTGGGTTGCCTATCGAAAGATAAAACACAAAATTCGTTATTTTGACAGTTATGTTGATCGGCCTGCACCGACAGAAAAAATATTTTGAAACATCGACAGATAATGCCCCTATTTTCTATGATTACACAAATAAACAAACTTTAAAGTCGCACAATTGCGGTCATTTATGTTTAGCGTTTTTAACGAATAACATCAAAATCAACAAAGTGCTCTGTTTAAGCGGCAAAGGCTCGAACATCTCTTGTGACATATTTCCGCCCATAGATTTGGCCAACGATAAATGGAAAATTGGTTTAATTGATTTTATATCTTACAACACTATACCAAATATTGAAACAGATGTAAATGATAAATTTTATTATGGTAATAATAAAGTCATACAATTGCCTGAAGGATCTTACGAGATTGATAATATTGTTTCGTACTTAAGATGCAATTCATGAGGAAAACAAAAATATTAAATTCGAGCTGAGTGGAAATATCAATACATTGAAAATGAAAATATTTTGTTCGAAACCAATTAGATTTGACAAAGTGCACAGCATTGGACCATTACCGGGATTTAAAGCAGAAGAATTGCGTGCAAATACCTGGTACATTTCCGAAAATACTGTTAACATTAATAAAGTGGACGTAATACGAATAGTTTGTAATATTGCAAGAGGATCATATAGGATCGGTGTTGAAGGACATATTATTCACAAATTTTATTCGACCTTTGAACTTGGTTATAAAATTATTGAAAAACTGACCGCAGTGATTTATCTACCTCTAAACATAACAGGTCTACTTTATAACATTACAGTCCATCTCGAAGATCAGGTTGGTCAACTAATAAATTTACAAGAAGAATATATAACGCTTAGACTTCATTTGCGACGAACTGTTACCTAATCATGGTCTTAGTTTTGAATAGTAATACAAATTCCGACAATTTTATTGCACCAGTAGGCAAACGTCAGTTGACAGAGCACAAACTGACGAGAAGGAACAAAGAGTTTTTGGAATCTTTAGGGTATATTGTGAATAAAAAATGTTATGAGTAGATGACAAAACTATTTTTGACAAAACTATTGTCGATTTAGAATATCACACGCATCTATCATATGTACAAACAACATACGGTGAGAATGATGAGATTCGCATTCCAGTGCATCAACACAATATGTACACTTTGCCTTCTAAAAGTTACCTTTATATAGAAGGAGAATTTAAAGCATTTAAAGCGACAGACAATAGTGATAGTGATGATATCGAACTTATCAGCAATGTAATATCATTTCTTTTTGACGAAATTTGCTATGAAATTTGTGGAACAGAAATTGATCGAATGAAAAATGTTGGAATAACATCAACAATTAAAAACCTCTTAACCAACATTGAAGATGAGAAAAATATTTTATCTAATGCTGGGTGGACAATAACTATGGAACCTTTAAACATTTTAAAAAAATTTTTGTTTTGCATTCCTTTAAAAATGCTACTTGGATTCCCGGATGATTATGTACACATATTATTAAATGTTGAGCAAGAATTAGTATTACTCAGTTCAAATATATTCCATGCGATTATAACATGAGATGCTAAGAATAAAACAGAATTGAAAATTATGAAAATATTTTGGAAAAATCCATATAATCGAGTTGCTGATGATTATAATCTATCACTATTGAGAATCACCGATAATGATCAACCAATTTCACTAGGGTTTTGACGTTGGACGCTTATCGATAATCCTTCATTGCCTGTTTTAACTTGGACTGTGAAACTAACATCAAATAGTGAGAAGTCTCTTTACGTTTTTATCGCCTTCCAAACTGATAGAAGAAATGTGAAAAATAGAAATGTCGGACACTTTGATTTCTGTGATATTAATAATATTTAACCATATCTAAACTCACAATATTATCCATATGATAATTTTAATGGAAACACGGCAATTATACGACTTTTTTACAAGATTTCAGTCATATTATCACGGTAGCATCAATAGACCGGCTATTGATTTTGAAACATTTTTTGCAAAAACGCCTTTATTTGTTATAGACGGTTTACGACAAAATGAAACATTGAAAACTGGTACTGTTGATGTGCACATAGAAATTGAATGAGATAATAACATACCTGAGAAGACAGCCGCATATTGTCTCATCATCTAGGATGCTCTTGTTGAATACACACCTTTATCTGGCCTTGTATGTAAAATATTTTAATGTAATGTAATGTCAGAGGAATAATAATTTTTTTTTCAATTCTGTGTACATTTATTAATCTACATTCCGTTGTCACACTTTATGTTCATACAAATAGCTCTTGATTGTCCGTGGCAATGCCTCTTTTTTTTCACCGCCTACGCATATTTTCTAAAACAATTTATTCACTCTATCAAACAACAGTATTTCCACAAGGTTGGCTTGATAAAGATTATGTAATATCCCCTCCCAAAGTTGACGTTGCCATAGTTGTTACATTACAATTACTTCTCGTGATAGATTACTACTGCCTAGTTTAAAATGAATAAATTGTTGTTTCAATTGTGCCTTATTGAAGAATGTTCGTGCATAACAAGAAAAGATTATTTGGGTATGCTTGAATTACCCAGATTGATTATCAAGTGTTTACATGAATCTTTCAAGGAAGTTTTAATGACTTTAATCAAGCGCAATACTGATGGATACAATTTTTCATTATTAAAAGATAATATGACTTTAATTAGAAAGGATAGTGATCAATACGATTTTTTAAGAATGCATTTCAAGGACAGTTTATTGAGTGATGATTTCATAATGCTAATGAACCATCCAAAAATCGAATGTGTTGAATTTGCATACGTTGATAATAACATTTTATTTCAACATTTCTCTTATGATAATCGATATAACAATTTGTGGAGGAGTTGTATCCAAAAACTGCTTTACAGAACTGGAAATTACTTAGTGATTTTTCCAGAGTGTTAATAACTCACAGATATAAAAGAGAAGATAATTGGTCAATTTTGCAAAACATTATTTGGGACTCTAGCAGTTGGTGTGACATGTGTGTTTTCTCACCGTTGTTTCCAATACTCAGTGCCAAACAATACCGTGATATTGGAGTCATCGTCCAAAATCAATATTAGAAATTAGTATGGATAATTATCTTTTCTCAATGTAAAATGTAAAGGTGAATAAATAAATAAATTCTTTACACATATATTGATTAATTTATTTTTGTACAAACTGCATTCCTTTAGACAAAATAATTACTTATTAGCTAATCTACTCTATAAAGAATGGTTAACAAATAATAATTATCCATTATAAAATTATTTTTTCTAAAGAAAAATGGCCATGTGCCAAGATTCTCTTATCATCATCACCACAGAGAGCTAATTTATTTACAATCACTGTCTGTACAATATGTTTTTTTTTATTTGAATGACTTAATATCCCTTCTTGTTTTAGTAAAAACATTTAAGCATTTCTTATAATCATCAACATTTATATTTCTAAGTACTGCTTTTGTTATGCCTTTAGATTTTTTTTCAATAGTATTCACAGTTTTGAATGTATATAATTTAGCTCTTAGTCCGACATACCAACACCTTTGCATTCGTCTTTAAAACAACCTAATGTTTTTGCATTATCTGTAAAATAAACTATATGATTTTGAGGAATTTCTGACATCTCTAAATGTCTTCTCACCTCTTGGTTTTCCTTAATATTTTTATAAAAATTTTTAGTCGAAATTTTATAAAACAAACTGTCTGTATCCATACAAAGAAGTTAAATTTTAGAGTTGTACGAATCTTTCATTACATCATAATGCATTTCATACATGTGTGTTTTACTTATTTCCAAAACACTAAACCTTATATATATTGGTTTGTTAAAACAGATGGATTCTTTTTCTGATTCAATTGCACAAAGATTCATCATAAATTATTTGATTTAAGAAAGTAGGTTTCACAATCAAATAATTCAATTTTTTTCTGAACTCACAAGTTTCAAATTCTTTCTTTTCCTTATATTTTCAATCGTTTTATCAAACATTGCATTAATTACAAATTTATAAAAATTTTTTTCAAAATCATTTTTAGCATTTTGTCTTTTTTTCGTGTTAAATAAAACATATGACGATAGCCAAGCACTTTGTCTGAATTGCATAATTCTATGAATTATTGTAAGTACTAAACCATGTCGCAATGCTTGTTTTAAATTAACATAATGACAGACATAATTTGTCTTATCTTCTAAAGTAGTTAACAATTTTGGTTTACTGCCCGGTGGACATTTGTTTTGCGATGAAAATGGCAGTTTATTATCACGACTGTGCAAATTATGTGGATATATAATATCAACTTCTATATAATATCAACCTGTGGGAGAATCATCCTCTATTGACAGAACATCAAATGCCTCTTGTTCGAGTCAGCGCTCGAAGTTTGAATTTGCTTTGATCTACCTAACAGCTGTGCCGTGACGTATTGGTCACTTGATCTCTGACACGCTAATCGATATTGAAAAAGTATTGATTTTCTTTGATGAATGCTACGCACCCCCACTCCCTTTTTATTCTAGGTACTGTTTCCGCTTCAGCACACAAAGGAGAAGCGGTCTGTCCCTCGACTAGTGCAGTCCTACGTTAAACCGCGCCGCTTATTTTCGCATGGGTTTTGTTTCAGACAATTTAAAGTACCGCTTTCGCTCGTTAATTGTGCTTCAGGTGCGGACCGCGTTAATGAACATTTTAATGAACATTTTAACTGTATATTTTCGCCGTGTTAGTAAAAGTGTCGCCCGATTTCGCCGGTTGCGCAATCTTAGTGCGAGTACTCGCGGCAATAAGCTAAGTGCTCTGTAAGCTTAACTTTTACGTTTACTCATAATTTCAATTGAGTTTTTTAGTTGCGTGATCGCCTTCAAGAATTCTACGCTGCCTAAGACGACCACAGTACTGTGGAGACTTCACCTCGATTCCAACGTTGCATCACTTCTTACCTAGGGTAAGTGCGTAGTTAAGGAATATGAACAATTTATAATTTATTTGTATTAAATTCAGTGTCGTTGCGTTTTTATTGTTAAATGACTCGGTTTTGCTCAGAACTGTGCTTAAACTTGCTATGTTAAATATTAACGTAAATTACGCAATCCAGAGTAACCTTGTTAACAATAGGGTTTACCGCACCTCGTGGTTTTATTTCTAACCTTTTTAATCTGCGGATTAAACATTGGTCCCCACTGGGCCGGATTATTTGAATTATTTCAGTGACCTAGGGTTGTTCTTTAAATTTCACGATAATTGTATTAGTGACCACGTGGTTCCTTTGTAACCAAATTAAACATTTGTTGAGTTATTTCAGCGATAAAAATTTACAAATTTAAAATTTTTAAAGCTGTGACTAACGTAACCAGGTGCTTACCGCGACGTGGAGAAATGTGCGTCACATCGATACAGGAAAACGGTAACGATAAATACCGGTGCCACATTGCGCAATAAGCCACGTGGCTCATAGTTGCATCGATCGATACACGAGTACGAACAAGGAAGTGTTTATGCTTGCTACGACTTACAAATTCTATACAGTCCACTTTATTATCGCGTTTGAACTTATAATGAGTTTTAAATTTTAATTGTTTGCGGTTTTGAAATTTATTATTAAAATGGAAATTAATACGGAGTATTATTTGTCTAAATTGAGAGATATTGTAGGCGAGCTGGAACAAGTGAAAAATGTGCTTAACGATAAAGAAATACCAGAAGGCCTCGCACGGGAAATTCGTCGAATTCAATCCAATTTTATTGAAACTTATGATATATTGGAGAAAACGTTCGCCAGTCAAGTTGCCGATCTTGCTGAAAACGCATTTAAAATTAAAAAGCAATTTCAAGATATGTATTTGCCAATGTTGGCTAAATATCCGAGCATTATTAAGACCGAGGTGAAGTTAACCTCGCAGGTCAACCCCGGCACAAGTTCGCCTCACTTACCTAACCTTACAATGCCTAGCTTTTCAGGCAATAGTAATGAATGGATTGATTTTATAACAATGTTTGACTCAATGGTACATTGCAATAGCAATATTAATGCAATACAGAAATTTCAGTATTTAAAGTCAGCGCTTAAAGGAGACGCGTTAGCCATTGTTACGGGACTTACAATATCTGAGCATAATTATGATATCGCATATCAAGCCTTACGCAATCGTTATGCTAACCCTCGCCGTTTAGCTGATCATTATTTTCAAATCATTAAAGACTTTAAGCCTATTAAGAACGCGTCTCAGAGTGAACTTAATCGATTTTTAACCGCACATTCAAATGCTGTGTGCGCAATAAAGGCTGTCCAGTTGAACGACTTAGCGGACTTCTTGCTTTTTCAAATGTCTGTTGGTAACTTGGACGTACAGACTCGACTTAACTTTGAAACCAGATTGGGAACAAATCAAATGCCCACGTACAGACTTTTAAATGATTTCGTCACTGAGCAGGCTAGGGCAATGGAGTTGCTCAATCAACCCTCTGCCGCGACTGCAGTTAACTCAAGATTAGGTCAGCAACCTCGAGTGATGGTCTCTGCGTTGAATGACTCAAATAACAGCGGTGCCCCTAATTTAAATATTGAACCTGTCGAAGCTAACCTCGAAGCTGAACATAGTCCAACGGTCCAGCCGTCGACGTCTTATGTTAATGCGGCTACGTCTCAAATGCTACCACGCACTTATGCGCCCAGACCTGTGATGCAGAGCCCCATACGGCCGTCTGCAGGAGGGAGACAAGGAAATGTGCCGCCAATTATGAACGCGCCTAGGCTTTCAGTTTTCCGACATCGGTTGCCACCGCTTCACATGGCTCAAGCCAACATATCAACCACTCATACTGGGATGTGTTATTATTGTGGCTCAAACCATAATGTTTTTAATTGCCAGTCGTTTCTGGAATTAACTGTGTCCGAACGTAAAAGTGCCATTGGAAAATTACGACGTTGTTTTAACTGTCTTGGATCACACTTTCAGTCCAAATGTAAATCTATGAAACAGTGTAAACAGTGTGGAGAGTCACACCACACATTGTTACACGACAACTCTCCTGCACAACAATGACTAGTTTTACCGCGACACCCTCGTTCAACAGCCAGACCCGACCTCGCTACTCGATCGCTACCGCATGCTCTTTCTTGTAATATTGAAGCTTCTCTCGCCCTGTTAGGCACCGCGCAGGTCATCATTCAGGACCAATTTGGCCGACCGCTTCCATTTAGAGCACTTATAGATCCAGGCAGTCAAATCTCTGTCATAACTAAGCATGCGAGCACTCTGTTGAATTTACCCGCTCGGAAATCAAATCTTTCTTTGATTGGTGTCGCAGCCAAGACAACCCGCATTCATGAGTACGTCACTTTGCTTATTTTCTCGAGACATGACCCCGGTGTCATGCTGACCGCAGAAGCCGCTGTGCTTCCCCGCATTACTGACCCGCTTCCATCTACCGCTTTGGCGCCTTGCATACGCGCTCAATATCAGCACTTACCGCTGGCTGACCCTCAGTTCGACACCCCTTCCGGTGTTGACATCATTCTAGGTGCTGACATTTTCACACAGATACTTGTGAACGGACCTTGCAATATTATCCACGGACAACCCTCGGCACTCAACACCAGGTTAGGTTTGGTCATCATGGGTTCCATACCTTATAGCATGCCTCAGCAGCCACGTGTATTCATCACTACTCTGAAGTCAATCGATGACAACATTAGACGCTTTTGGGAAGTTGAGGAAGTCGCACCAGCAAATCACCTCAGCCCTGAAGATCAACTGTGTGAAGAACTGTTCGCAACCACCACTGATCGTGACGCAACGGGAAGATACATCGTAGCACTCCCATTTAAGCCGGAAGCTATCTCGCTCAAGTCTAACCGTAACACTGTTCTTGCGAGTTATCATGCGTTAGAAAAGCGTTTAAACCGCCAGCCTGAGGTAGCCATACAATATCACCAGTTTATGGCCGAGTATATCGCTCTAGGGCACATGTACCCTGCCCTCCAGGCTTCCGACTATCTTATTCCGCACCATTGCGTATTTAAGACCACCAGCTCTACTACTAAGCTTAGAGTGGTATTTAACGCGTCATCACCCGATTGCCACGCAAACACTCTGAATCAGCAAATGTTATCCGGTCCTAAACTGCAAAAGGACTTGGCTAATTTAATCATCTCTTTCCGTTTATATACTTACGCTGTTTGCACCGACATCAAGATGATGTACCGTCAAATTTTGGTCCGACCTGAGGATCGTTCGTACCAGCACATACTTTATCGGTCTTCACCTCAATCACCGTTAATCGAGTATGAGCTAGCTACGGTCACCTATGGCCTAACTCCTTCCGCTTACTTAGCTCTGCGAACGCTGGAACAACTAGTAAAGGATGAGGGAACCCGCTATCCTACAGCCTCCGAAGCAATCCCTCATCAGACCTACGTAGATGACGTCGTCGCTGGAGCCGACACGCCCGAGGCCGCTAAGACGCTAATACAAGAACTTATTGACATTTTCGCTCGCGCCGGCCTGGAACTCAGAAAATGGTCGTCGAATGAACCCTCGCTACTCGCAACGCTACCCTCCTCTCACTTGGAAAATCCGCTGTTGTTTCAGGACGAATCCGCTGCCATTAAAATATTGGGCTTGCAATGGAACCCCTCGTCAGACTCGTTCTCGTATCAAACTCAAACTTTTACGCTGGTGCCCACAAAACGCACCATCTTATCCTACGTCGCTCGCACCTTTGACCCGCTTGGCTTCTTAACGCCTATTACCTTTTGGATTAAGTCTTTTCTTAAACGCTTGTGGTTGGAGAAACTGGACTGGGACCAGCCTCTGCCAACCCCTCTACTCGATCAATGGGACAGCTTCATTGTCCATTTCGCTTGTTTGTCCGATATTCAAATTCCTCGCCATGTAGGCACGCGATCAGCTAGTCATCGCATCGTTGGGTTTTGTGATGGTTCCGAAGCAGGCTATGCTGCTTCTATCTATTTGAGATCTGAGCTTAACGGGTTTGTCAACGTCAGCCTGTTGAAAGCTAAAAGTAAGGTAGCCCCTGTTAAATTACTTACCATACCTCGTTTGGAACTTTGCGGCGCAGTACTGCTGGCTAAGTTATACAAATCAATTCAACCAGCTCTTGATTTCATTCCAATCGCTAACACTATCTTCTTTACTGATTCTGAGATAGTACTTCATTGGATTCAGACCCCGCCTCATCAATTGAAAACTTTCGTAGCTAACCGCATCACTGAGATTGTGTCAATCACCTCCATGGATCATTGGTTTCATGTCTCGACTCTTGATAACCCCGCAGACGTCGCGTCTCGCGGTTGTTTGCCTGATCAACTTGCTACACACCCGCTCTGGTGGCATGGACCTCCTTGGTTATTACATTGTCCTACCACTTGGAATCTGTCTAGGCCTAAAGGCACTAACCCGGATCAGACGGAAACAAAGGTTGAGGCTAAGGTTAATTGTACCGCTGTGCAAGAGCCCAACCGTCTTATGGAAATCATTGAGAAACATTCGAGCTTAACTACTCTTCATCATGTTTTCGCGTATGTATTACGATTCATCGATCACTGTCGCAACAAGAGCCTGGCGATCGGCCATCATCACAACACACGCTATAAGGCCAAAGCAGCCTCAGTTAAACCTACGCTACGACCGCTGTCAGTACAGGAGTTGGATAACGCAAAAGCTGTATGCGTTAAGCTGGTACAAACCTCTGTCTTCAGTGAAGCTCTGCAAAAGCTTCAAACTGGTAAACGCGTCAACGACCATTTACGTAGCCTAACACCATTTATCGACGCCCATGGTCTACTCAGGGTGGGCGGTAGACTTGATCATTCGGCTCTTAGTTACGATTCTAAACACCCGCTTCTGTTACCAAAGCGCCATCATTACGTTGACCTCATCTGTGACCATTATCACAAGCTGGCCTTGCATGCTGGACCGCGTACCACTCAAGCCTTGATCAACAGTGAATTTTGGGTCATAGCTCTGCGTTCATTACTTCGCCAACGCATCCATGCGTGCATTCGATGTTTCCGCATGCAAACTAAACCACGCCAGCCCATGATGGCACCTTTGCCCTCATCGAGAGTTACGCCGTCTCCACCTTTCTATAGAGTCGGGGTAGATTTCGCTGGACCTTTTGACACAAAGGCCAACCATTTGCGCACCTCCAAGCTATTGAAAGCTTACCTCTGTTTATTTGTATGTATGACCACTAGAGCAGTTCATTTGGAATTGGTGACCGACTTATCTACTGATGCCTTCCTCGCCGCATTACACCTCTTCACCGCTAGACGAGGTTTACCATCAGAAATTTATTCCGATAACGGCACGAATTTTACTGGCGCTGCTAACCGACTTAACGATGTCTACAAGTTTCTGGACCGCTCTAGCTCACTTATTGAACGCAAACTAGCTGACCAACGCATCAGTTGGCATTTCAATCCTCCGGCTGCCCCTCATTTTGGCGGACTTTGGGAAGCCGCTGTCAAATCCGCTAAGTTGTTATTGCGACGCACTGTAGGCAACACCACTCTCACCGCTGAAGAGCTATCTACTCTGTTCATCAGGATAGAAGCCATTTTGAACAGTCGTCCTATTTTCGAAGTTTCGCCAGACCCCAGTGAAGGAGCGTCCTTTCTCACTCCTGGGCATTTTCTGATTGGCCGTCCACTACTGTCACTTCCCGAAGAATGTTATACTGAGCCTCCGCTTAAATCTCGATGGTCTATGCTCCAACAGATGTCCAACCGCTTCTGGAAATTTTGGTCCACTCAGTATCTACACACTCAGATTCAACGACACAAGTGGAATAAGGACTCGACGCCACTCAAGGAAAATCAACTCGTCTTCATAACTGGAGAACACTCAAGCCCCCTTCATTGGCCTATGGGAAGGATCATCAGTCTGCATCCTGGAAAAGACCACGTCTCTAGAGTAGCTACGATCCAGACCGCTCACGGACAGCTGAGACGACCAGTCAACAAGCTCGTCGGCTTTCCGCTTCATCCTTAGATTTTCACCGCTTGTCTACAGCCTCTTTCTTCGGCGTTCTTGCCCTGTTGATTCTTTTGGTCTTTTTCGTTTTCCCTGCCACTTTTTTCTTCGGCACCCTCGGGTCCCGGTGCTTTATGGTTCTTCGCCCCCCACCCACCTGGCGGATTAAAAACATTCGTTTTGGTGGGCGGTATGTTCGAGTCAGCGCTCGAAGTTTGAATTTGCTTTGATCTACCTAACAGCTGTGCCGTGACGTATTGGTCACGTGATCTCTGACACGCTAATCGATATTGAAAAAGTATTGATTTTCTTTGATGAATGCTACGCACCCCCACTCCCTTTTTATTCTAGGTACTGTTTCCGCTTCAGCACACAAAGGAGAAGCGGTCTGTCCCTCGACTAGTGCAGTCCTACGTTAAACCGCGCCGCTTATTTTCGCATGGGTTTTGTTTCAGACAATTTAAAGTACCGCTTTCGCTCGTTAATTGTGCTTCAGGTGCGGACCGCGTTAATGAACATTTTAATGAACATTTTAACTGTATATTTTCGCCGTGTTAGTAAAAGTGTCGCCCGATTTCGCCGGTTGCGCAATCTTAGTGCGAGTACTCGCGGCAATAAGCTAAGTGCTCTGTAAGCTTAACTTTTACGTTTACTCATAATTTCAATTGAGTTTTTTAGTTGCGTAATCGCCTTCAAGAATTCTACGCTGCCTAAGACGACCACAGTACTGTGGAGACTTCACCTCGATTCCAACGTTGCATCACTTCTTACCTAGGGTAAGTGCGTAGTTAAGGAATATGAACAATTTATAATTTATTTGTATTAAATTCAGTGTCGTTGCGTTTTTATTGTTAAATGACTCGGTTTTGCTCAGAACTGTGCTTAAACTTGCTATGTTAAATATTAACGTAAATTACGCAATCCAGAGTAACCTTGTTAACAATAGGGTTTACCGCACCTCGTGGTTTTATTTCTAACCTTTTTAATCTGCGGATTAAACACCTCTAGTTCTTTAACTGACTTCCATTTAAAACAATCATAAGACATGAATATGGTCATGCTCCACCCATATAAATGTGTAGTGTCAATATGAGCTAAACAAGAAGATGGCTTGTCTATATCAAATTCATCTCCCAATAGATAATTATTAGCATCTGCATGCCTCGTCACGCATGCAGTTGTTCCACCTCTGATACCATTTTCTATGAATAAGTACTTATCATAATCGACAAATAATTCTAATTCAATATTAGTAAATTTTAACATAGCATCAAATGTCAAACCAGGCAGTGTAAAATAATACGCACAGTTCAATCCATAATTGGATATAGACAAGTGTAAAATTTTCAAAAATATCAGCTAACAATAAAACATTTATTTTAAGGTAAAGATTGGTATATTCCCCTAAATTTCTACATTCGAAATGACTCTACACATCTTGCGCATATTTGTACTCAGCATCTGTTATAAAAATTAATTTTTGTTGGCAATTCAGTATCTTTTAATTTGTCCCAACAATATGTATAATTATAAGGATAAACACCTTTTCTTGTTACAAACGGTAAATCATTTACAGAAAAATGTTTATATGTATGTTTAAAGTTGTCTTTAGGCAAATTATTTGCTAATTTACTAAGACTTGTATTCATAAATTTATATGTGCCTATAAACTGTAATGCAACGCCATTAGTTGGTTTTTTTGAAAATGTTATATATTTTTCATTAGTGTTTGGTATTACATAAATTTTGTTTGAGTCACAACCTAATTGTCGTACAATAAAATGACCATCATAATTAGAACTCCCATGAATAAAGACCTAAATTTACCAGTAATTCGGCAATAGTTTCTTACTGCTGTATTAGTCATTGTGAATTCATCGATACAAGACTCACATTTAGTAGTTGTTTTAAATTTATGCTTTTCATCTTTATTTAATTCCCCCATTGGAATATTTATTTTATAAATTTCACCAATAGTATTTGCAAAAGATATGAGATGAAACATGAATTTATTGGCAACATCTGAAACCTGATATATGTACGGGTCTGTGAGTAATTTTTCTAAAATTTCTGGCGCTAAGGACGATGCATCTTCATCAAGAACTAAATATACGCCAAATGACATTGGTTCGTGAATATCATTAGGTATTACATGGTTACTAATTTGTTTATTTATTGGTTTCAACAAACATTCAAAATCTGCGTTCACGACAAAAGTACTCTAAATTTATAATGGAAATTTTTTAATTTCAAAATATTATTTTCTTCTGTAGGCATTTTCACTTTTACAGTTTTTGTATTTTCACATGCTTTTAAATGATTTGCTAAAAGTAAGTCTTTATTTTGTCCACTATAATGCGTTGACCATCTTCTACTAAAAACTGATTTGCGCTTATGTTTATTTAGTTGATTGTTTAATAATCATGAAAAATGTGCAATATAAGAATAATGTGCATGTCCAGAATGGTTTGTTAACATCAATAAATCATAATGTTTTTCTTAATATTTTTAATAATTCTTAATGGGTACACTTCATTATCTTTATTTAAACCATACACATTAATACTTATACCTGAATTATTTTTTTCAAATTTACTAATCTGCTTTAAAGGTGTTGGAAAGTCAATACCTTGTAAATCAAACATATCCATTATCTTAAAATATCTATTGTTAATTATACCAAGATTTTGCACATCAGTTTTTATATGTGGAACGAGAAGTGACCATAAAAAACATTAATCGTCATGAAAATTTTCAGGATTAATTACAGCATTCTTATTTTATATACATTTTGGTAAAGATATGAACTTCCACCTAACAGAATGTATTTACTAAATCGAATTATAATTCCATCAATTCTATCTAAAGACCAACCACCTCCTTTATCTAAATATTACTAGTCTTCGGTGCATAATTTTCAAAATAAAACTTCTAAAATATCTGAAAAATCTAAATCTTCGGAAACAGGAGTATTTTTTGTTTTAAAATATTGCAACTGCCTTTCTTGTGTTAAAATTTTTACATAAACAGCATATTAAATTTTAACATATTGTAAGTGGCTAATAAATCTACAATTAACCATATCATTTTTGTGTTTAGTGCGTCTCAACAACAAACACATCTCTAACAGCTGACGTATTTTCTAAGTAAAATGTTTTTAATTTGCCTCTAAAAGCGTTGATTCCTTTCTACAAACTCATCATTGTTCTCGACATTATCATCATCAACATCCATTTGTTCAACGGGGCTTTCATCCATTATTATTATAAATTTTTAAAAAAAAGAAGCGACTATTTAGTTCACTGAAATAATAAACTATTTTCTATAAATTTCATGACGTACATTTTTTAATAATTTTTCATTTCACCTACAACATATATGTATATATATATATATATATATATATATATATATATATATATATATATATATATATATATATATATATATATATATATATATATATATATATAATTATTAGTATTTAATTACATTACAAACACCTAAACTAATTTTAAAAAAATGTTTTTATCAATTGAAATAATGTCATCGGTTACATTTTTTATTTCACTTACTCTATCAGCAACAGTGCGTATTATTTTATATAAAATTTCAAAAGATCATCATTAGAGTTATTGACAACTAAATAAGCCTTTTGGGGAACTTTTGTCCAATACTGTTTTTCACTTATACATTTTTTCAAATTATTACAATCAGTAATTTCAATTTTAATTAAATGTGACCCCACCTCTCCAGCAGTGATCATTCTTCGTTTTTTGCCATCTTTAGTAATCTGTACAGTTTGTATAACATCAGCAGAAGCTGTTTTTTTAGATACTTTAAAATATTTATCTAAATCATCCTCTGATGTTTATATTTACAATGTCATTAGAACTATGTTTTTGTTCCTTTTAATTTTATTCATTACAGGATTTATATAAGTCATTGCTGATTTTAAATTTTGAATTGAAAATTTTTTTTGTACTTCAAGTTTTCTTCCACCAAAATTGCAAGAAACTCGTTAAATGTTAATTCTTTATCTAAATATGCATCAAAGATTTTCTGTGAGAATACATTGCTACTAAAATATGATTTAGCTGCTAAATAAAACGATTTCATTTCATAAAATAATTGAAACAATTCTCTTTCTAAATTTCCAAAATCTTGTAGTGACTTACTTATGTGTTTGCACATAACAACCAATTGTTGGCCATTGTCAATCCGGCCTTATACAATGATGTTAATATATAAAATAATGATTTTATATTATTTACTTTACTACTACTATTATTAAAGACAATAATAATAATAATAATAGTCCTGGTTCTTTAACCTCCATTATGTCTTCCATTTTGAATATTTCATTTTCTGCTTGATTTTGTTGTGACGTAACTATAAAATACAAAAATAATAATAATATACTGAATTTACTACTACTACTATTATTAAATATACTGAAAACAATTTACATTTGTTTCTTATCACTAGATACAAACTCTGAATTCCCCTCTTTGTTTTTTCTAAGTGAACAATTTCTACTAATTTTGGATAAGCACAAACCTCACAAATCCACTGAGCAATTTTATCACCCTTTCTAACATAAAAATCGTTATTTGAAAGATTAAATAACAACACCTTTACATTCCCTGTATAATCCCTATCAATCACAACTGCCCCCACGTGAATGAAATAATTAGAAGCCCACCCAGATCTAGGGGCAATACGCCCATATGTATTATTAGGTAGAGAAATTGCTAAATCTGTTTTCACTAAACATTTACCAAATTTAAGAACAACATATTCATAAGCACTTTTTAAATCAAAACCTGCAGATAATTCGCTTCAATTTTCGGGTGAATATGCATTTTCTGTTAATTTTACAAATCTCAATTCCATATCTGAAAATAATAAAAGCTATATTTAAAAAATATTTATCGTAAACAGCAAAAATCCTGATAAGGAAATAAATTTACCTGTAAATTCTTTCCTTCTATCAAAAAAAATTACCGCAAACTCATAACCATAACACAGAAATGTATTCAACTGCAAGCTAGAGAGAATAGTGAATGGAAGACGTTTATAAAGGAAACTGCAGTCTGCACATACACGTGCTGTATTTTAATCAAGGTTGAAGGTAGTAGGTTGTTTTTTTAAAAAATATTATTGTTGACATGCACTGTATTCTAATAAAAAATTGGACTTCACACATTTTAGTGTCTGACTTTCTTTATTGAGGTTACGCCAAGCACGGTTACTAGTTCTAGCGTCCGTGACGCCAAGGACATAAAAATCTAACACGGGCCATATTCTATTTAAAAATTTAACTTCAAACTTTTTAGCGTCTAGCGTCTGACTTTTCCTTAATGAGGTTACACCATGGACATAATAATTACCGATTCGCATTTCCGTATTCAAATTAACTTGAAGTAATTATTATTTATTTTGTAAAAATAAACTTTTTAACTTGTTTAAGATATTAGCATTGTTAGAGTTTAACTTACTACAGTCAATAACCAAAGACATCTAACCCATTTACCTGTGCTTTAACAATTGTCTTTAAAAATTCATTGTAGCCTAAAATAGTGTTATTCTTGAAGAAATATAACAATCCATCTATAAATCTAAAAACGGATTCCATATTACTAGGTAAGAATGATAATGTATCAGAAATTAGTCCATAACTCTTAATTTGAAAACTATATTCACCTATAAACATATAATAGTTTGTATTAAAGAAAATGAATGTATTTCCTTTATAACTGTTTACGACTCCATTTATAATCATTGAAGATCTACCTCCTAAAATTGAAATATGTTTTGGATAACCACTAACAAGTTTTAAAGATGGAAAATCTAACAGCTTGTTAGATAAAAATAGCTAAAAATATATTGATCAGCAAAAAAAGACAATTTGTTCAGTTAGTCTCTGATAAATAAAATAAAAAACCCGTTTAAAAAAACCAAATCTGTATGCTTTTAAGTAATTTTAAATGCTTGTTTCGTTAATTTTTTTACCTGACGCGTTGCTAAAATAAAATACAATTTTAGTACTTTCTTATGCCACTTTTCAGAAGATACCCGAAAAAAATAAATTGTGTCTTTAAAACAGCATCTAGGTATTCGCATAAATTGTAAATTTTTCACGCCCAGATGAACATGAAGATGACCTGCTGTCGAACGCCCGCGAAACGAAATACAATTTTTTAACAGCGTAAGATGTAATAATAAGTAATAATACGGCTCTAAAATCGATCGGTGACGATGTATGCAGGAAGAAGACTCCAGCAAAACCAGGACGATCACAGCCATTCCAGTGAGAGTTTTTATGGCAAGTCAATTTTAATATCATTTACCATTTATTAAATATAGTGAAAGTTTTTCTAAATTCATGTACTATAATTTCAAAATATGTAAAAAACTTATTCTATTATTGAAAATTAATAATTTAAGGAATATATAAGCAAATGATTAATTTTGGAACTGTATTACCATCATTGATAATGAATTGAAAATAAGTTGAAATATTAAGCAACAAGTTCTATCATCTTGAGATAAATTAGAAAATTAACGTTTTACATAAATTCGTGTATTATTCAATCAACTGTTAAACTTGATGCTAAGATGAGACTTACAAACAATTAAGAATTTTATAAGAAATTTGAATTAATATTAAGTGTAAAGAATTGCATATAAAATTGCTAGAAATACAAATAGCAAAGATTTACAGGAATTTAACGTAGAAAGATATATAATGTAAGAGAAATGGAAATCTCAATTTATATTTTAATTTTTAAAAACTATTAAAACACAAGTAAGAACACACGAAAATTGTTTCAAAATTATTAAACATAACATGTGCTAAAAGTAATAAATAAAAATTGTATGAAATTTTTCCAACCAGCAACCAGTAAAAAACTAATTAATTAAATTAAAGCCATAAGAAAGTTATAGATAAAATTTTAGTATATCAAAAGTATAAAATATGTTTAAACCAATGGTTGGTCTTTGAAAAACAAAGGCCAGGAATTTATTCACTATCAGATCACGCTCGACACACCACAGGTGCCAGGATTTGGTAAGTCGGGTGCGATCATATTTTGACCGCGGCTATACTAGAGCGTTTCGGCCCTACAGTGTTTATCATCACCAGACACAAATAGATAGGTCGTGGAACGTGAACTTTGGGGACAAGGTTTCTGCTCCCTAGATGTGTAACAAGAAAGGTTTGGCCGCGGCAGTGTGTGTTGTGTGTTTATTAGGTGTTTTGCGTAGGTCGATTTTGGGTTTGTTACAATCACATCCATACACAATAACATAGACCTCATTCACAAAATTAAAGGCCTCCATATACTGTACCACACAACTCCACCATTGCCTCATTTGACATAAAAAACCTATACACTAATGTCCCAATAGAACAAACACTCCAAATACTCTAAAATATGCTCACATCACACAACACTCCGCATAAACTCACACATGAAATCATCACACTCACCAAACTCATCACATCACAAAACTACTTCACTTACCAACACAAATTTTACACACTTTACCAACTCAAACTTCTATTCACAACCAGATGGCCTACTCATGGGAAGTTCTATCAGTAGTGTCCTATGCGAAATTTTTCTACAACACATAGAAAACACCAAGATACTCACAAACAATATCATTTACTGGCACAGATACGTCGATGGTATCGTAATACTATACAGAGGCAACTCCCGTCAATGCGAAAAACTCCTCACCTACACTAATAAAATACACCCAAAACTCCACTTCACTTCAGAAATTGAAACCAACCGATCCCTAAACTTCCTCGACCTAACCATAACAAAAAGCCACACTCAAAAACACAGCTTCAACATTTACAGGAAACCCATAACGACAGACGCACTTATCCACAACACCTCAAACCACCCTATCCAACACAATACACAAAATCAAAGTACAAACATATTAAACGAACAAGCACAATACAAATCACACATAGGCCTACTCTTTGATACTATCGAAAACCTACCTTTAAAACCGTCACCGCTTGACCCAACATCTCCAAGCAGAAGACACTGGTGAAGATCGGCACATAGCGATCGAAAACGTCCTGTCTCATTAAGTATTAAAAAATTTACCAAATTTAAAGTTCGGATAGTCATAAACCATTGTTTAAGTGATTAATAAGTTTCACCGAACGTAATGGACTACAAAATTCAAGAAGGCAATTACACTAACCGGACCATCAGTTAAATTAATTTATTAATAATGAAACAAACAAAAATACACATTTTACAATTAAAAATATTGTAAGTTACACAGTAAGATCAACTGAATGAAGTGTACTGTCCGACTGCAAGGAGAAAATAATTGGAGAACTATGTAGACAAGTTTGTGAAACATCTTCTTTTACCAGACTTATAAAAAGTTTAATTGGTAAAGTTTAAATTATCAATGCAATCTCAACACATTTCAATATAAAAACAACAGTTCAGTATGTCCACTAGCCTACATATTCACTCATTTGCATACTTTTTTGATGAATGTATGTCCTTAAGGGGAGCTGGTTCTCCTTTTATTTTCTCATGAAACTTATCACAAGTTAGTCTAACATTGTACTTCAGCATAACCATTACTCTTAACACTTTCAACACAGCGGCGATATTGGTGATCTCATCACACTACTGTCTGTTTTTCGTTAACTTCCAGCTCTGACGGCAGTGGAACGCCATGCGGGTTGCATAGCTTCTCGTAGCACCTAATTATCGAGCCCGTTGTTTTAAAATGTTCAATTGAAACTACAAAAATTAGAATGTATATCGTTTTATGGGGTTTTAAAAGTTTTATGTAGATTCAAAGTGGTAATATCTTTTTTAATAGGAAAAATTAAGTATAATTATTAGGAAGCAATTCTTTGGTAATTTTAATTGTTTATAGAACTTGTTTGGTGTAGTTTTAGGTTCATTATATTTTCTTACTAAATTTTGAAATTCGTCATCTCTTGGATATATAATCGTGTAATGTATGTAATGTATTTGCAAGAAATAATTTTTGTTGTTTAAATTTTTATTAATTTATTATTTACGGCCTTATTAATCCTATGACCCACAGTTTCTACGACAATGTTAATTTTGTAAGTTATCAAATGAACATAATAAATTACAATGAAATATAACTAACAGCAATATAACCTAATTATATGTTATCAAATTGTAGTAAAAAGTAATATATAAGTTAGTACACTGCTAAAAAATGTATTATGCAATTATAATTTCTAATATATTAGATTAATAACTTAATAACTAAGGTATATCTAATAACTATGATACCAAATAATTTCAATTATTTAAAATTAATACAAATAAATTTCTCATTTAAACCATTTTAAAAATATTTAGCCATGTACAAATGTTAAAATTAATTTTTTATGAAATATTCGTTAAAAAAGTGAAACATATGAATTATGTGTTAAATCTTTAAACAAAATACAGTAATACAAATTTTAATGTTGTTATTACAAACACAAGGTTTTTAATGTTATTCTATCATGGTTTAAATGTCTATAAATATCTCAAAGTTTTTGCAAAAAGAATTATTACAATGGGACTACATGAACAATAAAAGTTGAAATAAAATGCGATTTTACAAATTTTATTTCAATGAAGTTCCTAATGTTCTTTTATGTTGATATAAATGTCTAAAAATCTCATCATCTTTATTCACAAAGAGAGTCTTACTATGGGGCTACATGAACAGATGTCTCAGATTCCCCAGCTAAATATTTATTTCACTTTACCTAACTCTGTGTTTCATACCTTTCCTTCTTAAAACCATTGATATTTCTCCAAGGCAAAACTTGTGTTATTCTACCTTTTGGTTGGAGTATTTGTAAGGTAAGGTTTTTATACCTCTCTTTCTACAGATAAAGAGAATTATATAAAATTAAAACTTATCGAATTGTAGGTACTATTTGGTTTAAGTGATTACAATTATATATATATATATATATATATATATATATATATATATATATATATATATATATATATATATATATAATGAATAAAAATATTTATTAGTCATTAATAAACAAAAATATTTAATATTTATCATTATCTATTTATTTAAAATCATGAAGTATGAAGAGAGTCCAAATTTTTAACAATGAATTGAAATGAAACTAATTTGAAATGCAGCAAAGTCATTGCCCTGAAACAAATTGAAAATTGAAAAATAATGATAAATAATATTTCAGTGAACATGAGAAAATGTGCTCAACCAATAATAATAATTTTAAATTTGGTGTTTGAATATTTAATTTATGTTTACCTGATTCTTACAATAATTAAAAATTAAAGTTCACAATTAATTTTAATATTCAAGAGATCACGTTTATTATTTATTGTTGTTAGATATCGATAAGGGCCGTTCAATAAAGACAACATGAGAAAGTGACTGGCCTCTAGTTTAAAAACAGTTAAAAGTAAGTTCAATTCTCACTCATCTTCAATCAATACAAAACATGATTAAAAATAACTGTTAATTATAACAGGAGTGTTGTAATTAATTGGAACCGAGGTGTGACGTATAGATATAACCTAAGTAACATAACCATTGGTTATTAGCCTAAACATAGTAATAAATATGTTACTATTACTGTTACGTACTTTTCTTTAAATTAAAGATAATTTAAAAGACAGTGTAAATGCTTCAGAGAGGGACTCCTTATCGGCCAACCTTTGTCTCTTACAAGGTTCGGTACGCCCAGTTCCTTTCGAATCGTCGGTTAAACGACATCTCTCCCGTCACTCTCGACGTGACGTAGTTTTTGTGTGTTCTAAACGAGGCTCGGTTTAGACCATTTCTCTCTCTTTGTTTCTCCTGTCGTGTGGCGAAGGTACTCTTGACATTAATAGTGACATTTTGAATATAAGTGATTTCTTTAAGTTCAACAGGTAATTGATAAGTGCGGGAAAGGGTGCACCCAAATAACTGTCCGACAGGTGGTGGTACTTCGCCCAGTGAGGTATGTACAAAACGTCAACTTCATTTAATTATTTAAGGTCCTCCGGAAATCAATGTTGCCGTTACATGGCAAAATATTTAACATTTTTGGTCCTACGGCCCGGATCTTTTGAATAGGTCCTATGTTAGAACATGTCCACAAGTGTGACGTACATATTTTCAACCGCACGCAATATCTTGTCCTTGTTACAAGGCTTACCTCACTCAATTTCTTATCTATCAGCTGTTCAAATACAGTAGATTATAACAAACCCTCTCTGAAAGCATATCTTTATAATTCATTACGCTTGTCTATTTGTAAACAATTCGTATGATTCAAAATGTATGTTTCCCACTCATGCTAATGTTAATAGGTTAATATATTTATAAATATTTTCTGCTAACTATTTAGTATGGTAAAAGAAGTCACCTATGATTTCAGTGCTTATAATATGCAAATTTATATTTATTAATGCTTATTGTTTTGAAGCAGATCATTCAGTTGCATGCTGTCCAATGTAATTGTAATATTTCTTGTTAAAATATTTACATTTTTCATAATTTGTATTGAACATTTTTCTTATTGCAATTATTTGAAGATATCTTGTTATAGTAATATTGAATAAGAGACATTTGTTTACTTCAACTGTTTACGTCCATTCATAAGTTCAAACATTCAATATTTACATTTCTTTGTGAGAAACTAGTTTATGCTTTCTCTATTTATTGTTAGTGTATTTAAAGAGCCTTATTGTTATTGTAGATATAATTCAATTCTACAAAATGGCCAAATCACTAAGAGTAATCACTGCTAAGAAGGAAGCTCTATTTTCCCAGATCCAATCTATTTATGATCTCACGCAAAAGATTTCTGATAAAGCGATCATGCAGGAATTAATGATCCGAGCTCCCTCTGTCGCTAGCATTAAACAAGAATTTTTAGACACATTGGACTTATTCAATGAACTCTCATTGGAAAAAGATAACGATTTTATTCCCAATTTCTCAACTTCGGCTGTGGTTAATGATCTTGTTTCTCGCATAAATTACACTGTTGCTTCAATAGAAGCGAAACAAGCTGCTAGGCAAAAAACCGAAGCTAGCTCTTCACTCTCGTCGCAAATCCCACTGCGACTTCCAAAATTGGAACTCAAACATTTCACGGGTGATCCATTTGAATGGATTTCTTTCAAAAATCTCTTTGACTCTACCATACATAAGAATACATCTCTCAATGCTGTCACCAAACTACAGTGTTTCCTCAGTGTACTCTCAGGTGAACCATTAAAATTAATTAACTCTTTACCTATTTCGGAAGTTAATTATCAAGTCGCGTATGACCTTCTTATGGAGAGATATCATTCTCCAAGACGATTAATGTCAATTCATCTCAATAGAATTCTCGACTTGCCGAATATCAATTACACTTCTAACCAAATGCGTAACTTTGTTACAAGTTACACAGAGAACACCCAAACCTTGAAGGGGCTACAAATTGATATCACGAGTAACAATCCCTTATTGTCAGCGATGATTTTACGCAAGCTGGATTCTACTTTACTGAAGAAGCTTGAACAATCACGGGTTAACACGTCGACCCTGGCAACACCTGCGGAAATTATCAACTTCCTCTCACAAAAATGTAGTGAACTTGAACACGCGACACTACATTCCTTTTCAACTCTCAACGCTAACTCATTACCTTCAAACTCACCTCAAATTTCAAAGGGAAAACAGTTAATGTATAAGACTCAGGTTAGCCGAAAGGGGACTTCGCTGGTGACTTGTAACTCTGTCAATGACACAGCGTCTGAAACAAAGCATCCTTTGTTTTCTGTGTAAAGGAACAGACTATAAAATCTATTCCTGCCTTAAGTTTAAGGTCAAATCTCCGACAGAGCGTTTGAAGATCGCGAAGTCGTATAGTAGATGTATTTCATGTTTGGGCGCTCACAGTGTGAAGTTTTGTAAATCCAATTCGACTTGTTTTCAATGTAAAAGGAAACATCACACTCTTCTCCATTTCGACAACGATCACCTGCCTCAGCATACACCATTAAAGTCCTCTCTTTCCCAGGACCAAGGTGTAACAGAAGTTGTTCAGTCACCTATTAGTATGACTTCTCAGGCGACTAATCCTGCCTCTCAAAGTACAACTGTGCCCCTGGGCACACTTTTAGTAAAACTCTCCTCTCCTACCGGGACGACTTATGTTTTCCGGGCTCTGGTGGACTCAGGAAGCTAATCCTCATTTATTTCAGAGCAAGTAGCTCAACTAATGTGTGTAACTCGAACGAAAAGTAATCACAACATTGTTGGACTTTCTCAAACTCTTACTCGCTCAAGGGGCATGACCTCTTTAGGTGTGCACACTCTCGATGGCACAGTAATAGCTGCCAAACATAATTTTCTCATTCTCGACAAAATTTGCGTCGATTTACCTCGTACTCACATTGACGCTAAAGTACTAAATAAGGTACAATCTTATACGCTTGCCGACCTCACTTTTCATTTGCCAAGTCGCATTGATATTCTTCTGGACGGCGCTCTTTTTCCTTTAATATTGACTCCAACTACGCATTCTCTCGGATCTAATATGCCGTGCCTGATAGGCACTCACTTTGAATTCATGGTTATGGGAGAAGCTCCATGTCTGCCTACCTGTGAAAGGGAATCTAGTGCTAGTATGTCCACCACATTACTCACGGTGAATGACTTGGAACTGCACAATTCTCTACAAAAATTCTGGCAACATGAAGAAGTGCCCTTCACCTCAAAACTCTCACCACATGATCAAGCATGTGAAGCTCATTATGTCGCTACTCATACACGCGACAGTTTAGGTCGTTACTGTGTCCGACTTCCTTTCAAAGAAGATAAACCTCTTCTCGGAACTTCTCGCGGGAACGCGGAAGTACGATTAAAATTTCTCGAACAAAAGTTCAACTCTAAGCCTCGCTTCAAGCAACTTTATGCAGAATTCATGTCTGACTATTTGACTTCTGGACACATGATACTTGCCCAAAACACTCAGCTCAGTTCACCTCACTACTTTTTACCTCATCATGTGGTTCTAAAGGAATCCAGCACCACTACTCGCCTTCGAACAGTCTTTGATGCCAGTGCAAAAACATCCAACGGTTTCTCTCTCAACGACACCCTGTGGACAGGACAGAAAATGCAGACCAACATTTGTGATCTGTTACTCATGTTTTGCTATCATAATGTGGTTTTTACTTGCGATATACGTCAGATGTATCGTCAGATCAAAGTCCACCCTGATGATCAACCTTATCAGCTGATCCTATGGAAGGACCATGTCGATCAACCTATTTCCACTTATCAATTGACCACAGTAACCTATGGACTTAGTTGTTCACCTTACCTGGCGATAAGAACTCTTCATCAGCTCGCCTCCGATGAAGGTGCTTCATTCCCTCAGGCTGCCGAAGTACTCCGCACAGAAACGTTTGTCGACGACATTATTGCGGGTGGTGATTCCATTGATGAGGCCTCTCATTTGAAAACTCAGCTCATTTCTCTTTTACTTCGAGGTGGCTTCGAATTACAGAAATGGACTACAAACGCTTATCAACTATTACAGGATCTTCCAGACGAACACCTAGAGACACCCACATTTCTTCAGGATACCGCACAACCTCATTATAATATTCTCGGACTTCATTGGTCATCCTCTTCGGACGCTTTTACTTACCATTTGAATTTTCCTCGAAACTCTAAAACTAAACGCCAAGTGCTCAGCGTTATTGCTCAAATTTATGACCCTTGTGGTTTCCTTTCGCCTGTTGTCATGTGGGCGAAATGTTTTATGCAGCTCCTCTGGACAAAAGGGTTAGACTGGGACCAATCCCTACCACCTGAACTTCTAACTCAGTGACAAACATTTGCAAAGACTTCTAATTGTTTAAAAAATATTGTAATTCCGCGGGCTTTACGCTTGAGTCACTCGCCTAACATTGAGTTACACGGTTTCTCAGATGCTTCTGAGAGTGGATACGCTGCTGTCATTTACTTAAGATGTCAGATTAGTGACAACTCGGTGGTAATTCGGCAGCTATTATCGAAGACTCGGGTAGCCCCACTGAAAAAACTCACTGTACCTCGCTTGGAGCTAAGTGCTGCTCATTTACTCGCTCAATTAGTGGCATATATTATATCTCTTTATAACAAAAAAATGGAATTTTCCTCAGTTTTTCTATGGTGCGATTCGTCAGTAACATTGACAGGGATACAAACACCTCCTTATCGACTCAAAACCTTTGTCGCCAATCGGGTAGCGCAGGTTCAAGAATTATTGCCTTCCCATTATTGGAGGCACGTACCGAGTGAACACAATCCCGCTGACTGCGCGTCACGTGGATTACTTCCTTCAGACCTACCTCAACATAAATTATGGTGGTACGGACCCTCTTGGTTACAACAGTCGCATGATAACTGGCCTATATCTCATTTTGAGCCTGCAAAACTCATTGACACAGGGGAATATAAACCTACTTCACCTATATCTCTTCTCTCCACTGTTCACTCAGAATGGGACTTGCTGCGGAAATATTCTAGCTTTAGTCGACTGCAGCGTGTAATGGCGTACTTGTTGCGTTTCATACACAACTCTCGTCACTTAGGAAGAACTGTTGGACCTCTCACTACGGGGGAGTTGAACTCAGCCAGAATCCGAATATTCAAATTACTTCAGGCATCCTCCTTCATCGAAGATTTAAAGGCATTAGGACACACCCCTCCTAACAGGGTATCTTCTAGGCTTCGACGATTAACACTATTTCTCGATAGCGATGACGTCCTGCGAGTTGGTGGACGACTCGAAGCAGCACAGATTCGTTATGAGACACAACATCCGGTGATTTTGCCTAAGAAACACCCTGTGGTTGACTCCTTGATTGACCTATATCATCGGAAGTACCTTCATTCTGGAGTTCAACTCACCCAATCACTTCTCGCACAAGAGGTGTGGATATTGTGTGCTCGGAATGTAATCCGTGCACGCGTCTTCAAGTGTATTGTGTGCTTTAAGCACCGACCTAAAAATAAAAATCCTCTTATGGGAAACTTACCTCAACCTCGACTGACTCCTACTCGCCCATTTCTCAACACAGGCATTGATTATGGTGGTCCTTTCCCTCTGAAAGTACATAATCTACGCTCTATTCGAACCATTAAGGCATACATCTGTGTCTTTGTTTGCCTTGTCACCAAAGCTGTTCACATTGAGGTGGTCACTGATATCTCGACGGACGCGTTCATCGCAGCATTGACTCGATTCGTGTCAAGACGAAGTCTTTGTCAACACATCTATTCCGACTGCGGAACAAACTTTGTGGGAGCTGACAATGCTCTGCGATCTCTAATCAGGACCTCAGGACAAGATCTCGTTTGTGAATTTTCATTTCAACGTGGAGTTAATTTTCACTTCAATCCTCCTGCTGCACCTCATCAAGGAGGGCTATGGGAAAGCGCAATTAAAAGTGCTAAACATCACTTGCGTCGCGTCATAGGTGAACACGTTCTAACTCTCTCCGAATTCATGACTCTGACAACTCAAGTCGAGTCAATCCTCAACTCTCGACCACTCACACCTTTGTCTAACGATCCTTCCGATCTCACTGCTCTGACCCCAGGACACTTTTTAATTGGAGCTCCACTCGTCGCCGTACCCGAAAGAAATCTGGCTGAAGTCCCTACTAATCGACTTAAGCATTGGCACCTCGTCCCTGCTTTTCACCAACGAGTGTGGAAAAGGTGGCAGCTGGAATATCTTCACACTCTAGAGCAGCGGACCAAATGGACGGACACGACAGACAACCTGCGTGTGGGCGACCTAGTGCTAGTGCATCAACCTACTCCGCCTCTCTCTTGGCCATTGGCAAGAGTGACACAAGTGTTCCCTGGCACAGACGGTGTGGTGCGAGTTGTTCAGCCCAAGACACAGCAAGGACTTATAACTCGACCTTCTCATAAGGTTTTCTCCTGTCCATTAGTGCAGAATAAACTTATTATTTTTCTCATGTTTCTAGAAAAGGAATTTTTATTTTATTTAGTGTATATTTGTTTTTTGTGAAGAACTCTCAGTTTGTTTATTGATAATTATTGTTTTTTTTCTCTCATGCTGGGGTAGCATATATTGTATTTTTCTTTGAATCCTAGGAGGATTCAAGGCCCCCTGTATGTTACGTACTTTTCTTTAAATTAAAGATAATTTAAAAGACAGTGTAAATGCTTCAGAGAGGGACTCCTTATCGGCCAACCTTTGTCTCTTACAAGATTCGGTACGCCCAGTTCCTTTCGAATCGTCGGTTAAACGACATCTCTCCCGTCACTCTCGACGTGACGTAGTTTTTGTGTGTTCTAAACGAGGCTCGGTTTAGACCATTTCTCTCTCTTTGTTTCTCCTGTCGTGTGGCGAAGGTACTCTTGACATTAATAGTGACATTTTGAATATAAGTGATTTCTTTAAGTTCAACAGGTAATTGATAAGTGCGGGAAAGGGTGCACCCAAATAACTGTCCGACAGGTGGTGGTACTTCGCCCAGTGAGGTATGTACAAAACGTCAACTTCATTCATTTAATTATTTAAGGTCCTCCGGAAATCAATGTTGCCGTTACATGGCAAAATATTTAACAATTACATTCCCTGTTACACTATGAATCGGACTTCCAATGAGTCTTACTATCGGAAAAAATACCAACGTAAGGGAAAAGTAATGCCGGGAGAGTGTTGCCTCAACATTGGGTATTCGCAGTTTTCTGTTTAACAGAGCAGCGGTTTCTAGTCAAAATTCCGAACCGTGGTGCAAAATCTTGACCAATGAACGTAAAAAAACATATTGAACCCGGAATAGCAATTATAAAAAGTAACATATTTATGATAACCTAACCTAACCACCGCAGAGCGTCGTATAAAATTGACCTCCGTATAATAGGTAAGTACCTATGCTAATAATGTCAATTTACTAATAGCTGAAACAGTTGTTCCTTGTAATCATAGATTTTTAAAATGTATTTGTAATAGTTTTGTTTATTGTACATTTATATAACACGTGACTGGTAAGATATGTATAAATAAATTTATTGTTGATATGCAATATTGAATTACCTTGGAAACCATACTTTTATTCTAAATACGAGTCAGACGCGTCAAACTTATCAAAAAAACGCAGTAACTTTTATTTCTATTACATTATAAAAACAAAAACATAAATATAAAAATAAAAAAATAAAATAAAAACAAAATCGCCAAAAAAAAAACGATGCCATTTTGGAAGGCAGTAAGATCTTGTAAGTAGAGCATTTAACGAAAGGACATTTCCTATGTACTGAAAATTGAATACTTCTTTTTATTTAATACTGTATATAGATTTAAATATGAACATATTACGTCTAATGTGTTTACTATTAATAATAAAGAGTCAAATGATAGATTTTAAGTTGTCCCACAAGATCTTTATTTTATTGGTCTGCTGTTTTGGACACGTTCCATATACTGAGATCTTGGGTGGGTAGTTCATTGTTTTGTCAGCTGAAAGGTAAAATATACAGTTCATTTTCGCTCCATATTAATTAAACTATAGAAATTTTATTTTGTTCCTGAGAAAAAATCTTTTAGTGATTTGGGAAAACTTCACTTTCACTTGTATACAGAGACCTGTAACGTGTTTGGTGAGTAGCACAGTCCAGACTTGACATCCCCTCGGCGTGGGGAAAACTCACTTTCACTTGTACATAGAGGCCTGGTACGTGTTGAGAGAGTGGCACAGTGTAGACCCGACATTCCCTCGGCCTGGGAAAAATTCACTTTAACTTGTATACAGTGGCCTGGTACGTGTTTGGTGAGTGCTACAGTGCAGACTTGACATTCCCCTGGCCTATGAAATATCGTTACGTCCGTATTTGTTCATACATGGTTTTAAACACGAGGATCTTCAAGATGACTGTGACTTATCTAATAGTTGTGATTTAATACTATTCACCTTGTGTTTGTTTTTGGCCCAGTTCTACTCTTAAACATTATTCACGCTTGTTTCTTAGAAAACTTTAAGTTTGCATAAAGCTTTTGACAATTTTTTAGAGAAAAATAATTAAAATCTAAAAACCCAAATATTCGCAACTTTAAACTTAGACCGGCAAGGTAAGTAAAGATAAAATTAAATACTGCATAGAATAATGGAAAAATCATGTCAATAAACCAAATAGTTGGCTACAGATAGGAAGCTATATCAATGGGGTATATTAGAAACTAAATTTACTATTGTTTACATGATTTTAATTTGTACAGTCGTTCGTATTGCACAAGGTTTGAAAAAGCTATGATATTTTATCCATTAGTCTCGTACAGCCTCACAGCGTTTTCAATATGGGCTGTGCAAATCTATAGTTTATTAGTTTGAAGAGTGTGTAATACGTTTAATGCCTTTGTAACAAATACTTTTAGTAAGGAGTTGAGAACTCCAAATGAGTTTATGTTTCTATATAACTGTCTAAGTGTAAAATAATTTACCCACAAAATTTGCTTGTTTCAGTTCTCGGAGTTCTTTGCTTCGGCTGCTGCAGGAGTAAAGACGAGGAAAATTTGGAGTTAAAAAGCTGTAATGATGTCACTGAGAACGTCATTAACTTGTTAAATTTAGTCGTGGCCAAAAATAAAGCAAAATTAAGACAAGAAAACGAAGGTACGTTTAAAAATGGAAATAGGTATCACTAATGATTTTTAATTGTATAAATTAAATAACTAAATGAACTGTTCCTAAACGTGAATCAGGCATTTGACTAGTACACACGTTCAAAATTGAAACAGCCTACTTTTTTAAAATCAAACGTCAGATATAAAATTGGGCTCCGGTTTGGGGCACTTTTCTTTTATCGTTAAACATATTCTGATCAAATCCAGACATGTTGCTTTGAAATAATAAAGCAGAAATCTTATTTCAAATCTGATACATTTGAGGCTCAGTCAAATGACGAAATGGGAATACGTTTACCGTGAATGAATTATGGTCTTTTATGCACACAATCGGGTTTCAGCTTATAATTTTTTCTTACTTGTACCCCACAGAAATGTAGACCTATATATACCAAAAAAAAACTCGTTAAAAAAGCTTCTAGGTTTGAATGTGTTCTTTTAAGAAGTGCTTAGCTGTGTCATAGCATGACCAATGTCCCTTGTTCTATTGTTTTCTCAGCATCATTTTACAGACGATACAAGTATCCTTGGTTTTGCTGAGCTCCATGTCAAATGTCCAAATTAGTATAAATGGGTATGTTTGATTGTTCTCTCTTTTGGATTGTATTCAATTAACATTTCAATGCATGTTGAACATCCACAATCCAAACGTAACTACGATGCTCGTATGTACGGTTACCTTACAAGGTATATAAATGCAGAAGTGACTCTCGAAATTTGGAATTCCTCAGTGGCTTATCATGACAGAAAGTCTTTGCAAAATGTGAACCTTTCTTTGGAATGTTCTTTCAGTAACCACAGAATTAGATCAGAGAACTTTATTTTGCAACAATATGGTGGGCCATTTTCACAAAACTTTGTATGTGATTGTAAAATGTAATTTTTTTACCATCTTTACCCATGGTAGACGCTGTGAGTAGCAAAGTAGATATAATCGAATTACAATAATGCAAGAATTAGGGTGGATTCACTGTTCTGTACATGGTCAAACATTGCTTATATACTGGGATATATGTTTCGAAATTGCTTAAATTTTTGATACATTTTCTTGATGCTTCAATAATGTTTTTATTCCCAGTTTGTATTCCTTGCATAGGATTTGTAATAATAATAAAGATAATTTTGTTTCAATTTATTTTAAAACTGAAAAGTATAACTTGCGAATATTTCATTTCAATTAGGTTTTCTAACTATGCTACTTATATGTTTAAACAAAAAATGAACACGAACCAAGAAACATTGTTACAATTCTGTAACCAGAATGAGTTTAGGGGAAAAAGTTCAGCCCTTATAATGAGTACATAATACTTTGAACAATCCTCATTCTGAATTCTCATATAATCAATGTTTTTCAACTGCATAATATTTTGTAGCTCGTTTAAAAACAAAACATTTAAACAACCAAAAACTAGAGTAAAGAAATACTACTTCCACTTTGAAACGAAAGAATATTACTTGCTTGAAAATACGATCAGGCGTTTAAAATTTATAATCACTCTTGTATACACTTTGTTATAGCTTTATTAATACTAATAAGAAAAAAACAAAAACCTAAGTGAAATAAATATCTTATACGTTAACAATTAATATAAACAAAAATGTTTAAAGTCAATTCATAATTTATATTGTGATGTTAATTAAATATATATAATTTAAAAGTAATATCTATTTGTATTCCTTAGACTAAACCTAACCTCAAAATCGAGTTACTACATATGAAAGCTTTCATTTCATCAAGTTAAACACATGTTGTTATTGTTTCACAGTATAGCCATTATAGGAACATATGCTTATTTTGAACAATAGGAAAATATGTTTAATTTTAGATAATCATATATGAGCCTAAAAATTATGTTCAAAGTCAAAATAAAATTATTTTACTTGTATTGAGCAAACTCATAGAGCCTATTCTGTCTTCGGATATATTAAGTAAGATTAGTTATATAAAAATACAAATAGTTGAATCCGACAATGTTAAAACATTCTAAAACATTCGAAGAACTTTTGGATTTCAAGAATTTTTAAAGATGTTCATTTAAATATTTATTTGTACAAATTTATGTACAGCACTATAAAACATTTAGTCCCTGAATGGTTCAGTTTCAGCTTATTGTAATATCGCAATACAGGGCTAGAAAGTGTCAGTGTGTTCTCTTTTATAATTTCAAATTAAAACGACATCGATGATCAAGTTAAATTACCAGTGCTAACTATCACATATCAGTTTACCCTGCAATTTGTATAGAATTAAGGATAGTAGCCGATTTTGTATTCTTGTAATTTAGCTGGAATCCAGCTGTTTTTAGAAATAGTCTTTTGTACTTGATGGACATTTCTCTCAATAATTTCCAGTTTGCAATGTTTTAAATAATTGTAAACATTTGTAAATCCTATACATTGTCTGTTACTGGAATTGAGTTTACGTCTGGGCTAGCACCACAACACTGAGAAACCGTTTCACACATTCAACCTGAAAGTAAAACCAATGTTTATTCAGCTCAGTGAACCTGAAAAAGTCCTCCTTCTTGACATGTCATACGGTTGTCTTTAGAGTTTAAGCCAGTTTTCGGCTTTGTTCACCATGGTTTACTTTAGAAGCATACATAGTCCACATGTAACTTTGCAGGTTAACTCTTGACTATGTAACATGTGACTGCAATATTTAACATCTAACATAATAAAACAAATAAAATCAAAACGTTACAAATGGAGCTCCATGATTAAAAAAAAAAAACATTTTTACACCACTTGTTAAAAAAAATCTTAAATTTGTTAACTCATATTTAACAAAAATAAATGTTTTAAGTGAAAACTATTAGCAATTAAAATTGTAAACTAATTTAAAAAAAATTTAAATACAGATTTTCTATATTTTTCAAAACATACTGAAGAGCTTTCAATAGATTGTAAAATCTAAAATAATTTTAAAAAAATTTTGTTACAGCAAAGGAAATTGAAAAAGTTAAGAAACTGAAAATTATGGCACGCTTAGCAAATTTATGTAAGTAGAAATTTATACAAGTATGTAACATATTTATAATATTGAACATGTTAATAAACAAGTTAATATATTAAATACTTGATAATTAAACTAATGAACTTTATCTAAGAACAAATATTGAACATGTACTTCCAGATAGATTATATGGCACTGGCAGTACTTTTGTTGGTGTAACTTTGGAAAAAAATGATAACGCAAATTAGAAACGGTTTTCTCTTGAGAATTTCTAAAAGAAACTGACCATTAGAAATAAAAATTCATTAATTTTGTCCTACAACTTGCCTTAATTAATAAGTTGGGAACCAAATTCCATGCTTCTCAAAACTGCTCCATATATAAACTTAGCATTTCCTACAAAGAATTGAAATGAAGAAAGTTAAGTGAACTAACATTTTCAGTGCAAGAACTTAAGACTATTTGGTGTAAGCTCTTCATATCTATATAACAGCAGCATTTATCCGATTTGAAAGGAATAGAAGAGAAAATCGACACATTTAAAGACAAAAACTAGGATACGTATAGGATATGTGCAGAGAACTAACAAAATACGGTACAACTTAAGATAGGAATATAGCGTAATACAAAGCCGACTACAAATCTGATCTTGAATGTCCAGAGGTTTTGGAATTCTTTTATCATTACGTTGTAAAGTCTTTACAACACCATTGTAAGAGCATATAACTCATCCTTGAAACAAATCATCGGATCTGACATTTCATATAGAGTTACAAAGAATTAAATGTCTAACAAAGGAGAGGTAAAATTTAAATGTAGAGCTATACTTGATAACATAATTTACCATCAAGACAAAATAGGAACTAGGTATAGGAACTAAGACAAAATATGAGAATGTTCACATTAGCCTACGAGAGAACACGAAATGGTTGACAATCGAGATGAGGAGAGTTAGGGGTTCATCGGGAAACGGTATGTTTTATCTGTTCCATATTAAACGGAAATACTGAACTGAATGTGCCAAAACCTAACCTGAGTTGAACAAACACCTGAACGTTTTCAGTGACAGTAGAAAAAACACCACGAAACTGTAAAATCTATAACCACGGAGCGTTTTGTTGTTTAGTATTTAATAAGTTAAATAAATATCCATTTTCTGTTGCTTTAAATTTTGTTTTCAAAGTAAAAATATAAAGTTACAAACAAAGAATAATTATATAACATATACAAAATTATTGAAATTAATTTTAATGCAATATAAATTAATGAATTGTTTGTATGTTTAGATAATCCAATAAAATATCATCTTATAACTAAGGATGAAAAACAATTGATGTGTAAGTAAACTTCACTTTTTATTGGCTATTTTGTATTACAAAAACTATTTATGCAATCTGTGAGAAATATGCTGTCAGAAGAAAGTTAGATTCAAGGCCAGGCTAGTAGAGATTTCAATGGTGATGCCAATTTTTTTTTTTTTTCTAAATAATCATTACACTTGAATACTTGCAATCCTGCAGTCTTGTCTGTGGCACAGCTTGCGACTCAGTAGCTATAGGTCCTTTTGTGTTGAGGAATTGTTGGCTTAGAACGAACGTCAGACTCCATTTGGTCCTGACTTTGGTGCACGTGTACAGGTTGGGTAGCTGGAGCGACTTATTTATTCCCGGTATCGTAAGGTGTTTAAAATTGGTATGAACGTTTCCTATTTCAAAGGTATTGTTCTATAAGTACAGCTTGCTTAGCTGCAAAATGCTTTCACCTTTCTGACACTATTAGCCATTACAATTTAACCCAAACAACTAGCAGTTGTTTATAAATAGCTTTTTAAAATGTAATTTTTAAAAGTCGTCATTGCAGGAGGTCTGTGTAATATTTTAATAAATTGTTCCACATAAACGAATTTTTCAGAAAGTTATAAACTATATTGCCAAGAGCCTTTTTTCTAGTACAAACTCTAACTTTAGTTTTTTTATTATCTTGATTGGTTTATAAGATGAAGTATATAATTAATATGCAGTCTATTCATTCACCTTTATATATGAGACAGCTGTTTTAGAGATCTTATGACTTTTAGTTTTTTCCAATCTCTTAATTAAGTTTCCCATTACTAAATGGGTTTGTACGCAGCCTCAATTTGTACAGATTTTATAACACAAATTAATTCTAGGGTTAAAAAGTCAGTATATTTTATTTTTAATAACAGTTAAAATCAATATTTTTTAAAGATTTTTTACCTATAAAATATTTCTTACATATCGTTGTAAATACACACCTTTATGCAAACACTTATTTGATTTATTTCAATTTTTTTCAGGTTTTCGATATTGTTCCCATAAATGGGCGGCTGGATGGCCAAAATTACAAAGTGAATTAAATTTAAGTATAAAAGATTATACAAAGGTAATTTTTCTGTCATAAAATCAGTATTTAATATATTGTTAATTATAACGAAAGTTAAATTTTAAACCAATCAGAACTTTCCAAACTGGTTTAACAAGAGTATAAAACAATGTAAACGTATCTCATCATTATGTTATTAGAAAAAAATAAGTTATTTACTGTTTATTAAGTTAAATTAAGCAAAAGTACAAATAATTATTGTAAAATTTGTATGTAATATTATTTTTTTGAAAAATTAGATTTTTTATTGCTAAGCAGAAATTCTTTTTTGACCAAATTTGATAAAATGTGAAATTTTTTAATCAAAGTTTTCTATTTCACTCAATGATCTTGACTACCGATTCAAAAATAATTATTTAAAAAGTGTTTTAATTGTTTAATAAGTACCTAATGAACTCATGATAAACAACTCTGAAAAACTACCGTGAAGTAAATAGAAATTTAAATTCATATTAATCATTTCAAAAATATTTAAAATGAAATGTATATTTTATCTACATTTTAAATAACAAAGAATGAGTTAAACATATGCTTAATACTTCGGAAACTCATATAATTTACTAAATGGAGCTACATATTCATTATACGTGTTATTTTGTCAACCCACTTATAATGAACTCATATAGTTCACTTATAATGAACCACTAGTTTGACTCACTCAGTACCATTTTACCAAATCCCAAAAGGACTTTACAAATTTTAAATCTTGTGGAAAATTATCTACAAAATTGTGAAATATGTTATGTTGTACCGAAGCATTTATTGCTTGTCTCAAGTTGAGCCGGAATATCAAACAAATCTAGCCCTGCTAACTCCAGTATTGTCATTGTTAAAATGGCTATTTTCACTGAAGCAGAGAGTGCTCACTGGGTGTTATTTTCGTGCTGAAATGAAAAATTTGGATTACAAAAATAAAAAAGTAATGATAACCCCTGAACTATAAACATTGATTTTATGAATTATTTATGTTGTCATTTTTTAATACTTAAACTTTTGACCTTAAATTATTCCTCAATCAATGTACTAAAATAATTCTTTTTTGAAAAACAAATTACCTGAACATAAAACGTAGCAAAAATATGGCATTTAAAAAACAGTAATTACTTAAGGAGGAGTAATGATTCATTGTTATACTTTTATGATATTGTTTCGAAATAAAAATGTACAAACTAATTTGCTGTTACTAATTTATTCCTTTATTTGGCTTTCAGACTTTCAACATTCTCATGATAAAAATGTTGAAAAACGAGGAAATTGTTTTACAACTATTTTAAATTTCAACAATATTGTGAAGGGGAGTTATGAATTTGAAATTATGAAGGTAATTTTAACTATGTGCAAAGATATTTTATGCTATTAGTTTTGTTTTGGGAAATATGTTTTAAAAGTAGCAAACTGTTTGCTACTTAATTTACATGAAACAGTTTACGTTACAGTATTGCAATAAAATCCTGTATTAGATAAATATAAAATAACATAATTAAAACTAAACTAACTAAAATTAGTTTCTTTAATGGTTTATTGACGCCTACAAGCTCTTTTTTATAGATCGTGTGCCCTGTTTTGCCTTTTTATTCTATTACTTTTATTATTTAATTTTTTTAATTAAATCTAACAATTATTTAACCAAATTAGGAAGTGAACATGTTGTTTAATTTTTTTGAAAGTAAAATTATATGAAAATAGCTTTATTAATTTTTGCTTTGATTATATAACAATAGCGCTTAGCACTTTTTAGCTTTCTCTGATGCTCTGACGGTTAATCTCTTTGTGAATTACTAAAGGTAAAAAAAACTATTTGATCCCTTGAGAGGAACAAACATTTTTAGTAATAATTTTTTTACCAATAATTATCAAGTTGTTTATAAAAAAATTTAAAAAAACAATTAAAAACCGTAATATTGAGGCACTACTTAGATGTTATTATATTAGTTTAACTTCGGAGACTAAAACGTACTTCTGGGAAACAGAAGTCTTTTGTCTTTCATTAACAGCTAACTATTACTTGGCATAGTGTAATAAAACTTAGCCTCATTCAGTAGAGATTCAGAAAACAAGTTGTTTTTAGAGTTTAAAAACGCTTTAACGATATTAATTTTGAGTCACCCTTGATCACTACTATTGCAAATATTTTTCTTAATTAATTTTTGCTTAGATATTTAAAAGTCCTACATATGATTTTAAATTCTGAATGTGTCAATATGATAATTATTTTATTTTACGACCAAAATGTTGGTTATACGTAAGGTCCCGAATTTTCAAGCCGGTTGTACCAAGATTAACAAGTGGCAAACATTTTTCATTACCATTCTAAAGCTCCATAGCATGTAAAATATTAGCTCAACTACAAAGCTAGTTTCACAAGAATATCGTTGAATAATTATTTTGGAAATATAATGGAAAAAATTATTATTCAAATATTTTTGTTCAGTTTTGATAACATTTGAAATTATCAGGAAATGTACTTTTCTTTTTATCAACGTTATCGATTTCAGTCGATGTCCTTGATCGTATTATAACTGGACGTCCCAAGGAATGAATAATGTTGTCAGTATTTCTAGACAATGTCGATCCATTTTCGAGGTTAATTAAACAGGAAAATGCTTAAATTATTTCACTTCCTAATAGAATCATTTTACGTATGAGAGAAAATAGTTTTTGAAATCATATCTTGTGATGAAAATAAATTTTAAATTCAATTGAATAATAATCCAAACATATATTGGCCTAAAATGACTAAGACTTTTATATTGGTTAATAAAATACTTTACCAAAATTCGTGTAGGATTCAATAAGCGATAATATGTATTTTTGAAGATTTTGAACTGTAGTTTAAATTCCTTTATAGACGATAAATTTCTAAAATTATACGAAAACTAATTAACTACGAAACTAGGGCATTGAAATAATCTCTGCGCATTTGTGATCAATCTCCATTTGAAATTATAGTCCCAGAATAGTTGGATTAATCTATAGTCTATCTGATTATATCATCATTGCCTACTAAAACCACTATTTTATAATACATTGTAAATAAATATTTTGTTATGTACAAAAAAGATTATTCCCAATCAAGGATGAATACAATTTAGATTTAAAACGTTGGACACGCCGTGATTACAAACATTGATCTAACGCACATTTAGGACATTACCTTTCGATTATCTGAAATCTTTCAACCCTTAGTTCTGATTCCTCAAAAATGTATTCTCAATGAAAACATTTAAAAGAAATTAATTAATTATGCTAAAGTGGAGTGTGACATATTTTATAACTGCAATTATTTTATAAGTACAAAGAAATCATATGTTTAGTTGATTATATTTTCAGATTTTAATAGAAATTAATAAATACAATCTAGCTTCTCCATATACGAAAATAATTTTGATTTTACTAATATATAATTTGGAATTTTGCTAAAATCATTCTTGAAGTATTTTTAATTAAATTGATTTATCAAGGTAATAATCACTCAATGCAAAGATATTTTACAGAATTTCATTATCAGAAATATTTGTATGTAGAAAAAGCCTAATGTATTTATTACATTATGAAATACAACAAAGGTATTTCTTAACTCTGTTGACAGAAACATTTTGTGTAGACAATTTTTCCAACAGCGTCATTTTGTTCCTAATTTATTTACTTATGTTTTGCTTTAGAGTTTTATTATAACTTGGAAATATGGAGGTTAGTTGGCCTAAATTCTTAAAAAAACTTTAACATAGTATTTTAACATAATAACTTTAAGCAAAAATATTTCACATCATTATTTTACTATCAGAAATACCTAAAAACTGTAATATATTTAATATCATTTGAAGTAAATCAAAACTTACAAAATAAGTAAAAATGTGATTGATTAAAACATTTTTTGTTAAAATTTTGACATAGAATCCTTTCTGTTAATAATTTATTTTATCATATTTTGTTTCAAAATTTTATTTTAATTTGGAAATTTGGAGGCTGGTTGGTCGAAATTTTTATAACTTTGAAAAATTTCCTGGACTTATCAAGGTAATAATAATGTCTACCAAAAATATTACACATCATTAATTTTACTATCAGAAAAACCTAAAAACCTTAACATATTTAATATTTAAAATACTTCAAAACTTACAAAATAAGTAAAAGTTCGATTGGTAGGAAACATTTTTTGCTGAAATTTTGACATAGTATCCTTTCTGTTACCTACTAATTTAATTTCTCATTTTTGTTTCAGAATTTTATTTTAATTTGGAAACTTGGAGGATGGTTGGTCAACATTTTTGTAACTTTGAAAAATTTCCTGGACTTATCAAGGTAATAATAATTTCAAGCAAAAATATTTCACATCATTAATTTTACTATCAGAAAAACCTAAAAACCTTAATATATTTAATATTTAAAATACTTCAAAACTTACAAAATAAGTAAAAATTTGATTGGTAGGAAACATTTTTTGTTGAAATTTTTACATAGAATCCTTTCTGTTACCTACTAATTTATTTTCTCATTTTTGTTTCAGAATTTTATTTAAATTTGGAAACTTGGAGGCGGTTGGTCAAAATTTTTTAACTTTGAAAAATTCTCTGGACTTATCAAGGTAATTATTCCTTGCAAAAATATTTTACAGACCTAATTTTACTATCAGAAATAATTAAAAAATTAATTACATATAATACCTATTGAAAATACATCTAAAATTAAAAGGTTTTGAATATTGATTGGTTGTTTTTTTTTGTTTCAGATGTTTCAAGAAAATTTGTTCACATTTGCTACATCTTCACTATACTCTATGTTTATGTTTTGGGTTTTTTTTTAATTTTTTTTTTCCCATGTTTCAAAAATTTTTGTTAATAAAATTCATGTGTTGTTATTGCATATATGCTTTAATATTTATCATTTCTATGTTTGAAAGTATATATACTACTTATGGTTCCTGGTAAGAGGGAAGGGGCTATTTGACTAGATCAGGGAGGTAAGTACAATATACCTTAAGGTAGCAGTGCTTCGGGCAGTTTAAACTCGCTCCCAAGTTATTAAAAAAAAAAAAAAAAAAAAAAAAAAAAAAAAAAAAAAAAAAACTACTTCTGGTTAGTATTATTTCTCTACGCTAGAAGATTTCATTTACCACAAAAAAACGAAACTCCCTTCTAAGTTCCTTTATGCTTTGTCGTTCAGTCAAAATTGCTTCAAATAAATCGATACAAACAAGGCTATACCCACGATCAACCAAACGGCTACAATGTTTATAATAAGTAAATAAAACTAAGACATTTTAAAAATTTAAAGTATCTGTGTTAAAAATATTTTAGACACTTTCATATGGTTTGAATATTCTATGTAGCCTATAACACTAGTTTATACTTACGGGAAAAACTCATTTTAAAAATCATTACTAGAAGCCACATTCATTATCATTTATCTGCAACAAAACATACTTCATTTCCGGAATATAAAATGGTTCATGACAGCCATAAAACCTGAACTAAAACAAAAGGGATTGGTGCTAATATTACAAATATAAGATAATAACTATATAATATACACTACGTAAAATTATAGAAATACGGTATAATTAAAACAATACAAATATTGTAGATCAGTCTTATTATATGTACAATCAAGAAAAAAGTAAGTATATAATTATGTTTCTCATGTCTCACGTACGTCCATATGTTAGCTGTACCATTAAACATGCTCGTAATATAATGTGAAATAATACTTTAGGCTGTAACGAGTAACGATATGGTGCACGTAATATGGAGGTAGGGTATCATGAATCTTTGATCCACTCAATGCGTTGGACTTCACAAGGGAGTAAAGGCAAATTTAGGAGAGCTAAGTTTGACATTACCACATATTATTCCACAGTGGAGTAACGATGAACCTAGGCGAGCTAAGTTTGACTCCACAGTGGAGTAACGGAGAATCTATGCCAGCTACGTTTACTCCACAATGGAATAACGGCGAACCTAGGCGAGCTAAGTTTGACTCCACAGTGTAGTAACGACGAACCTAGGCGAGCTAAGTTTGACTCCACAGTGGAGTAACGGGAACCTAGGCGAGCTAAGTTTGACCCCGCAGTGGAGAAACGGTGAACCTAGGACAGCTACGTTTACTCCACAATGGAATAACGGCGAACCTAGGCGAGCTAAGTTTGACTCCACAGTGGAGTAACGGGAACCTAAGCGAGCTAAGTTTGACCCCACAGTGGAGTAACGGTGAACCTAGGACACCTACGTTTACTCCACAATTGAGTAACGGGGAACATAGGTGAGCTAAATTTGACTGCACAGTGAAGTGACGGCGGACCTAGGCGAGCTAGGTTTGAATGGAGTATTACACAGTGGAGTAATGGCGAACTTAAGTGAGTTTAGTCTGCAATGGTTAGTTTATCTCTGCAATGGAAAAAAAGGTGAACCTACTCAAGCTACGTTTGACTCTACAGTGGAGTTAAAAAGAACCTACATGAGCTCAGTTTAACTCCACAATGGAGTAACAGCCAACCTAGGCGAGCTACGTTTGACTCGACAGTGGAGTCATGGTGAACCTAGGCGAGCTAATTTTGACTCCGCAGCGGACTACCAGCGACATAGGACAGCAAAGTTTACGCCACAGTGGGTTAACGTTTGACTCCCATGTATACTTAAAATTATATTTGAACATATAAATTATATAGTACTATACAAATAAAATTTTACTACTCAAAAGTTAGATAACATCTATTAATTATTAAAAATTTTCAACCCTTCTCACGCCATTGTAAGGGGTAGGACAGCCTTTTACTATAAGGGTAAATGACTTACTATTTGAAGCTAAAAGTTTTTGTATTCATATAGTATACTAAACATTTATGTATTCATGGAACGTTATAACGCACAGTAATCGTTTTATTGGGGTAGTTTCACACAATCTGTGTAAGCATGATTTTTACAAATAAGAATAGCATTTAATTATTAAAGACTGCAAATGTTTATTTTTGTTGGTAAAAACAAAAATTTTTTTTGGTTTTTTACTAATACCAATCCCAAGTATATTTCGTATCGTACTTGAATAACACTGATAAATATATTGCAGTGAAAATAATCTAGATTAAATTGTTGTTACATGTTTTCAATTAGGGTCAAAATGATCTTCGGACAATTCTATTAAGAAATATCGACACTTTACATTTGACGCAATGTTTTTTGCAAAGTCTGGTCTGTAACTTCTGTATTACCCAGTTCGTCGCGTTGTATGGCTTCGACATGGATATGGTTGAGTTAATTCCATACCTATTGAGAAACCATATGTGACTATAGGATAAAAGACAGAATAAGTAAAAGGCTCAACATGTTTGTCAGTATTTTTCATATTTGTGATAGATTTACCACGTTGTTGTATTTATAGCTCATTATCTGGAAAGCTTTGATCAGCATTCAAAGTTACGACAGCAGATACTTTGTTGCTTTGAGGAACATTATATCTCCTTTGATCAAGTCCTCATAGACAGGAAAACAAGTGTTTACCATATGATTCTGGGATATTTTGTATGGCCGCTTCACATCTATCTTCTTCTCCAACTTCCCTCATCATCATAAAACCTCGCGCAAATGGGTTTTGAAATTTAACAACTTCCTCTAATAATCTGAATAATGAAACATCTATACAATGATTTATTGGAATGTTGATACGCTTGGTAACAGCTTCCTGAGTGTCAAGAAAACAAATCTGTCCATATTGAGGCGTTTCAAAGTCACAGTCTGAATTTTGTGTAGGTTGTGCAGCTGCATTTATTTTACGGTAATCTTGACCATTTGCAATAAAAGTATATAGCCCGCGGTCATTAATAGTTCGATCAGAATCACAGGTAAAGGAAGCCAAAGCATATGATGAATTTAAACTTTAATTCTTGAGTGAAATTCTGCAGATAATGGGTAACAGTTCAAAAAACGTCTTGCCAATTCATTTGGAAAATTAGGTTGTAGGTATTTGACGCTAGCATGTACAGCAATCTCCAAAAGAATCGGGATATTTTTGAGTACCTATATGTTTTGGAAAATGCAAAGCCTTACAGTGATCACAGGCAACATTAAATTATCCTAAGCGATGATATGTTACATTGCTTTGAACACCTATCTTAAAAGTCTGTTTAATATTCCCTAACATTTCTTTTTCACACCTTTGTTCTTCTAAACATTGCTGTCTGTGTTGTTCAGATTCCCTGACTCAGGCATTTCATGTCAGGTGATCGTAAATCTTCTAAGCACTAGTTTCTTTGTTCAGCAGTTTCTTCATTTAAACGAAGACTTGCTCTTACAGGTCTGTCATTTAAACGTTGAATTCATTGTTCCGCTGTTTCATTTAATTTTCTAAAAGTATATTTAATCCTTCCTGTGCTCTTTTAGAGAGGCCAAAAACATGTTGTAAAGAGCACCCTGAATGCAAATACTTTTTTGTACACCAACAAATTTGACAACAAATAATATTGTTCAAGCTTCTGCCTTTGAATTTCATTGTTGAAGTATTTTAATTATTCGTTTACTTTGTACTCATTCGTACAAAAAGTTTAGGTCTAACAAAATAGTAAAGCAATCTATGTGAAATAATAATTATACTTTGGGTCAAGACTATTTATAGCTGAAATAAACTTTACAACAGTAAATGCTTTAGTTATACTAAGTCTGATGGCAACACGCATAGTAGTGAAAGATTTAAATAATTTGAAGCTGATACTACTCGATTTATCCTATATAAACCAGACGTATACATATTTTTACTTAAAGGTACATTATTAAAAACATACATATTTTTTAATTTATATCAGTTTTGCTAAAATCAACTCATTCATGTTATGCAAGTTTAAGCAAACATGCAAATTTACATTTAAAAATTACTAACAAATCTCTCATTGCTGAAATTTTCTAATAAAATTTAATACCTGAAGTCAAACTACAAACTATGATAATAGAAATTTATAAGAAAATGAAACAAAGTTGCAAGAAATAATAGACTTAGTCTAATAATTAAATAACAACAAATATACACAGTAAGATGTAATTTCAAATTTATGTATATTTTGGTGACTATATACATAGAGGTCTTTAGTGAATATTGATGCAATAAAGTTTAATAAATACAATTCAAACTGATTCTGCAGAGAGTTGCATACAAAGACCAAAACCCTGCCCTACCAAACCTGTTTCTCGTGACAATCATCAGTGAATAAATCATTTATGATCATTCATAAACGATTGTGAACTAGTAGCAAATGATTCTCTACATCGCCAGATTTAAGTGACAATTAACTTTTAAGGAGCTCGTAAAGTCCTATTTTTTTAATGAAGGTGTTAGTGTTGATATTTCTTAATAGAATTGTTTGTGGAATGGAAAATTTATGTTTTCTTCTACCAATGTCCGAAGATCATTTTGACCCTAATTGAAAACATGTAACAACAATTTAATCTAGATTATTTTCACTGCAATATATTTATCAGTGTTATTCAAGTATGATACGAAATATACTTGGGATTGGTATTAGTAAAAAACCTAATAAAATTTTTGTTTTTACCAACAAAAATAAACATTTGCAGTCTTTAATAATTAAATGCTATTCTTATTTGTAAAAATCATGCTTACACAGATTGTGTGAAACTACCCCAATAAAATGATTACTGTGCGTTATAACGTTCCATGAATACACAAATGTTTAGTATACTATATGAATACAAAAACTTTTAGCTTCAAATAGTAAGTCATTTACCCTTATAGTAAAAGGCTGTTCCTACCCCTTACAATGGCGTGAGAAGGGTTGAAAATTTTTAATAATTAATAGATGTTATCTAACTTTTGAGTAGTAAAATTTTATTTGTATAGTACTATATAATTTATATGTTCAAATATAATTTTAAGTATACATGGGAGTCAAACGTTAACCCACTGTGGCGTAAACTTTGCTGTCCTATGTCGCTGGTAGTCCGCTGCGGAGTCAAAATTAGCTCGCCTAGGTTCACCATGACTCCACTGTCGAGTCAAACGTAGCTCGCCTAGGTTGGCTGTTACTCCATTGTGGAGTTAAACTGAGCTCATGTAGGTTCTTTTTAACTCCACTGTAGAGTCAAACGTAGCTTGAGTAGGTTCACCTTTTTTTCCATTGCAGAGATAAACTAACCATTGCAGACTAAACTCACTTAAGTTCGCCATTACTCCACTGTGTAATACTCCATTCAAACCTAGCTCGCCTAGGTCCGCCGTCACTTCACTGTGCAGTCAAATTTAGCTCACCTATGTTCCCCGTTACTCAATTGTGGAGTAAACGTAGGTGTCCTAGGTTCACCGTTACTCCACTGTGGGGTCAAACTTAGCTCGCTTAGGTTCCCGTTACTCCACTGTGGAGTCAAACTTAGCTCGCCTAGGCTCGCCGTTATTCCATTGTGGAGTAAACGTAGCTGTCCTAGGTTCACCGTTTCTCCACTGCGGGGTCAAACTTAGCTCGCCTAGGTTCCCGTTACTCCACTGTGGAGTCAAACTTAGCTCGCCTAGGTTCGTCGTTACTACACTGTGGAGTCAAACTTAGCTCGCCTAGGTTCGCCGTTATTCCATTGTGGAGTAAACGTAGCTGGCATAGATTCTCCGTTACTCCACTGTGGAGTCAAACTTAGCTCGCCTAGGTTCATCGTTACTCCACTGTGGAATAATATGTGGTAATATCAAACTTAACTCTCCTAAATTTGCCTTTACTCCCTTGTGAAGTCCAACGCATTGAGTGGATCAAAGATTCATGATACCCTACCTCCATATTACGTGCACCATATCGTTACACGTTACAGCCTAAAGTATTATTTCACATTATATTACGAGCATATTTAATGGTACAGCTAACATATGGACGTACGTGAGACATGAGAAACATAATTATATACTTAGTTTTTTCTTGATTGTACATATAATAAGACTGATCTACAATATTTGTATTGTTTTAATTATACCGTATTTCTATAATTTTACGTAGTGTATATTATATAGTTATTATCTTATATTTGTAATATTAGCACCAATCCCTTTTGTTTTAGTTCAGGTTTTATGGCTGTCATGAACCATTTTATATTCCGGAAATGAAGTATGTTTTGTTGCAGATAAATGATAATGAATGTGGCTTCTAGTAATGATTTTTAAAATGAGTTTTTCCCGTAAGTATAAACTAGTGTTATAGGCTACATAGAATATTCAAACCATATGAAAGTGTCTAAAATATTTTTAACACAGATACTTTAAATTTTTAAAATGTCTTAGTTTTAATTACTTATTATAAACATTGTAGCAGTTTGGTTGATCATGGGTATAGCCTTGTTTGTATCGATTTATTTGAAGCAATTTTGACTGAACGACAAAGCATAAAGGAACTTAGAAGGGAGTTTCGTTTTTTTGTGGTAAATGAGATCTTCTAGCGTAGAGAAATAATACTAACCAGAAGTAGTTTTTTTTTTTTTTTTTTTAATAACTTGGGAGCGAGTTTAAACTGCCCGAAGCACTGCTACCTTAAGGTATATTGTACTTACCTCCCTGATCTAGTCAAATAGCCCCTTCCCTCTTACCAGGAACCATAAGTAGTATATATACTTTCAAACATAGAAATGATAAATATTAAAGCATATATGCAATAACAACACATGAATTTTATTAACAAAAATTTTTGAAACATGGGAAAAAAAATAATAAAAAAAAACCCAAAACATATACATAGAGTATGGTGAAGATGTAGCAAATGTGAACAAATTTTCTTGAAACATCTGAAACAAAAAAAAACAACCAATCAATATTCAAAACCTTTTAATTTTAGATGTATTTTCAATAGGTATTATATGTAATTAATTTTTCAATTATTTCTGATAGTAAAATTAGGTCTGTAAAATATTTTTGCAAGTAATAATTACCTTGATAAGTCCAAAGAATTTTTCAAAGTTAAAAAATTTTGACCAACCGCCTCCAAGTTTCCAAATTTAAATAAAATTCTGAAACAAAAATGAGAAAATAAATTAGTAGGTAACAGAAAGGATTCTATGTAAAAATTTCAACAAAAAATGTTTCCTACCAATCAAATTTTTACTTATTTTGTAAGTTTTGAAGTATTTTAAATATTAAATATATTAAGGTTTTTAGGTTTTTCTGTTAGTAAAATTAATGATGTGAAATATTTTTGCTTGAAATTATTATTACCTTGATAAGTCCAGGAAATTTTTCAAAGTTACAAAAATGTTGACCAACCATCCTCCAAGTTTCCAAATTAAAATAAAATTCTGAAACAAAAATGAGAAATTAAATTAGTAGGTAACAGAAAGGATACTATGTCAAAATTTCAGCAAAAAATGTTTCCTACCAATCGAACTTTTACTTATTTTGTAAGTTTTGAAGTATTTTAAATATTAAATATGTTAAGGTTTTTAGGTTTTTCTGATAGTAAAATTAATGATGTGTAATATTTTTTGTAGACATTATTATTACCTTGATAAGTCCAGGAAATTTGTCAAAGTTATAAAAATTTCGACCAACCAGCCTCCAAATTTCCAAATTAAAATAAAATTCTGAAACAAAATATGATAAAATAAATTATTAACAGAAAGGATTCTATGTCAAAATTTTAACAAAAAATGTTTCCAATCAATCGCATTTTTACTTATTTTGTAAGTTTTGATTTACTTCAAATGATATTAAATGTATTACGGTTTTTAGGTATTTACTTATTCTGTCTTTTATCCTATAGTCACATATGGTTTTTCAATAGGTTTGGAATTAACTCAACCATATCCATGTCGAAGCCATACTACGTGACGAACTGGGTAATACAGAAGTTACAGACCAGACTTTGCAAAAAACATTGCGTCAAATGTAATGGAATATAATTAAGATACCCGAACAATCAGTTTTAATGCACTTCATTTTCGCTCTCGGCTTTTCCAACAGTATTTTGTCGATACTTACATAAGAATCAAACATGACAGGATACAGTGGATAAAAGCTAACAAAAAAAATTGTTAGCTGATAATCATTCATCAGTTAATAACTATCTCAATGAGATGACAAATAAAAATAACTCAGTTGCAGGAGTAAAGGTTATTCTTACATCATCATTTCCTGGGTCTACTCGGTACTATTGTGAGCACGTAGAAGATTTTATGGCTTTGGTAAGACGATTCGGGACCACAGATTTCTTTATTACATTTATCTGCAATCCGGAGTAGCCTGAAATAAAGAGGCTATAAAAATCGTGAATGAAAATGACACTGACTGGCAGCAACTTCCTCAAGGTAGACCAGACATTGTTGCAAGAATCGCATTATTAAAGTTCGATATGTTAGTATAAAATCTAGATAAGAATAGAATTTTTGGTAAAAGTGCCGCTTACATTTATACCAGTGTTACGTCAGACCACATCGCGGGTATTAAAAAAAATATTAACAAAAGAAGGAATGTGAAAACCACTCCTCCTAAGCCCAAAACTTCCTCAGATTCCATCCCTGTTAGGGTGAATATGGAATCTGAAAAATCTGGGACGTTTTTAGAGCAAGAAAGGAGAGAGCACCAATGGGTGTCAAAAAAATCCTTTGCTAAGCTAATAAATGTCTGCTTAGCATGTCAGTGATAAAGTGGAACGTAAACAGCATTAGGAGTCACATAGAAGATATAAAGATACTCGAGCGAGATGTGTACCCAATGTTCGTCTGTCTACAAGAGACACATCTCCATAAATCCCAAAAATGTAAAGGAGTATTCAGTTTTCGAACCGACTTCGTTACAGAAGATCGAGCAAGAGGTGGCTTAGCCATACTTACCCGTGACTGTATTGATGCGGTGTCTATGAACTTAATAACCCCTTTATAAGCAGTAGCTATTCAAACAGCTGTCCCATATAAGTTCACTCTGAGTCACCAACTCCGTTCTTATTAGTAGGGAATTTTAATGTCCACCATTTGTCTTGGGGCTCCCCGAGTTGCAATTCTCATGGACAACTTGTGGAGAGTATAAGAACGGAACTGGATTTATGTCTGCTAAATGACGGTTTGCCTACTCATTTGGCAGCATCTACTGGTGGATGGACAGCTGTTGACCTATCGATCTGCAGATCTCAATTAGCTACTAGATGCACATGGTCGGTACTCAATGATTTATATGGAAGTGACTATGTCCCTATTAAGATCAATTTATGTGACTCCCAACTCTGTTATGCTCGAAATTCCCGTTGGATTTTGCGAAAAGCCAACTGGGACTCCTACTCGAATTACCTTGTATCACTTGACATGGATTATATGAAACCCATTGATGAAACAATTGAAAATTTTTCGAAAACTATTTTAAATGCCGCTGTAGAGAACATTCCAAAAACCTCTGCGTATCCACGCCGATGGCCTGTGCCGTGGTGGAACGATGAATGCACAGAAATCCTCCGTTTACGACGAAGGGCTCTTAGGAGATTTAAGTGACCCAACAAATGGAAACCTTCAGGAATATAAAATACTCCGTGCGAAAGCACAGAGGATATTTAGGCTGAGTAGAAAGAACTCTTGAGAACAGTACATTAGTACAATTAGACGAACAACTCCGTCCTCCACAGTGTGGAGGAAACTAAGATTAGTTTGTGGTACTTCCATTCCGTTGCCAGCCATTGCGCTGAAGCAACCAGATGGAAGATTAATCACAAACAGTAATGACATTGTTAATATACTTGGAACATCATTTTCTAACTTTTGTGCTACAACAGCCTATAATAGATTATTCCAGATGTATAACAGGGTGGCCACTGATATCAATTAATGGTTTTCCCTGACTTTTCCCTGATACAAACTTATTTTCCCTGACTTGCAAAAATTCCAAGATAGCGACGTATTGCAAGGGCTTTGAGTGCAGTAATTTCAACTGTTTTTAACCAACTAGATGATAAGGTTTTTCTTAATGGTAATTTAGACTCCAAAAGCAAATAAAATACGGGTTATTTATACATTTGGTACCAATTAAAACACAAAATACGAAGATACATGATTATAATTCAAGTATTGAAAATTTTTAAGAGAAATAAACCTATCCTACTGTAAGGAAAGATCTATCTAAATCAAAGTTAAAAGAAACAAACTTTGCAGCAATAACTCACCAATAATAAGTAGCATGATGATGATATTGAGAGTAACAAACACTATCTGTAAATTGTTCACAATAAACTACAGATTAAATATTTTAAGCTGGCTCTTGGATCCTAGGTGAAAATTCTCTATTAGTCACCCAGAAAACATCAGGCACTGCTGTCCCCTTTCATTGGGGGCAAAAATCGATACTAGTGCGCTAACCCTTAGCCAATCCTATTGGATTTTTACTTCCACAGTTTTTATAGTTTAATGAAGCCTAAATGCGTAAATTCATTGCAAATAAGTATGAATTAATTTATATTAATTAAAAAAGTAATTTCATTTAATTAATTTTAAAAAAATGACTACTTGAAAAATTAACAACCCCGTTAATTCCCCGCATGAGCCATAATGCGATGGGAAACCCTAGAGTCAATGGAAGTCAAAGCGATTGTTTGTAGAAATAGCCTGGGAGTACCTCCACCCTCCCCCCACCTTCAGAAAAATACGTAACGTATCACTCGAATGTGATCTTAGCGCTGCACAACCCCAAATTATAGCTTTGTGCAATATTACTATTCGAATATCGATCTAATTTCCCTGACTCTTATTAAGATTCCATGACAAACTGAATTCCCTGACTTTTCCCGGTTTTCCAGGTCAGTGGCCACCCTGTATAAACTGAAGGAAGAAGCAATACCGTTTACTGTTGGGTTATCTGGGGACTCTCCTTTAAACACTCCTTTCTCTATAAGGGAATTGGAGTCAGCTCTCTTGTCAACGAAGGATTCTGCACCAGGTCCTGATTCTATTGTATACTCCATGCTGAACATCTACCATCACCGGCGAAACTTGTCCTCCTTCGAATATACAATCGGCTATTCGAGGAGCAGCCTTTCCCCGATGCATGGTTAGAAGCGACAGTAATTCCTCTTTTAAAACTGGGTAAAGACAAAACCAACCCCAGTAGTTACAGGCCTATATCTATTACAACAGTCTTGTGCAAACTACTGGAGAAGATAGTCAACCACCGTCTTGTCTGGTACCTAGAAACCAACAATTTTCATTGTAACGAACAGTGTGGTTTCAGACAAGGACAATCATCAGTTGACCAATTAGTTTTGTTAGAATCCGCTATTCAAAATGCCTTTCTCTTGCGTCAAACCCTTGTTGCTATTTTTTTCGATCTCGAGAAGGCATACGATATGGCATGGAAAAGAGGAATTCTTAATACTTTGAAATCATGGGGTATACAAGGGAATATCCTGGCATTCATCGTTAACTTCCTTTTAAATAGATCTTTTTGCGTTCGTCTTGGAGGCGCATATTCAAATAGTTATAAACAGGAGAATGGTGTACCGCAGGGCAGCGTTCTGAGCGTCACGCTATTTGCCGTTGCAATAAATAGTATCATATCTAACATACGATCACCGGTACATTGTTCTCTCTTTGTATGACTTTTGTATTTTTGTGCCCGCTCGTAATATTGTAACTGCGTAAAGATCTTTGCAGTTAGTAATAAACAAATTAGAGAAATGGTCAAGGACTACAGGTTTTAAATTCTCTGCTTCGAAGACCCAATGTGTAGCATTTAGTCGTTGTAGGCAACACCAGGAGCCGATCCTTTATCTTGATGGAATTCAACTTCAAACCACGGATAGTGTTCGATTTTTAGGTCTTTTATTTGATAAAAGACTCTCATGGATCCCACATGTTCATAATTTGAAGGTGAGATGCAGCAAGAAATTAGATATGTTAAGAGTCCTTAGTGGTACGAATTGGGGAGCAGACAGAACTAGTATGCTTCGGTTTTATCGCGCATAGATTATGGCTGTTGAGTTTATTCATCCGCACGACTTACAGTTCTGAAAACTCTCGATGCCGTCCACCACTCTGGACTTTGACTTGCTACTGGTGCATTTAGAACCAGCCCAATCCCTAGTCTTCTTGACGAAGCTGTGGAACCTATCCTTTCTAGACGACGTCAGATGCTACAAATATCTTACATTTCTGTTCTTCGAAGCAAACCTAACCACCCGGAATTTGAAATAGTCTTTAATAACATTTTAAATCAAGTTTACAATACACGCCAATGTTCGACCGCTCCATTTGGCATAGAAACGTTAAGAATATTGGATGACCTTGAGTTGCAACTTCCCACTACCTTTGAACGACAAATGTGCTATCTACCTCCATGGATAATAAAAAGGCCGCACTTCGATTTCTCATTTTCCAGTTATATAAAACAAGATACTCCTGATGTGGTCTACCACCAGGAATTTTCATCTATTTATAAGTCTCATCAACATAGTGAAATTATTTTCACTGATGGATCTAAACTGGACACTGACGTTGGGTGTGCGTTTTATCCGTCTGGATGTACTTACACGTACGGATTGCCCTCAGCTTGCAGTGTTTTCACGGCAGAACTATTTTCCATCTTAAAAGCATTAAACTGTTGATCTCGATCTTCACACTACCTTTTGTGTTCTGACTCTAAAAGTGCTCTTCAGGATGTTTTCTCTGTTAACCCTTTAGTTGGGGACATTTTTTATGCTGTACACAGGCTTCAATTGAGGGGTGTGGGGGGTAACATTCTGTTGGGTTCCTGGACACTGCGGGATACTTGGAAACACAAAAGAAGATGAAGTGGCTAAGAATGCTACAGGTTTGGTGCCTATTACTCAACGAGTTATGGTATCTGATTTTGTGTTTTTCACGAAACATTTATTGCTCACTGCTTGGAATGACGATACCAAGCTTGGGGATGGCATACCATGATTCAGAATAAGCTGAGGGAAATTAAAGATACTGTCCGTCAATGGAGGTCTTCTATTCGTTTAAAACGAAGGGAGGAGGTGGTAGTTACAAGGCTTCGCGTTGACCGCTCTTTTGCAAATCATGGATATTTGATATGTCGTGAAGATCCACCAATATGTCAGTGTTGTGGAGATATCTTCAAAAAGTACCTACCATAAGTAACGAACATTCAACCCTTAAATCAATCATACAAAAACGTGACAAACATAACCTAAATTTCCTAAAAGTAGACAAAGGTAACTTCTTCGTAATTATGCACCAAAAAGACATCGACATGAAAGTCAACAGCATCATTACTGAAAACAAAATAACCGAACTCCGATCAGACCCCACACCAAAATTCCAAACAGAAATTAAAAATCTTTTAAACAAATGCACCGAAATCATGAAAGTGAACAAAAGAAATATTATAAACAAATAAAACACCAAGCCCCCATATTAAATGCATTACCTAAAATCCACAAGGAAAACACACACATCAGTCCACTAATCAATCACACACATACACCATCACATAAATTACCCAAATACATAGACAAACTTATCAGAGACAACATAAACTTTCACAATCACACATCCATACACAATAACATAGACCTCATACACAAAATACAAGACAACCACACAACTCCACCATAGCCTCATTTGTCAAAAAAAACCTTTACACTAATGTGCCAATAGAACAAACACTGAACATACTACAAAATATGCTCACAGCAAACAACACGCCACATAAACTCACACATAAAATAATCACACTCAACAAACTCATCACATCACAAAACTACTTCACATACCAACACAAATACTACACACAGAAAGATGGCCTCCCAATGAGTTCCCCTATCTCAGGCATCCTAGCAGAAATATTCCTACACCACATCGAACAACAATATATTCTACAGAACAATAACCACACACATAAAATAATTTACTACCATAGATATGTAGATGACATTTTAATATTATACAACGGCAACAAAAGGCAAATCAAACAACTACATAATTACATTAATACCATACACGAAAACCTCACATTCACTCTCGAGTTAGAAGAAAACAATAGAATAAACTTTCTAGATCTTACTATCACCAAACACAACACTAGACATAATTTCAAAATATACAGAAAACCAACAACTACAGATATGGTCATACATAATACATCTAATCACCCCACACAACACAACACAACACAAACACAACACCGTCTAATAAACATACCAATGCTACAGAAAGACTACGACGAAGAACTTAATACCATAAAATACATCGCCCAACAAAACGGCTACCAACACACACTCATAGACAACATTCTCAGGAAAATAAAACATAAACACCATCTAACAGCCACACAAACAAACCACACAAAAAATAACAAATACATATCCCTCACCTACCACAATAAAAACACACAAAATAGCCTCCACATTTAAAAAACTCCATTACCAAATATCCTACAAAACAACAAACACGCTAAGAAAACATATACAACCTTTTCAAAAAGAAACTGACATATACAAACTCTCAGGTATTTACAAATTAACTTGGAACGATTGTCCTAACTATTACAAAGGTCAAACCGGCAGGTCATTCTACACACGCTTCGATGAACACATTACCCAAACAAAACAAACAAACCATAAATCCAGTTACGCAAAACACCTAAATAACACCCAACACACACATACTGACATACACACTAATTTAAATATTCTACACACATTAAAACAGAGTAAAAAATTAACAACCTTAGAAAAATATGAAATCTACAAACACTACGCAACAGACAGGGAAAATATACTTAATGACCACACACACTTCGAAGCCAATAGTCTTTTCAAATACATCACACAAGACGCCGACACCTCACCCAATGTCATAAATCCAACCATGTCATACCGTTTGTAAAGAGCCAGAAGCTGCTGGTAGAAGGTTAGCTTCGAAAAAGAAACGATCGTTTTGAAGCGCGTCAGGAAGTAAGCAATTACGTATTCACTTAGTTAAGTAGTGTAAAATTAGTTATATGTAAAATTACCCAAACAAGTGAAATACAAAAACAGGACTCAGAAAATGTGACAACACTGTAACTTCGTACTATGTAAACTAAGTGTGAAGGATTTAAATTGGGAGGTGAGATCCAAATATGTTTTATACATAAACAATTTGATATTCATATGTTCAATACAGGAACACATACCTATTTAGTATAATAATTCGGTTAGCAAGGCATTTAAAATAAATCAAGATAGTTAATTCTTATACGAGTTATTTTACAATAAGAATATATATATATATATATATATAACTCATTTACTTTTAGACAAAAGAAAGAGCCTTGGTTTATAACAGTGGTAAGTTAACAATTAATCATAAATAATTATTTAAAGAACTAAGTTAACTAAGAACTGTTAACTATTACTACTAAAACTGTTAATGTGTTAATAGTAAGTAGTACTCCTAAAATGTTCCTTTAGCAAGTTGGCTTTGTCAATGAAATATGAGTTTCGAAAAGCGTCAGTGCAGTAAGTTAATAGTTTTCACTGTTTTTAAAATAATTACTCATGACTTGAGAGAAATCAAAATGATTAAAACAACCAACTTTGAAAATTTAATATTTAAATAGCATATATGTAAAGGACATATCTACATATAGTCTATTAGACCCATATAAAGGAATGACGAAATTTTGCAAAAGAGAAATGTAAAAAAACATCGATGCCAAATACAAGACATCCAGTTGGAAAATTTTCTAAATTGTTTAAAACATAAGGTTAATAAAACACACACATTGTGCAATGGTGCAATAAATTTAGTCATATCTTTCTGTAAAGACTTCTTTAATGGAGCAGAAATCCATGAGTTATTGTAAAACATTGTTTCACGTTATCTTACTTATTATACGGAATTTCAAACACAAAAATTTAGCTATCTCAGAGCTCTATTGTGCAACTTTATCACTTTTATTCGTATTCTTACCATAAAATATTATCTTCCTATTCATTCATATCATTTGTTGTGCAACATTTTTTTATTTTTTTTATTTTGCCTGTTAATGTCAAACTATGATCTCTCACAAGAAGTCAATGTGTGTACTGCTTTCTTATGTTATCCTTGAATGGTTTATTTACAACTACATCCCCCCCCCAGGAATCATTACAATGTCTGCGATTATTTTGTTCAATGGCTTTTTTTTACATTTAGGTCAAGTGAGACACACTAAGAATCTTTTCCTTTTAAAACTATAACATAGTCCAACACTAAAGTTTCCTCTGTCCATCCATTTTCTTGCAGTTTTATTACTATTCCAGTCGGAATAGTATCTGTAAATAATATATTTTAGTAACAAGTATGAATTACAGTTAAAGCTGAATACCATTGGTTAGTACATAGGTTTTAAAACCTCTTCAAACAATGGCTCCATTGAAGTAAAAATATTTTCTGGCAGTGCCCCTATGGAAAATTGAACATTATTATTGTTGGTAATAAAGTTTTAAGTAAATTAATATTTTCTTACTTATTATAATACAATAGTAAATGACTTGCGTGCTCTGCTCTCCTTGCACATACAACTGTGAAACTAAAACAAGCCATAGGCATGCGTACAATTTTAAGTGTGATACACACTTTAGGATCCACTGAAACATCGGAATACACAAACATTTGATTTGTTTCCAATTAGGTTTAAAAAGTACAGTAGAACCTCTTTAATTCGTCATGCTCGTGACTGAAGGGGTGATGAATTTGAGAAAAAGATGAATTACAGAAGATGTGAAATTAACATGTAATTATGAGTAAATATAGCACATGAATATGTAAATAGGTATGTAATGTATAGAATGTTGTACTTACATGATTTATTGTGGCTGAAAAACTCAACAACACTATAAAAACATTCGTAGCCTGCATTATAGTTCGTAATTACAAATACAGTTACTCTATTTTCATATAATAACCTATTACATTACCTAGTAAGAACAATAACACTAGCATGAAAAATAGTACGAATATATAAAAACTATTTACGTTATAGTTTTTAATAAAATTCTGTCATTATAAAGAATTTGTCTTTATATCATCACTTTTGTCAGCTCTGTTTCTTTTTTTCTCTCATACCACCAGATGTATTTCAAATACTTCTCCACAAGTCACTTCATTTTCTAGGCAAATGTGTTGACAGATTTTTTCAGTAATCGAATGACTAATGTCTGGTATCAGTCTTATCTGATGTTGCATGCACTACATGACAGAGAAGACGATGGTATTATAACGGTGACGAATTAGAGAAGTCTACTGTAGTTACGTTGACTTCTTAAAATTATAATATGATGCTAAAAACCTAAGTTTTTGAAGCTGTTTCAAATACAGCTTAGGAAGATTCATTATATATGGCTTAAACCTGGCTTTTAAAATCTCAAAAATAAACATGCATATTTCATTCTCTCATATTTCTTTTTGTGTTTTCTCTTTGATTGACAAAGACCACTGTGTGGTTGAAATATATCATTGTTTAAGTGCTTTTATGTGTTTCTATTTCAAGACTACAGAGTGGACTCTTACCAAGGTAAGTCTGTCAGTCTCCTAGTCCAATAAATCTAAATAATCTTTACCAACCAAAACTAACCTATAAATATATATATATATATATTCTTGATATTTTACGTTATCCATTGTTTTTCCGTTGCACTGACTTTATGAAGTTAATATATTACTATTGTAAGTAATTTTATCCACCATTAGGTGTAATGATTTTACCTTGTGTTATGAGGCACCTTTCGGTCACTTGACCATTCAATGGATGGTCAAGTGACCGAAAGGTGCCTCATCACACAAGGTAAAATCATTGCACTTAATGGTTGATAAAATTACTTACAATAGTAATATATTAACTTCATATATATATATATATATATATATATATATATATATATATATATATATACAAAAGGGCCACCAAAGTGGCCTAACCTACCGCGTAGAGAAAGCACTAGTGGTCACAAAAGTGGCCCATCTGACCTCAGAGACCAAACAAACAAAAATTGCTTCCAGCTGACTATGAAAGTAGCAGCGGCCACAAAAGGGGCCCACACGACTTGAAAAGACAAAGGTTCTTCAATGAACATAAAGCTGGTACAGAAAACATTTGGGTCACTTATGTGGCCCATCCGATTGCAAAGAGTTAACTGATTAACATCTGAGTTCCAGCAGATGTGTTTTAAACTAGTTTTGAGAATTGTTTAATATTTTCAGGTAAAAACTTATATAATGACAGCTGTGTATTGTGCTGGAGTTTTAAATGTTCTAATCATGGATTGCTTGTATGTTGTATGAGTGGTTTTCATATTCTTAATTTTAAAATTTGTAGGAGGTCAAAATTTACAAGAATTTTACTATTAATACTAAGCTAAAACGTTTTTGGGAATTGTGTGGTGATGGTGACATACATATATTTTCCTCTGACTAAATGAAAGTGTTATGGAAGTTTACAACTTCACTGATGTAAAGCACATGTTTCATTTGTAGCTAAAATAAATAATAAAGCCTAAATGTGGTATACTTTACGTTATTAATCACTACTAACATTCTAAAACAAATAGTGGCACATTTTGGAGACAGTTCCGCTCCTAAAAGTTCTTGAAATTGTACTTTTTGATCAAGCCATTGTTAACCTGTTTAAATAAGATTTCATGTAGTTTGATTGCTTGATGAAAAGTTTTACTATCTGGAAGTCTCCATAGGATATTTCTTTTGGTTTCTCAAACTGCGGTTACATTATAACTAATATTTCTGTAAATTAAAAGTATATTAATTTGTTCTGAGAAAGTAAGTAGTTTTAAATTGTCTCATTTGTGTTAAGAAAGTTAATTAGGTTTTAAAAGAACTGTAAACTTATCGAACAACATAATTTTTACAGCACTGATCAGGCTAAGAATCTGTCCAGTATTGAACTACAGTACAAAAAGCAACAAAGGGAAATTATCGAACAACATAATTTTTACAGCACTGAGGAGGCTAAGAATCTGTCCAGTATTGAACTACAGTACAAAAAGCAACAAAGGGAAACAACTATTATTGTTGACAACATATGAAGTTAGGAACCATTTGAACAAAGTACTTATATTTAATGACTAATTAGTTTTTGTATTAATGATAAATATTTTAATTAATCACTTTAACATTAATGTTAAAGTGATTAATTAAGATTCACCGAGTATCACTCTAGTTTGTAACTTCTTGTTTGCTAGATTGTAATTTTGTAATAAGACCCTCTGATGATGATGACATGGTCATAGAAATGTACATAAGGGTATATTCTTAAGTAACTTATTTTATTTGTTATTTTTGTGGTATTGGGGTTTTTCCAATATTTTCATTGAATTCACCGAACGTAATGGACTAAAAAATTTTAAAAAATATCTAAAGTTATTGAACCAACTGAAATGTAAAATATTATAAACAATGTTAAATAGTATCTCGTGTAACTTTCATTAACAAAAACTAGTTCTTGTTAAGCAACATTATATTTTGAACCAATAACTTAGTGATTTAGTTAAGCTCTGTTTTTGCATATTTTTTGGCATTTGTCAAAAGTATTTCGTAATACAATTTAAATTTTCTGTCACCTGGTAATGTAATTTTTAATTAACTTGACTCAACTTTTTTAAAGAACGATCATTTTTACACACATGGGTCTTACTTTCTTCATTGTTAATGATAAAAACCATTAATTGAAAATATCAAAAGGGTTCAAAATTTTTATCTCGACTCAGAGGAAAAACCTCATAGCTTTGAAATGAAGTAGTTCCAATTTTCTTTCAATCTAGAAACAATTCTATATAGTTACGAAATACTGTATACATTTAAAAAAATATCTTGAAAAATTCAATTGAAGCACAATTAACATAGTAATAGGTTTTTGATATTAAGGAATAGGTATCACAAAAAGACACTAATCTTGTTGAAATATTCCAGGAAATGCTGATCCTCTAGTTGTAAGGTTGAGATTTTATTTCTGTTAAGGCATTTAATTTATGATATGACCTGAAATAGTGTATTAAAATGTATGTGATTTTTGTTATTCTATTTTGAAATATTTAAATAATAATATAATAATTTACATATACACAGATTTCTAAAAATTCTAGAACATTTAAATCTTTGAGCTTAAAATTTGAATTTTTCATCAACCATTTGTAACCATGTTTATGGGCTGCGTGGGTAACTATAAACATTGTTAAATACTACTTCTTATTATCTATTACATAAAATAGACTTGACATGTATCGAAAAGTGAGGATGTGTTCTTTAAATGGATGTTATTAAATTAGAAGCATTTGATATTTAAATTAAGTCTTTAAAATGGTTTATTTTCAATGTATCTTGTTAAAAAAAATAATTCATGCAGTCTAACAAATATTTACTGGAAAAATATTTATTTACTTCTGTTAGGAATAAAAACATAATTAGAAATTTAGTTAGTTAAAAAATGTAGTATTAATATTTTACAGAAAAAAAACTGAAATTAGAATAAAGAATACAAAATTCAAATTTTTTCTCCCCAATGGTAATAAAGCTATAATAAAATACAAATACATAGTAACTTGTTAAAGAAATTTTTCCAAATGTATGCTAAGTACGTATGCCCTAAAGACCATGTACATTGTTTTAAGGCTGATGAAAATGGAGGTTACTCTTTCAGTGCAACAGTTATTTAGTTTCTGTTGAAAAATTTAATTTTGTTTCTTAACAAAATTTTTGTAATGTTCAAAATTGTACTTGCCAGATTTACCATAACTGGATCCTTTGCATCTAAGTTGTAATATGGCTATATTACCACTGGAGGGAACACAATCTAACCCAAATAACTTATTAGGTGAAAAATACAAATTTTGTATATTAATCTAAAACGTTACATTAGAACCAACTGGATACACAGTAATCCTGTAATTACAACATTCATTTAACTTAAGTGATGATAAATCTTAAAAAATAACAAATAATTTATTCAAAATACACTTTAAAACCTATCTTAAAACAAGTCTATACATTTTACACATCTATTGATAAAGTTAGGAAGACAGCGGTTTTTCTTCAGTGCAAGGTTTTTTTGCCCCTTCAGCTATATCTTCTTCCGGTTTTCTTTTTTTTTTAATAAGGTGAGAAATGTTAGTTGCTGGATTGGTAACAGCACTACCATTGGAGGATCCCGCACCTTCTGACGAGCTACCACCTTTCATCGCCAAATCCATCATTGACTTTAAAGTTTCTTTCTTCAGATCATCGACATCGTCAATCTTTTCTTTGATTTCAGGCAGGATAGCCTTAATTTCCTCAATTTCCTTTTCAACAGAGTAAAACGGATTTTTTGTATTTGCGTCATCTGGCTGACAGCCACTCTGTAAATTCTTTATTCTTATTTCTAAAATGTCGCTTGCTTCCCTAAAGTACGCTTTTGACTCATCAAACATGTGGTCGTACGAACAAGCAACCCCTAATTGAAACAGCGTTTCAGCAATGTCTCTATTATCTTCTGCTAAAATTTTTTTTTGCAGATCAAGACATTTTTTCATGTCGTCAATAGCATTTGAGTAGTTTTCTGACTCAAGACTAACTTCACCAAGGTACAGGTAAGTTTCAGCAAGTTTTGCCTCATTATTCTGCCGATGGAATATAATTTTTGCCAGTTCAAATACTTCCCATGCTAATTGCAAGCTGTTAACATCTTCATTTTCATCTGTCGCTTTTTCATCTTCATCATCACTTTTACTTTCACCAGTTTTATCATCATTTGGCTTATCTTCGTTTTCTTCATTATCTTCAGCCTCCTCATCTTCATCTTCATCCTCTTTTGATTCTGCTTCATTGCCTTCCGTGTCATTATATATTTCCGATTCTTTTTCTACTAAAGCATTTGTCTCTTCTCTTGAAAGTTCAAGAAGAGCTCGACCATAGTTGAAATATGCATCTCCACATTCATCTGCCAGATCGCCATATATTTCACCTAACTTTCCACATGCTTCTCCAAGAGTAGTGGCTGCTGATGGATAATCCTTAACAAACAGATGTCGTTTACCTTGGGCTAGAAGTGCCATTGCAGCATTTTTTTCCACACTTTCATTTTTTTCATTTGTGTTTTCTTCTGTTACACCATTACTATTTTTTTCACACTTAGTATTTTCTTGTTTCATGCTATCTGATTCCGTTTCAGCCTTAACAGTTTCAATTTCTTCGACTTTATCAGGCATCTGTGAAAATACATGAAAATAATTAGAATATTTTTATTTGTGGATTTGAACACAATTAAAAAAAATTAAAATAAGTGTATCACACACAACACGATTCTATAGAAGTTGCTTGATGTAATCAACTTGAATTCATTCATTAAATTATAATTAAAAGGTACTTATCTAAGTGAATACATAATGGCTTACTTGCTGACGCGTTTCAAAACATTAGTTCCTTTTACGAAGCTAACCCTCTACATGTAAAAGGAACGTAAAAGCTTCGTAAAACGAACAAAAGTTTTGAAACGCGTCAGCAAGTAAGCCATTACGTATTCACTTAGTTAAGTACCTTTTAATTATAATTACAATTCTATAGTTAGTTGCAGTTTTTAACATTTTTTCAAATGTTTAGATTAGCTATAATTTCTAGTTTATCAGATCTTGTCAGAACTTTTAAAGCTACACTGTAAATATACTTTAAAAAAATAAATGTATTTTTATCACTTTTTACAGCTCAAACATATAACACTAGTTTATTATTACCTTTACTTTCTCTGCATTACTTGAGTACTAACTAACTGTACCCGGGCAGGAGATTAAATCTATTTGGATGTGGCTGCAATACCACTATCCTATAACACTAGAACAGATTTGTTACGTACTTTTCTTTAAATTAAAAATAATTTAAAAGATAGTGTAAATGCTTCAGAGAGGGACTCCTTATCGGCCAACCTTTGTCTCTTACAAGGTTCGGTACGCCCCAGTTCCTTTCGAATCGTCGGTTAAACGACATCTCTCCCGTCACTCTCGACGTGACGTAGTTTTTGTGTGTTCTAAACGAGGCTCGGTTTAGACCATTTCTCTCTCTTTGTTTCTCCTGTCGTGTGGCGAAGGTACTCTTAACATTAATAGTGACATTTTGAATATAAGTGATTTCTTTAAGTTCAACAGGTAATTGATAAGTGCGGGAAAGGGTGCACCCGAATAACTGTCCGACAAGTGGTGGTACTTCGCCCAGTGAGGTATGTACAAAACGTCAACTTCATTCATTTAATTATTTAAGGTCCTCCGGAAATCAATGTTGCCGTTACATGGCAAAATATTTAACATTTTTGGTCCTACGGCCCGGATCTTTTGAATAGGTCCTATGTTAAAACATGTCCACAAGTGTGACGTACATATTTCCAACCGCACGCAATATCTTGTCCTTGTTACAAGGCTTACCTCACTCAATTTCTTATCTATCAGCTGTTCAAATACAGTAGATTATAACAAACCCTCTCTGAAAGCATATCTTGATAATTAACTACGCTTGTCTATTTGTAAACAATTCGTATGATTCAAAATGTATGTTTCCCACTCATGCTAATGTTAATAGATTAATATATTTATAAATATTTTCTGCTAACTATTTAGTATGGTAAAAGAAGTCACCTATGATTTCACTACTTGTAAATTGCAAATTTATATTTATTAATGCTTATTGTTGAAGCAGATCATTCAGTTACATGCTGTCCAATGTAATTGTAATATTTCCTTTTAAAATATTTACACTTTTCATAATTTGTATTGAACATTTTTCTTATTGCAATTATTGGAAGATATCTTGTTATTGTAACCTTGAATAAGAGACATTTCTTTACTTGAACTGTTTACGTCCGTTCATAAGTTCAAACATTCAATATTTACATTTCTTTGTGAGAAACTAGTTTATGCTTTCTCTATCGCTCTTGCTATTAGTATAGCATATTTTGTTAGTGTATTTAAAGAGCCTTATTGTTATTGTAGATATAATTCAATTCTACAAAATGGCCAAATCACTAAGAGTAATCACTGCTAAGAAGGAAGCTCTATTTTCCCAGATCCAATCTATTTATGATCTCACGCAAAAGATTTCTGATAAAGCGATCATGCTGGAATTAATGATCCGAGCTCCCTCTGTCGCTAGCATTAAACAAGAATTTGTAGACACATTGGACTTATTCAATGAACTCTCGTTGGAAAAAGATAACAATTTTATTCCCAATTTCTCAACTTCGGCTGTGGTTAATGACCTTGTTTCTCGCATAAATTACACTGTTGCTTCAATAGAAGCGAAACAAGCTGCTAGGCAAAAAACCGAAGCTAGCTATTCACTCTCGTCACAAATCCCATTGCGACTTCCAAAATTGGAACTCAAACATTTCACGGGTGATCCATTTGAATGGATTTCTTTCAAAAATCTCTTTGACTCTACCATACATAAAAATACATCTCTCAATGCTGTCACCAAACTACAGTATTTGCTCAGTGTACTCTCAGGTGAACCATTAAAATTAATTAACTCTTTACCTATTTCGGAAGTTAATTATCAAGTCGCGTATGACCTTTTTATGGAGAGATATCATTCTCCAAGACGATTAATGTCAATTCATCTCAATAGAATTCTCGACTTGCCGAATATCAATTACACTTCTAATCAAATGCGTAACTTTGTTACAAGTTACACAGAGAACACCCAAGCCTTGAAGGGGCTACAAATTGATATCACGAGTAACAATCCCTTATTGTCAGCGATGATTTTACACAAGCTGGATTCTACTATACTGAAGAAGCTTGAACAATCACGGGATAACACGTCGACCCTGGCAACATCTGCGGAAATTATCAACTTCCTCTCACAAAAATGTAGTGAACTTGAACACGCGACACTACATTCCTTTGCAACTCTCAACGCTAACTCATTACCTTCAAACTCACCTCAAATTTCAAAGGGAAAACAGTTAATGTATAAGACTCAGGTTAACCGAAAGGGGACTTCGCTGGTGACTTGTAACTCTGTCAATGATACAGCGTCTGAAACAAAGCATCCTTTATGTTTTCTGTGTAAAGGAACAGACCATAAAATTTATTCCTGCCTTAAGTTTAAGGCCAAATCTCCGACAGAGCGTTTGAAGATCGCGAAGTCGTATAGTAGATGTATTTCATGTTTGGGCGCTCACAGTGTGAAGTTTTGTAAATCCAATTCGACTTGTTTTCAATGTAAAAGGAAACATCACACTCTTCTCCATTTCGACAACGATCACCTGCCTCAGCATACACCATTAAAGTCCTCTCTTTCCCAGGACCAAGGTGTAACAGAAGTTGTTCAGTCACCTATTAGTATGACTTCTCAGGCGACTAATCCTGCCTCTCAAAGTACAACTGTGCTCCTGGGCACACTTTTAGTAAAACTCTCCTCTCCTACCGGGACGACTTATGTTTTCCGTGCTCTGGTGGACTCAGGAAGCCAATCCTCATTTATTTCAGAGCAAGTAGCTCAACTAATGTGTGTAACTCGAACGAGAAGTAATCACAACATTGTTGGACTTTCTCAAACTCTTACTCGCTCAAGGGGCATGACCTCTTTAGGCGTGCACACTCTCGATGGCACAGTAATAGCTGCCAAACATAATTTTCTCATTCTCGACAAAATTTGCGTCGATTTACCTCGTACTCACATTGACGTTAAAGTACTAAATAAGGTACAATCTTATACGCTTGCCGACCCTACTTTTCATTTGCCAAGTCGCATTGATATTCTTCTGGGCGGCGCTCTTTTTCCTTTAATATTGACTCCAACTACGCATTCTCTCGGCTCTAATATGCCGTGCCTGATAGGCACTCACTTTGGATTCATGGTTATGGGAGAAGCTCCATGTCTGCCTACCTGTGAAAGGGAATCTAGTGCTAGTATGTCCACCACATTACTCATGGTGAATGACTTGGAACTGCACAATTCTCTACAAAAATTCTGGCAACATGAAGAAGTGCCCTTCACCTCAAAACTCTCACCACATGATCAAGCATGTGAAGCTCATTATGTTGCTACTAATACATGCGACAGTTCAGGTCGTTACTGTGTCCGACTTCCTTTCAAAGAAGATAAACCTCTTCTCGGAACTTCTCGCGGGAACGCGGAAGTACGATTAAAATCTCTCGAACAAAAGTTCAACTCTAAGCCTCGCTTCAAGCAACTTTATGCAGAATTCATGTCTGACTATTTGACTTCTGGACACATGATACTTGCCCAAAACACTCAGCTCAGTTCACCTCACTACTTTTTACCTCATCATGGGGTTCTAAAGAAATCCAGCACCACTACTCGCCTTCGAACAGTCTTTGATGCCAGTGCAAAAACATCCAACGGTTTCTCTCTCAACGACACCCTGTGGACAGGACAGAAAATGCAGACCAACATTTGTGATCTGTTACTCATGTTTTGCTATCATAATGTGGTTTTTACTTGCGATATACGTCAGATGTATCGTCAGATCAAATTCCACCCTGATGATCAACCTTATCAGCTGATCCTATGGAGGGACCATGTCGATCAACCTATTTCCACTTATCAATTGACCACAGTAACCTATGGACTTTGTTGTTCACCTTACCTGGCGATAAGAACTCTTCATCAGCTCGCCTCCGATGAAGGTGCTTCATTCCCTCAGGCTGCCGAAGTACTCCGCACACTAACGTTTGTCGACGACATTATTGCGGATGGTGATTCCATTGATGAGGCCTCTCAATTGAAAACTCAGCTCATTTCTCTTTTACTTCGAGGTGGCTTCGAATTGCGTAAATGGACTACTAACGCTTATCAACTATTACAGGATCTTCCAGACGAACACCTAGAGACACCCACGTTTCTTCAGGATACCGCAAAACTCATTGACACAGGGGAATATAAACCTATTTCACCTATATCTCTTCTCTCCACTGTTCACTCAGAATGGGACTTGCTGCGGAAATATTCTAGCTTTAGTCGACTGCAGCGTGTAATGGCGTACTTGTTGCGTTTCATACACAACTCTCGTCACTTAGGAAGAACTGTTGGACCTCTCACTACGGGGGAGTTGAACTCAGCCAGAATCCGAATATTCAAATTACTTCAGGCATCCTCCTTCATCGAAGATTTAAAGGCATTAGGACACACCCCTCCTACCAGGGTATCTTCTAGGCTTCGACGATTAACACCATTTCTCGATAGCGATGGCGTCCTGCGAGTTGGTGGACGACTCGAAGCAGCACAGATTCGTTATGAGACACAACATCCGGTGATTTTGCCTAAGAAACACCCTGTGGTTGACTCCTTGAGTGACCTATATCATCGGAAGTACCTTCATTCTGGAGTTCAACTCACCCAATCACTTCTCGCACAAGAGGTGTGGATATTGTGTGCTCGGAATGTAATCCGTGCACGCGTCTTCAAGTGTACTGTGTGCTTTAAGCACCGACCTAAAAATAAAAATCCTCTTATGGGAAACTTACCTCAACCTCGACTGACCCCTACTCGCCCATTTCTCAACACAGGCATTGATTATGGTGGTCCTTTCACTCTGAAAGTACATAATCTACGCTCTATTTGAACCATCAAGGCATACATCTGTGTCTTTGTTTGCCTTGTCACCAAGGCTGTTCACATTGAGGTGGTCACTGATATCTCGACGGACGCGTTCATCGCAGCATTGACTCGATTTGTGTCTAGACGAGGTCTTTGTCAACACATCTATTCCGACTGCGGAACAAACTTTGTGGGAGCTGACAATGCTCTGCGATCTCTACTCAGGACCTCAGGACAAGATCTTGTTTGTGAATTTTCATTTCAACGTGGAGTTAATTTTCACTTCAATCCTCCTGCTGCACCTCATCAAGGAGGGCTATGGGAAAGCGCAATTAAAAGCGCTAAATATCACTTGCGTCGCGTCATAGGTGAACACGTTCTAACTCTCTCTGAATTCATGACTCTGACAACTCAAGTCGAGTCAATCCTCAACTCTCGACCACTCACACCTTTGTCTAACGATCATTCCGATCTCACTGCTCTGACCCCAGGACACTTTTTAATTGGAGCTCCACTCGTCGCCGTACCCGAAAGAAATCTGGCTGAAGTCCCTACTAATCGACTTAAGCATTGGCACCTCGTCCATGCTTTTCACCAACGCGTATGGAAAAGGTGGCAGCTGGAATATCTTCACACTCTACAGCAGCAGACCAAATGGACGGAAACGACAGACAACCTTCGTGTGGGCGACCTAGTGCTAGTGCATCAACCTACTCCGCCTCTCTCTTGGCCATTGGCAAGAGTGACACAAGTGTTCCCTGGCACAGACGGTGTGGTGCGAGTTGTTCAGCTCAAGACACAGCAAGGACTTATAACTCGACCTTCTCATAAGGTTTTCCCCCTGCCCATTAGTGCAGAATAAACTTATTATTTTTCTCATGTTTCTAGAAAAGGAATTTTTATTTTATTTAGTGTATATTTGTTTTTTGTGAAGAACTCTCAGTTTGTATATTGATAATTATTGTTTTCTTTTCTCTCATGCTGGGGTAGCTTATATTGTATTCCTCTTTGAATCCTAGAAGGATTCAAGGCCCCCGGTATGTTACGTACTTTTCTTTAAATTAAAAATAATTTAAAAGACAGTGTAAATGCTTCAGAGAGGGACTCCTTATCGGCCAACCTTTGTCTCTTACAAGGTTCGGTACGCCCCAGTTCCTTTCGAATCGTCGGTTAAACGACATCTCTCCCGTCACTCTCGACGTGACGTAGTTTTTGTGTGTTCTAAACGAGGCTCGGTTTAGACCATTTCTCTCTCTTTGTTTCTCCTGTCGTGTGGCGAAGGTACTCTTAACATTAATAGTGACATTTTGAATATAAGTGATTTCTTTAAGTTCAACAGGTAATTGATAAGTGCGGGAAAGGGTGCACCCGAATAACTGTCCGACAAGTGGTGGTACTTCGCCCAGTGAGGTATGTACAAAACGTCAACTTCATTCATTTAATTATTTAAGGTCCTCCGGAAATCAATGTTGCCGTTACATGGCAAAATATTTAACAAGATTCATAGGCTTAGCCTTTAAGATTGTACGTTATAAAGAAGTTACTTAGTTGTTGCACAATTATCACATCTTTTTATATTTAGGTAACTCGGTTAGGGTGATTGTCAAATATAAAAAGTGGTCTGAAAGTTAGAAGGTACGGATTCACTTCCCACAAGAGGAAAACAATTTATCTGATAGTAATGTCACAGAAATGTTTTTGTTGTTGTTTAATACAAATTAAAATGGTGTCATTAATACTTGTAAACACATTATAATACAAACAGTCAAAATGGGACTGTATTCAAAATTGAATTAATTTAAAAATTGGCACAATATTCGTCTTGAGTGTTTACAGACCTATTTGAATTGAAATTAGAAAGTGTAGTGGGTTAGGAGAACAGGAGGAAGACCAAACTATGTTGTTGGAATTTTTCCACATGTCAGATGCCGTCCTTTTCATAGTTGTAAACAGTAAAGAGGAAAGTGAGTGATAACACATAACTAGGGGCAACCCTGTCAGTCTTGCATGTCAAGGAAACTGTCAGTCTGTCACAGCTTCTTTGAAATTTTTAATTACATTTGTACTACAATAATTTTAAGTCTGTAGCAATAACAGTCTAAGTAAAATCGATTTATATATTTATTATTTTTTAATGTATAGCGTTTTACAATGTTGTAAAAATTTAGTCAATTAAGCTACAGATTCAATCACTAAAGCGAGTTTCCCTTAAACTAACTTAGTGATTAGAGCTGGAACATTTAGCATCATTATGTGTGTGAAGGCTCCATAAAAAGGCCACGGATTTAATAAAAATGGTCTGTAAATAAGTATTAATTTGGTTTTTGTAATCTCTGATGATTTAGACACTAAATTCAGTTAGTCAAGAGTTTGCACCAAGTTAGAAAATTCCCACAGCTATTCATGATAAAAACTTTACAAGTTACTTGCGTAATGCTATAATAAAGGCTAAATAATTCGTCAGACATTTATAGAAATAAATGATAGATGTTTTATGGAAGGAAAACGTTTTTTATTATTTTATTTTGTTGGGATTTTACATCAAGTATGGTTATTCTTATTTAGCGCATGATAACTATCTGCCATTCCTAGCATTGTCACATTATTCGTTGACACGTTTAGGAGAGCCTCCATCAGTCAGAATTTTTTATGAATTGTACAGTTCACAAAAGGTTCTGACTGATGGTGCTTCTCCGAAATGTATCTAGGAATAATGTGCCAATGTTGGAAATGGCAGGTAATTATGATAAGCTAAATAAGAATATAGTATAGTAAGTCAAAAGTAAATATAGTTTTATTTAGAGAAGTTTTTGGGAAACAAATAAGTGCGCTACACATGCAAGTTACCATAGAGTTTTCTTAATAATAATAATATTAATAAAAGAGGTGATTTGAAGAGTCATTTATGTACTCAAGTGAGGAGACAGAAAATGCCCAAAGATTTTTTTTAAGCTACATAAATGGCATACAAAGGTTTATCACATCTATGGATAGTTCAAATTTAAAACATAAGAAAACTACCTTGAATTAAAATTTAAAAAATAATGTTATGGAGTGTAAGGTAGATAGGAGAGATTGCATGGAAGAAGGTTGTAACAATTTTGTGTTCTGCTCATGGGCAGTGACTATCTGACAAGGAGACTATGAGTTCAGCTTGAAGATAGGTAACAAGTATCCGTCTGAGATGGTAAGGCTACACAGAGTAAACAGCAAATGAATGTTTTCTGGTTAAACATGTGAACAACTTCTAACACTTGTCATAATTGGAAATCTTATATTTAAAAATTAAAATTAGAAAGGAGGAAGAATGCTGAAGCTTAATCCAAGTGACAAGAGTACTATTTGTCCATTTCAGTTGTCATGGAAACAGTAAGTTCTTGGTTGAGCAAAAACGGTGAATAGCTTTCCACCTTTCTAATTTTATGCTGCAATTATAACTTCAATGTTCTTCTATTATAGTAATAGCTAACTTATTAGTACAGAACAAGCATCGATTTGAAGGAACGAAAGTTGACTCTGTTTTATAAGTTTTGACTTGCAAAGATTTAAAAAATCTTTAACTGTGCTAAGATTATGAAGCGTGGCCTAAAATAAAACCAGAAATTTAATATTGAATCATTAACCATTGTGTTAATATATTAACCATTGTCCAACGATATGTTGGATAAGTTTCACGCTATGAGACTAAAACCTGTCTTTTATATATTTAGTTATCCTAGTTTTAGTAAACCTGAAGCTTGCATAAGAAAACTCATTACATCCAGTGTTAATAATATGGGATATATTAATGACCAAATTTCCAGTATCACTGAACATGCTGAGTAAACTGGGAACACTGGTGAACTTTGCTTGTCAGGACAATAATTGCTAAAACATATTGAGTTTCAAATGGGCCTTCATGATCGACTATAACAATATATTATTATTTTTTGTGCAGAAAGTCGTAACAAACACGGCACATTGCAAGAATGGATCTGTTCAATGAGACTATTATAGCCTTTAAGGTGTCTAGGTCACTTGCAGTAGATTCTTTTCATATTTCCAGGAAGACACATCTCTTTACCTCAGATGAGAGAAGGCCTACTTCAGGCAAGCCGCTCTGCCCAAGTGGGACTATAATGTTTCCTTACCCCCAGCATACTAAGGACTTAATATGCCCTTTCATTAGTCTTGTCTGATTCTCTGTCCATCACTACCTCTTCATTTAAAATGGTGAAACAGAACCCTGCACACGTCCTTCATTATTGTCTCTATATCGTCTACCAAGAGGGGTATTATTTATTCACAACTTGCAGTGAAGCAAAAAATTCCTTCTAGGAGGGTTTAGTAGCTATGGGAGGGATTTTGTACATTATGAATGGACTGAGGGTTAATTTATACCCAAGAAACATTTCTGAAATTAAATGCCAACTTTAAAAATTATACAAAAGCTAACAAAACGAGTGAATTATAAGTAATTATTGCGTAATTGAGTAAAAACCTTTGAATTTAGCGTTTCGAAACAATCTTTTCACTGATAAAGGCAACCCGCTACTCAATCAAACGGTGTAGTCAATGAAATGATTGTTTCGAAACTCGTCAGCAGGTAAGTTCAAAGGTTTTCCCTCAGTTACGCAATAATTAATTATAATTTAATCAGTGAATTCAAGATTGCAACACGCAACATTTAAAAATGTATTCAATGAACATTAAATTTAAGTAAGGTAGTCTCAAAATTCCGAGTCCCGATAATTCGAGGTTCCGTTAAATTCGAGACTATTTCTGTTTGAGTCTATTTTATCTATTTGAAAGAAAATAATGAGTCGGGCTTCCAGGAAATGTTCATAATAATGCGGCATGCAAAGGAAATGAGTCAGGCTTCAAAGATAAATGTTCATATCAGTACAGTATGCAAACGGAAATGAGCCGGGCTTCCAAGAAATGTTCATATCAGTTCAGTATGCAAAGGAAATGAGTCGGGCTTCCAAGAAATGTTTATATTATACAACATGTAAAGGAAATGAGTCGGGCTTTTAATAAGTGTCCATATCAATACGGTATGCAAAGGAAATGAGTCAGGCTTCAAAGAAAAATGTCCATATCAGTACATTATGCAAAAGGAAATGAGCCGGGCTTCCAAGAAATGTTCATATCAGTTCAGTATGCAAAGGAAATGAGTCGGGCCTCCAAAAAATGTTTATATCGATACGGTATGTAAAGAAAAAGAGTTGGGCTTCCAAAAAATGTTCATATCAATACGGCATACAAAGGAAATGAGTCGGGACTTCAAAGAAATGTTTATATTAATACAGTATGCAAACGAAATGAGTCGGCCTTTCAGTAAATGTCCATATCAATACGGCATGCAAAGGAAATGAGTCGGGCTTCAAAGAAATGTTCATATCAGTACAGCATGCCAAGGAAATGAGCCGGGTTTCCAAGAAATGTTCATATCAGTACAGTATGCAAAGGAAATGAGTCGGAATTCAAAGAAATGTTCATATCAGTACAGTATGCAAAGGAAATGATCCGGGATTCCAAGAAATGTTCATATCAGTACAGTATGCAAAGGAAATGACCCGGGATTCCAAGAAATGTTCATATCAGTACAGTATGCAAAGGAAATGACCGAGGCTTCCAAGAAATGTTCATATCAGTACAGTATGCAAAGGAAATGAGTCGTCCTTTCAATAAATGTTCGTAAAAAGTCCTATAAACTGATTTATAACATTCTTAATTATAATACTGTATTAGGGTTCATTAAAAGACTTAATACACATTTTTTTTTAATGCATAAGAACGTATTTCCGTGTAATCCGAGGGAGTCTCGGTCTCATCTACCTCGAATTATCGAGACTCTACTCTGTATGTATAGGGAAGTACTTATTCAGAAAATCTGAACAAAGACGTACAAGAACGTAGGTTATAAAAGCAAGCTCTAAATTTTCATTTTCACAAACTACAATTCTATAAAAAAATATCGAGTCTACGAAAATTCTCTGAAAGGCCATAAAAACTTCTCGGTAATAGAGATATGCTCTTAGACATAAGCTCGAGAGGAAAAGGTCGAAAGGAGTAAATCTCGTCACTATACTTCTGTTTCGTCGTCTTTCTTCTTTGAACGAAATGTCATGGCAAACATAGTTTTATGGAAAAACTATTTTAAAGATGTATTTGAAATTTCTTACAAGACTGGCTGATTTAAAATCAATTTTTTTGTCAATGAAAGCTTAAAAAGAACTGTATAATTCAGGCTGTAATAGTCTCTCTTTTACCTTAAAACTACAAAATGTTCCCAAGTCTAACGATCATCGTAAACAAAGGCCGAGATCGACAAATTAGCGTCGAGGCGTTGTAAAACGAGGCGTCTGAAAAAAGTGACTTTATTACCCCATTCAAGGCGCCGAACGGACGTTCCAATTTGTCACCTTGAGATTCATTTCCCAGTCCAATGTAGCAACAGGGGTAATGTTGTTGTCAAAGTTTAATCGACTTCCCGGTGCCTCTTTTAAACATAGTTAATCAATTAGTTTAGAATCCGTTATATAACTCAGTGTCACCATGCAACTACTCGTAAATTCATGACTCAATGTAACAATAGAACTCGTAAATTTATGACTCGGTGTAACAATGCAACAACTTGTGAATTTATGACTCAGTGTAACAATGTAACAACTCGTAAATTTATGATTCGGTGTAACAATGCAACAACTCGTAAAATCATGACTCAGCGCAACTATGCAACAACTCGTAAAATTATGACTCAGCGTACCTATGCAACAACTTGTGAATTTATGACTCAGTGTATCAATGGAACAACTTGTGAATTTATGACTCGGTGTAACAATGCAACAACTTGTGAATTTATGACTCAGTGTAACAATGCAACTACTCGTTAAATCATGACCCAGCGTAACTATGCAGCAACTTGTGAATTTATGACAGTGTGACAATACAGCAAGTCGTAAAATCATGACTTAGTGTAACAATGCAACAACTCGTAAATCATGACTCAATGTAACAATGCAACAACTCGTAAATTTATGACTCAGTGTAACAATGCAACAACACGTAAAACCATGACTCAGCGCAACTATGCAACAACTCGTAAAATTATGACTCAGCGTACCTATGCAACAACTTGTGAATTTATGACTCAGTGTATCAATGGAACAACTTGTGAATTTATGACTCGGTGTAACAATGCAACAACTTGTGAATTTATGACTCAGTGTAACAATGCAACTACTCGTTAAATCATGATTCAGCGTAACTATGCAGCATCTCGTGAATTTATGATTCAGTTTAACAATGCAACAACTTCGTGAATTTATGACTCAATGTAATAATGCAACAGCTCGTAAAATCATGACTCAGTGTAACTATGCAACAACTCGTGAATTTATGACTCGGTGTAACAATGCAACAACTCGTAAAATCATGACTCGGCGTAACTATGCAACAACTTGTGGATTTATGACGCAGTGTAACAATACAACAACTTTTAAAATCATGACCCAGCGTAACTATGCAACAGCTTGTGAATTTATGACTCAGTGTAACAATGCAACAGCTTGTGAATTTATGACTCAGTGTAACAATGCAACAACTCGTAAAATCATGAGTCAGCGGAACTATGCAACAACTTCTGGATTTATGAATCAGTGTAACAATGGAGCAGCTCGTAAAACCATGCCTCAGCGTAACAATACAACAACTCGCGAATTTCGTGACTCAGTGTTACAATGCAACAACTAATAAATTCGTGGCTCAATGGTACAATGCAGCAGCGCGTAAATGTAAGACTCAGTGTAGCAACTTAACAACTGTAAATTCATGACACACACACACACACAAACACACACATACATATATGGATATATTACATTTAATAAACATGAAAATTAAATAAGGTTGGGTATAATTAAGTAGCAATACATATTGACGTCTGACATGATATTCGCGTAAGAAAGGTGGCTAGCTAAGCCGGACTGCCCTCGTTGGAGAAGATAGGTGTCTAATGTCCATCCGCCTCGAAACTCTTCTCCAGTCGGATTTTGACATCTACGAGAACAAAATTATGTGAATTACCTGAAGTGGATAGCAAGTGTCTTAAACTTTATGAGATGAGTGCCCACGTGGGCTCCCGTATTTTATCGCAGCTCCGGTTTGCCAAGTAATAAGAAACAGAAGCGGTTTGTTCTGCTAGTCCAAAAGAATACATTCAATTTTATTATAAAATATATATTTGTTTGGTAACAAAGTACAATTTATGTAAAAAACAACATAAGAAGTCTAGAAGAGTAAAGAAATATAGAAACATGCTATGCACGTAAATGTAGACTGCACGCAACAGGAATCTTACTGACTAAGCAGTCGGCTTCGGAGGTACGCTATGAAGCCCTCTGTATTATCAACAGTACTCTTGTTTTGGCGTGAATTAAAATATATTTCAATATAACACAAAACAATGTTCACTATATTGTGACGTTAACTAAAAAGTATAAGTAATGTGTATAGAGTTTCTTGAAACTGTCCCCATCCTCTAATTAAACACGGGCGGAAAGACTATTCCTCCCTAAGTCATTACAATGTAATTGCGTTTACCAATCACTGTTTTACAAACCATAAGGCTTGTAAATTTTTTTATCAAAACTCAGAAACAATGCATTTTTTTATAACAGTATTTTCACAGCTTTATATTTCAAAACTGTACAAAATATCGACATTCGATTAAAATGAAAATGTATTCAACTATACAATAAAAGTAGGTCTCATTCACTAACAGAGGGCAAAGATAATGTAATATAAAAATGAATAACTGAAGCCATAAATAATAATCGATTTAAAGATTCGAAACAACTCACCAATACACGCCTGCACTGTCGACGTTGTAAATAAACAGTGGAAATCTCTATGTAGCGCGCATGCGTGAACGTAACCTAACCCAGTAAATCTTATTCAAACTTTTACCAGCAAAATATATGCTGAACTATTAACAAATTAACACTTTTCAAGAAGAAATAATAAAATTATTTAACATTTGAGGAAATAAAACAAAAATATGAAATGAATTGTTTTTTCTGTTTACTTTACTTATTAAATTTTCTTTACGAAAAAATCGACATTGTTGGAGGCACTGCGCATGCGCGCAGACACTACCCAGAAATAGGCGCCGGCCAGAGCAGTCGTAAAGCGACCCGGGGATGTAGTGTTACCCGTGTGCTCTGTGCCGATAAGGTAAACAATGGTTCTTTGGGATTGTGCAATTATATAAATTACTTCCACGCTTTAGCAAATATATTGTTTTAGATGGAATGACAGTTGTTAAAAACTATACAATTTCTGCTTTTAAACAAACGTTACGCCCACGTCATTGTTATATTCCAAACGTAACAATACAAACGAAACACAAAATTACACAAACGTTTCAGCATTTATAATAGTTTTAGTAGTTCGTCATTACAATTTCCATTTTAACGTGCAAATTTTTAGCCAGTTTCGAATGTCAACCAAGTGTTTAATCTTGCCACAACAATATTTACAACTACTTTAGGTTGTAACCTTACCACATAAAAGTTACTTAGATTTGTTTATCACCTGGTTTATTTCAAAATTTTGAAATACATTTCTTTATACGAAACTTCTAATGTCATTTACAGAGACATATTATGTGTATTATGCTAGCAAAAATAGGTCTACACATAACTTGTATTCTGTTTGAGACATTGTTGTAATTTTATTGGAGGGTTGGCTTTTGTTTAGTTTCCACAGTAGATTATAGATTTATAATTATAAAAAACTATTTATTTTATAAAAAATAAATAAAATACAATCTTTCCAAACATGTATTTGGAAAAATGTTTTTGATTTGGTTTATACAAATCATATAATTCCTTGTCAGAAACGTTTTCGCAGTAATAAAAAAATCTCTTCAAAAATGTATTTGGAAATGTTTTCTTGATCTGATCGATACAAATCATATAATTCCTTGTTAGGAACTTTGTTTGCAGTAACAAAAAATATAAAATCTTTCAAAAATCATATAATTCTTTGTTAGAAACTTTGTTTGAAGTAACAAAAAAATATAAAATCTTTCAAAAATCATATTTGGAAATAGGTTTTTGATTTGGTTTATACAAATCATATAATTCTTTGTTAGAAACTTTGTTTGAGTAACAAAAAAATATAAAATCTTTCAAAAATCATATAATTCTTTGTTAGAAACTTTGAAGTAACAAAAAAATATAAAATCTTTCAAAAATCATATTTGGAAATAGGTTTTTGATTTGGTTTATACAAATCATATAATTCTTTGTTAGAAACTTTGTTTGGAGTAACAAAAAAATATAAAATCTTTCAAAAATCATATAATTCTTTGTTAGAAACTTTGTTTGAAGTAACAAAAAAATATAAAATCTTTCAAAAATCATATTTGGAAATAGGTTTTTGATTTGGTTTATACAAATCATATAATTCTTTGTTAGAAACTTTGTTTGGAGTAACAAAAAAATATAAAATCTTTCAAAAATCATATAATTCTTTGTTAGAAACTTTGTTTGAAGTAACAAAAAAATATAAAATCTTTCAAAAATCATATTTGGAAATAGGTTTTTGATTTGGTTTATACAAATCATATAATTCTTTGTTAGAAACTTTGTTTGAAGTAACAAAAAAATATAAAATCTTTCAAAAATCATATTTGGAAATAGGTTTTTGATTTGGTTTATACAAATCATATAATTCTTTGTTAGAAACTTTGTTTGAAGTAACAAAAAAATATAAAATCTTTCAAAATCATATTTGGAAATAGGTTTTTGATTTGGTTTATACAAATCATATAATTCTTTGTTAGAAACTTTGTTTGGAGTAACAAAAAAAAAAAAAATCTTAAAAAAAAACATATTTGGAAATACCATTTGGTGTATACAAATCATGCGATTCCTTGATAGGAACATTTGTTTGCAGTAACAAAAAAATATTTCTAAAACATATTTAGAAATATGTTTTTGATTTGGTTTATACAAAATTATAATTCCTTGGCAGAAACTTTGCTGCAGTAATAAAAAAAATCTTTCCAAAAATATATTTGGAAATATTTTTTTGATTTGGTCGATACAAATCATATGATTCCTTGTCAGGATCTTTGGAGTAATAAAACTCCAGTAAAAGTCCCAACAATATGTATCAAGTGGTTACGGAGATAAGTGTAGTAAAATTTCGGAAAAGCACACTTAATTATATTAATATGGTATGGATTATAAAATATTTCTTCTACGTTACTGAAAACATCCATTTTCTGTAGCACAATAAAGGCTTGACGAAGCTACGCGTATTAGGGGTATATTTTAAGCACCTCCTGAGGGTGTAGTTTTACCACAGCGCCGCTCAGTCAGCAAATCATCTTAGGTCTTATATTCCTCAGGGATGTTTTTGATTGCTATTTAGGTTAAGTAATCACTTAATTTGTTGTCAATTTAGCAATTTCATATGAAAAATTAAATTAAAATATTGTTTTAAAAACAAGCTTTCAACACCTTATAAAAACAAAAAACCTAAACAAAAAATTAAAAAATAAATTATTTGGGAATATGATTGGTTACAAGCAAACCTAATTAAGCTGGTAGCAAACTTAATCTGAATGCATCGCTGACAGCAGAGAAACATGTTTAATTTGAGGATAGCTAAGCCCTAACACTTATAAACCACTTTATTCATCTTGTACACTTGAGATCTTTCTCAGCAAGTTTTTCCCTCTTAACACAATAATTAAAAATAATTGTACAAAATCATTTTGTAAAACAACTTACAATAATAATGATTAAAATATTATTCTAATAATTCTATTAATAATACTACATAGCGATATTATTATATAATCATATTCTACACCATCATATTACACATACTCGTATTACTATCGTTAATATTTTTAAAAAAATCCCTTAAATAGTTTTCCAAATAAAACTACAGTCAACTCCCGATTATCCGGGATAGCATCAACCGGGATCGTCAGCTCCACTTGAAGCAGTGGGGCGGGAGGAGTCAAATGTAAACGCGACGAACGGATGCGAGCGCGGGCGGTCGTTGGGGCGTACAGCAACCTTTACGGAATAATTTATAGACTGTCAACTCGTCCGCAGTCGCCATCCCGTGTCCTAAATCCTTCCTACCTGTTTCCGCGCGACGCGCACTCGCGGGCGGTGTTTCGGTCAGCATGTCTGAGTTTACGTTATATTTCTTGTTGGCCTTTTATAAATTCACGCAATCAGATCAGAGCACATCGAAGCATCGAACGTGATGCATGGAGTTGCGATAACCCCGAGCACGAGCGGCCGTTTTTCGGTGAATTACGCGATCGCTCGAGTCGAACGTAAACACTACCCTTCCTCAGTGGTCGGTCTATGCGTTGCTTCTGATCAAAACGAACTGTACAGTAGTGACGGTACAACAGGAGGCGGTACTATTTATCAGCTGTTTTTACAGTCATTGGGTAGAAGTAGGGCTGTGGATATTATGGTATTTGTTTTAACCGTGATTTCGCATTATCCGTGACGGTAATTATCCCGGATAATCGGGAGTTGACTGTATTTTAATATCAACAAAGCGATTCTTAGAAGGTTCCATTTTTTCATAAAAAGGGAATTCAATGTTTAATTTCTAAACCTACCGCAGGATGATTCGGTGATTTGATTTTAAAGTGTTGCTATTTACCTTAAATACGCGAAATAATCATAATTTTTAAATTCATGTCACTCATTATTTCAGAAAAGATTAAAATTTATTTTTTTATACAATTTAATTTTTATGCGTTATGTGAGGATGCCTTTTTTTCGGTATTAATTAAATTTTTAGTTTGGAACGTAAGTGGTAAACATTGGTCGCCGGTCGCTTCCAAGCGTATGTCATAATAACATATGTTATTTCAAAGTCATCTGGTAGCTTAGAATTTGCAGTTGGAAAGTCGTCTGGTCGCTATGAAGCGGCTGTTTGGAAGTCTTCTGGCAATTTAGAACCTACTATTGGAAAGTCGTCTGGTAGCTTAGAATTTGCTGTCGGAAAGTCGTCTGGTCGTTATGAATCTGCTGTTTAGAAGTCTTCTGGTAATTTAGAACCTACTATACGTTTTGGAAAGACGTCTGGTAGCTTAGAATTTGCTGTCGGAAAGTCGTCTGGTCGCTAAGAATCTGCTGTTTGGAAGTCTTCTGGTAGCTTAGAATCTGTTGTTTGAAACTTGTCTAGGAAAACAAGCAAGTAAGCATTCATGAGTGCGGTAATGTTTATTGTTGACGAGCTCTTCTCATTCGACGTAATTTCTCTTACAGTCAAGGGTTCGCCCTAAAACCTGACATTTAAGGTGCATCCTCTGCTATTGCAGGCATTGGCACAGCGCAACGGGTACAAGCGGATTTTTTCGTTAGTGTACAGGTGCTTAGGTTAGTAGCGACCGTGGTTTTTCTATTAGCTGAATGACGACATTTATCGGAATGTAAAGATTCCTTTACAATCTCATGTTAAATCCATTACTTTGACCTCCATTTGTCATTGTATGGCACTTATTGATTCACTTTTATAACACTACAATCAATTCAAATGTTAACGTTCTTCATATTATCAAATATAATAAGAAATTCTTCTGTTCAGCCTGTTGCCGGCCCAAAATTTAGGAGTTGAGATAATCAATGTATAATTAGGAAATTAAACCAAGATTGCTTGAATTATTTCCCTTCGCAACCATTAAACAATTTGTAAATTAAAAAGTCATTTAAGTATTAAATATCTAAAGCTAACAGTTCATTTAAAAGGCAATATTGGAATTGAAAATTGAAACGCGTGTAATACTGATTCTTGCTTGCTACAGTGGAATTCCCAGGAAAGGCGGCTCCGTCTGTCATGCAGCGTCAGTTTGTCGCGTGACTCGTAACTCAGCCCGCTCCTCACGGTACGAGAATGTATGAATCCCATTGGTGGATGCCACTGTATACCCATCCCAATACAAACACAATTATTTAGATGCAAAGGCAATATAATAAAATATTCAAAACTTCCATTTTTATGTTAGGCTTAAACACAATATTCTGCTGCCCCTAACTGAAGATTGGACATAATTTAGTTGGAAGTAAAGTTTTAAGTAAATTTTTATCAAATAACTTTTTTTCTTACTACTGTACAAACACATACAGGTACTGTATATTTTTAGAAACTTTTGTTAAAAAAAATAGCCAATAGACATGGTTTAGCGCTGACTTGGGCAGGAGTCATCTCAAGAATGTTATATTATTTTTATAAAATCCATACGGTTTCGTACTTTCCTCTTCTTTATATTGCGCTCATCTGCAAATTCCTCCCCTCGCATTACACTCCCATGCGAATTGCTCCCCCTCGCATTACACTCTCTTTCGCATTGCACTCCTCTGCGTATTCAGTCACCTTTGCATTGCACTCCCCTTCGTATTGCGTCCCCTTCGCATTGTACTCCTCTACGTACTGACAACCCGTTGCATTGCTCTTTCCTGCGCATTGTACTCTCTTTCCTATTGCATCCCCTTTGCATTGTACTCCCATGCGTATTGAGTCCCCTTTGCATTGCATTCCCATGCGTATTGCGTCCCCTTTGCATTGTACTCCTCTGCGTATTGAGTCCCCTTTTCATTGCTCTTTCCTGCGTATTGTACTCCCTTTCATAACGCATCCTCTTTGCACTGTACTTCTCTACGTATTGAGTCCTCTTTGCAATGATCTTTCCTGCGTGTTATACTCCCTTTCCTATTGCATCTCCTTTGCATTGCACTCCTCTGCGTATTTAGTCACCTTTGCATTGCACTACCCTTCACATTGTACTCCTCTAAGTATTGACACCCAGTTGCATTGCTCTTTCCTGCGCATTGTACTCCCTTTCCTATTGCATCCCCTTTAAATTGAACTCCCATGCATATTGAGTCCCCTTTCCATGCGTATTGCGTCCCCTTTGCATTGTACTCCTCTGCGTATTGAGTCCCCTTTTCATTGCTCTTTCCTGCGTATTGTACTCCTTTTCATAACGCATCCCCTTTGCACTGTACTCCTCTACGTATTGAGTCCTCTTTGCAATGATATTTCTTGCGTATTGTACTCCCTTTCGTACTGCATCCCCTTTGCGTTGTACTCTCATGAGTATTGCGTCCCCTTCGCATTGCACTCCCCTACGTATTGAGTCCCCTTTGCATTGCACTTCCCTGCGTATTGTACTCCCTTTCGTACTGCATCCCCTTTGCGTTGTACTCTCATGAGTATTGCGTCCCCTTCGCATTGCACTCCCCTACGTATTGAGTCCCCTTTGCATTGCACTTCGCTGCGTATTGTACTCCCTTTCATACTGCATCCCCTTTGCGTTGTACTCTCATGCGTATTACGTCCCCCTCGCATTGCACTCCCCTACGTATTGAGTCCCTTTGCATTGCACTTCCCTGCGTATTGTACTCCCTTTCGTACTGCATCTCCTTTGCGTTGTACTCTCATGCGTATTGCGTCCCCTTTGCATTGCACTCCCCTACGTATTGAGTCCCCTTTGCATTGCACTTCCCTGCGTATTGAGTCCCCTTTGCATTGCACTTCGCTGCGTATTGTACTCCCTTTCATACTGCATTCCCTTTGCGTTGTACTCTCATGCGTATTACGTCCCCCTCGCATTGCACTCCCCTACGTATTGAGTCCCTTTGCATTGCACTTCCCTGCGTATTGTACTCCCTTTCGTACTGCATCTCCTTTGCGTTGTACTCTCATGCGTATTGCGTCCCCTTTGCATTGCACTTCCCTGCGTATTGTACTCCCTTTCGTACTGCATCTCCTTTGCATTGTACTCCTCTGCGTATTGAGTCCCCTTTGCATTGCACTTCCCTGCGTATTGTACTCCCTTTTGTACTGCATCCCCTTTGTGTTGTACTCTCATGCGTATTGCGTCCCCTTCGCATTGCACTCCCCTACGTATTGAGTCCCCTTTGCATTGCACTTCCCTGCGTATTTTACTCCCTTTCGTACTGCATCCCCTTTGCGTTGTACTCACATGCGTATTGCGTCCCCTTCGCATTGCACTCCCCTAAGTATTGCAATCCACGCTATTTTCGTTAATAGTGACACAAGTTAATTAAGCCCCAATACAATTGAAGGGCAATATGGTCAATATTTCAAACGTAGACCCTATTATTATAACACATTATATTGTTATTATTGAGAAACATCGATACAATCAAGCTACTTTGGACTGCTTATTGTTATGGCGTATTAATTGTATCTTTCAAAACGCGTTCTTAGACGTGTAAATAACGTTTAGAATATATATATATATATATATATATATATATATATATATATATATATATATATATATATATATCTGTCGAAACAGCAATAAAGTATGGAACCAGAGTTGTCTGTCGAAACAGCAATAAAGTATGAAACCAGAGTTGTGCCAAATTCTTTCAATCTGTAACTTTTACAATAAATTGGCGAGTCAAGTGAGGAATCGATGAAGCAAGGGTCAGGCAGCGTAGCAAGTAAACAAGCAATTTATTGGATATTGTTGTTTTCGGTTCCGTCTAGCCAGGGTTTATATGTCAATAAAACTCCTCCAATATAAACTTTACCGGTAAACGAAAGGAAGGCCAAATAATTTAAGGCGCTATCTTGGCTCTTTAAGTAACACTTGTTAAATAAGGAAACTTTATAAAACATTAAATATCCTAACCCAAGTTCCATATTTCATCTTCAGGCAACTAACGCAGTAACGTCTATAAATCAGTTATAGCGTGCATGCTTGCATATAGACTGGATAAAATGTTATGTTCTTGTGAAAGAATATTTTATGAATCACCATTCAGCATGTTTTTGTACACAATCTTTAAACGTCATTGAGGTGAGTAAAAACGTTCACACACACACACACACACACACACACACACACACACACACACACACACACACACACACACACACACATACACACACACGCGCGCGCACGCACACACACACACACACACCACGCACGCACGCACACACCCACCCACCACGCACGCACGCACACACGCACACTAGCGCGCGCACATACACACACCAAGCACGCACGTACACACACACTAGCGCGCGCGCGCACACACACACACACACACACGCACACGCACGCATGGGCGCGCACGCATACACACACACACACACACAGACACACACTGATGTTTTTGCAAACCGCTTTCAAACGTACGATCAAAATAATTTAATTCTCAAGCGAACTGCTCTAGTCCACAACTAATGGTCTGTCAAGTTTATAGTACTCCCTAGCCAATGAGATGATCATACTTCCGAAAGCCGGCTCGCTACAAAATCAATTAGAATTGATGCTGAATCTACCATTAACGTGTAGGTGTTATGTACATGTATACACGAATTATAAAGCTTGTACACAGCGGTCAGTTATAATTTCGAACACGGGACGGTAAACTGCATTTTTCCAAAGATAGAATAACGTTTTACAACGGCTCATGAATAACTCTGGCAAGGAACCAATTACCATACCAGATTTATTTGGTCGCAATGGAGGTATCTGGCTTAGGTTTCATGCCTAAAAAATTTCCATCCTTACAGATATAAATTAATAATACTTAACATAATCGTTCTACGTAAAAGGTTTTCTCCACTTTTTAACGGGTAGAGTTGGGTTTCATCTCCATACCGATCACGTTTACGGCATACAGAATTTCCCAAACCAATTCTGTCCGGTTTTGTTACAACACAGAACTAGATCGTTCACAGATTAAACGACACAGATACAATTCGCCCGCTCTATATCGCAACAAACGACGATCCAACAGCGAGGGTTCCGTTAGATATTGGGATGAAGCGGATATAGGAAGTTGTAAAAATTTATCTCTTGCGAAATGAAGTGCTTTTCTGTAGCAGTGCCTTTCAGATAAAACCAAACACCATTGTCTGACGCGATAGAACGTGGATTTGCTTTTTAAAAGCTATAAGCTTAACCAATGTCTGCAAAAAGATACGTATAATGTTAAAAACATATTTTAACTATATTTAAAATATCATTCAAATATTGTTAAAGCTAAATATTTTCAACTGTAATCAAGTTTTTACACCCGACTTAACCTTTTCTAATTTTTTACTGAAAAAGAATTATATTTTGTTAAATGTGGACTTAAAAAAAACATAAGATTATAACTGTATAAAACAACTGGCGTAATGTTTAGCATAAATAAATGAAACCTCTCAACCAAAAATAACTTTCTTCTTTTATTTAACACCGTAGTACATTTCTATTGCATAGCAATCATCCTCAGAGGTAATTTACAATGAAAATACTCTTCAGAGGTATTTTCATTGTAAATTGCCTCTGAGGATGATTGTTATGCAATAGAAATGTACATAAGGTGTTAAATTAAAGAAGAAAGTTATTTGTGGTATAAAGGTTTCATTTATTTATGTTAAATATAAGTCTCATTATTAAATATAAGTAGCTTTGATAAACCTATACAATAAATAGACTTTTTTATTTACATAACAGATTTTGGTTTTGTAAAAGAAGACAGATTTCGGTTAATATCACTACTAAACATGTTGAAAGAAAATCCAATAGATTCAATTAAATGTCACAATATATTAACCTAAAACCACGACGGAAGAATTAATAAACGTTAGTTAATTTGCAAACTTATAGCCTATAAGAATATTAATTATATAATGTACCTTTATGTACATTTCAATGCGCATCATTGTGACGATATAACCAGAAAGATCCTACACAACAAACTACCTTAATTACGGCCTAGGATTGTGTAGGTAGGGTCGACGTCAACCCCATCAGACTAGTTCCTCACCAATCCATTTAGTTGATTTGTGCGGGATAGGTTTGATGAGCGGTGCTTCGGTTTTCCCTATTCTGTAATTAGTTTGTATTGTAATAATAACCCTTGATTATGACGTAGTCATCGAAATGATCATGAGGTTAATGTAAACCTTCTAAATTAAGTTATTAATTGGTTTTGGGTTTATTGTTTATTATTTTTACCAACTACTAAGCATTTTTCTAATATTAGAGAGAAGTGATTAGTTAAAGACAAATTTTAAGTAACGTGTTTGTATAAGTAAACAGTTATAGTAAATTAGATAAAAAAAGATCTTTAGCGCATTATATTATATTAAAAAGTTCGTATATTTCCTATGGTTAAGCAAATCACTATTTATTTGTTCCAGACTTAAAGATACAGAGCTAACTAAATTAATTTTTTCAAAAGTTTAAATAAAAAATAACAAAAAGATCACAGTTTTCGGGTTTGTTTAGTTTTTTTCTTTCAAACGTTTGATAAATATATTAAGTGCTTCGCACGGTTTGTCTCGAGATGTAAGTGAAATGGAGAGCCGGACAGGTCAGGTGCAGCAGTGCGGGCTGCAGCCCAGCGTGGTGTTCCTGTTGGGCACCCTTTTGCTGACCAGCTGTGCCACGGCCATGCTGTGCGCCGCCATCATGACCGACCACTGGGAGTATGTCAGCTGGGACCAGACCAAAGTGGAGCACATAGCCAGGACCAGCAGGAGGAACCTGACGACACACAGGCATGTAAGTACCAATATAGAAGACGAAATAGAACTTTAACTCACAATTTGGACAATTTGCACACACACACACACACACGCACACGCACGCACACGCACGCACACACACACACATACACACACACACACGCACACACACACACGCACACACACGCACACACACACACACACACACACACACACACACGCACGCACACACACGCACAACTCAACTCGAAAAACCAAACTCAGAATGCCTTTTTAGGGTATAAAACCGTGCTTTTTGGGAACTATCACAATTTTGCCCCTGTCAACAAACCCCCAGTTTGGACTCAACTTTAAAATTTTAAATGAAAATCTAGTCGGGTTTCACCTCATTTTTAAGGTCTAGGAAAAAATAACACTGAAAAACTAGAGGTATCTATCTCGTGTGGGTACTAAATGGCGGCGCTTTCAAATTTAAAATATCCGTGTTTGAAAGAGTTAAAAAAGAAGGCTTAACAGTATTGAAATAAACCTAATTGAAGTATTAAAAATTGTGTGTATAAGGAACAAGCATTGGCTGAGTGTAAATTTGTTTGAGGAAAAATAGTTTCAAAATCATATAAAAAATCCATAAGTAGAACTCACATTTTTGGTATGAATAGTAGCTATTCCTTAAAGGGGTTAAGCCAAAATTTTTAAATAAAATTGAAAATATAAGTTGGCAGATCGATAGTTATAAGTATGTAAGTAGTATAAAATATAGTTATAAGTCGATCAAGAGAGGAAAAAGGACGAAGAAGGCACATAATTATCTATTAGAATTAGAAGGGTGGCTATTAATGGTGCTTGTAGAAAGGGTCGCTCATCTGATATGAACATGGATAAAAGAGAGATGTCTACGCGTTAACTCGAGAAGGATTTGGTTGTTATTAATTGTTACTGTGGTCAATCTTTAGAACGGTCGGATGGATTTAGTAGTGAGTACAGTTATTTTACGATCTGATCTTGAAGCTACTTTAGATAAATATCAATTCTCGGTCAACAATGTCTTTTATTTTGTTGAAGTAAAACGCTGACATAAGCTATGGTCGGTTGGCATACTTGTAGGGTGTGATAAGAAAAATGTTAAATCAATATATTTCCAAAATGTTTAAAGTAAGGAGATAATGCAAGATACATCTCCGAGATGTTTCCAGTGAATCTTCAAGTTAACATAGGCTTACAATCAGGGACACTCTGATAGCCAGTATCAGGTAATCAAGGACACACTGGAGTAGGGATTTTTTTACTGACAAAAAACCCATGTCGGTTATCATCGTCCAAATCCTCCTTAGATAGGAAAGGAATGACGCAACTATTCTCTACTTCCCGGAGGAAACCTGTTTCCCCAAACGTAATCTAATTCCCCCAAATATTTATTACATGACCTAAGTCAAAGTGTCTATTTTGACAATGCGACTGTGTGATTACAGATTGTGGTGGAGTGGTACCTGGACGGGTACGTGACACGTATAGCAGTCCGTGACAGGTCGAGACGCCGCAGACCCATGCTCACAGACTTCACAGCCGTAGGCACTGACGGGAACCCCATAGACGACTCCGTCATACTGGGAGACGACATCGCATCTGTGTTTCTAGTGCCAATGAACGGTGGTATCTGGACTCTGTGCGTCTCACTGACAGGTAAGTCACAGCATAGTTGAGATAAGAACAACAAAACACTACTTTACTAAACTTGAATACGTTTTTAAAAAAGCTAGAATATTTTTGATGAAAAAACTGTTATATTAAACGTATTAGCACTCAAGTAATAAAATTTTGTTTTACTGTAAATATAAAGTTCGTCACTGAACATGTATATATGCGCTGCAGACTTAGCCAAATGAAGGCGCAGTATAGGCAATTTAAAGACGAAGTTGCTGTGAAACAGTGAATACTCTAAAAAACAATGTAAACACGGCGGATCAGATTAAACTAAACACATGTGCATTCATGCGCGAGCAAGCGCACAATTATCAGAAAATATTCAGTATCTTTACGATTGGTAAAGTGTAAAGACGTAATAAAAAGAATAAAGTAAGTAATTAAATCGCGTTAAAGGTCATTCTGTCAAGAACCACCCAAGGTCAATTTACTTCTCTCCCGATATCACTTTCTTAGGGCATCCCACGTTGTATGAGCCCGCATTTACTAATACTTTAAATCCTAAGTTTGCATTTATTTTTCACTCGTGAATACTGTCTATCAAGTAAGGAGACAAGCACTCTAGGCTGAGCCTGAATCTGATCGTTATTTGTTACTTGTCGTCGACTTGCCAAACTCTATAGATTGCCAAATTTCTAAGCTGGGATGGCAACACCTCCTGGCAAAAATACAATGAGCGACAAGAAAACATTGGCTCATGAATGCAAAGTAAATCAAATTCCTTTTTAAGAAAAAAACATTGACGAAAATAAAAATGCTTCATAATTGATCTGAAGCTGGGAGCTAAACATTACATAGTCTTACCGACCTTTTACCCTGCCTTACCATGGCCCTTTCTCTTCTCAATTGTTAAGTCAGTAAGAAAGTAATGGTTTATCCATTGACTACAAACCTAGTTTCATAGACCTGTGCCTCAAGGAATAAACCTCTCAGAGGAACCAACCCCTGAATTTTTGATAAAACCAATTAGCCTCCGATAAGCCCTGTTCAAGCTCCTTTTCGGGTAGTGGAATCTTAGAGAGACACTTGTGATTTAAAGACTACCTGGATACCTAGTGAACTTATCTTATTTAGAATGAAAACACAGCTAATTGGAAAATATACCTTTTTATTTATTTGTTCCAAGGTTCAAATTAATTATTGTTTTTATTTAATTTAACAGGATTTTCTTGACTAATTACTTTTTCAAAATTTCATACAACTTGCCATTTAATTAAACATTATTATCTCATTCTATGTTTTTAAATTTTCTTATTATCATTAATTTTGTATATAGTTTTGATTGTTACAGTTAAATTTAATATATTTTAAAATCTGATTCTTTTTCAAACACTTAATATTACTATTTAATGCCTTTAGGCTAGGCCTTGAACAATTAACTTCTTTAGAAATTATTCATTAGAAATTTACTTAGAAAAAGCCATATAAGATATGCACCTTTATACTTAATCCATACATTCCCACAGACGATGGGAATGGAAAGTCAGTTTTGAATCTTTGTTACTTAAATTTGGGTAACCTAAGAGAGTTGACTAATCAGTCCCTTAGGTTATTCCCATCTTATTTAATTTTGAATTTAAATTAATATAATTTGAAGTAAAATGTTATTTAAAAAGAATAATTAAATTGATTATATAACCTTGTACTGTAGAAATCTTTTTATCTTCATTAATTTTGTCATCTGTCGGTCCCGTTACAGCTTCAAGGGTCTTGGTAGGTAGGCGTCTCTCCATAATTTCGTTTAATCTTCTTATTTTCTTTAATTTTGCATTTTGGTGGTCGAAATTTTGTTCTGGGTATATATGAGCCCTTGCTCATATATATCTTCCTTCCCCTGATCACATCGTAGCACTTTTTACTCTGTTTTTAGCACATTTTTTCTTGTCCTGGTCGCATGGTACTAAAACACGTCTGCTCGCCTTGAGAACCTAATGCATTCGAATTCTGGATAGCGTCTCTTTTGTGAGGCCCGTCTTCTCCAATTTTAAACTTCCCACGCCCTAGTATCCATTTTTCAACTTTTGCCCAATCAGAAAGCCGTTGCCATGGCAATTGACTTTGTTTGTTCGGAAATTCTGAACTACGATTAGTTTCACTTTTTGTAAAAGGCGTTTCTGTATTCTGATGTGTCCTTTCCATTTTTACCTTTTATTTAATAACGTATTTGACTTTATTTCTTCTTATTTAATTTAATTTTCTTTTTAAAATTCCTAATCCAAAGTTCGACTGTAGCGCTTTCGTTTCGTAGTGACAAGATTTATAACCAATACCCTAGGCGGATTTTTCCGGAATCAAATATGACTGCTTCTAGTATAACCTAATTTCTTGTTAATGAATAAATGAATTGTCTCTTTTAACTACACACACACACACACACACACACGCGCGCGCGCGCGCGCACGCATGCACACACACACACACACACACACGCGCGCGCGCGCGCACGCATGCACACACACACACTTAACAAGAATAAATAATTAGAATATATATGCAGGAATAGTTGACTGATTTAATTTCACAAGACAAAATATATTTCTAAAAGAAAGAACGCCAAAAGTTATATTTATTTTTCTAATGTGTCCAACTATTCGTGCGCCATTCTTATTGCGAGAATTTGTTCCTCTAGTCGATGCATTGGTTACCTTATAATGTTTAATAAGTCTTGTAAATTAACGACTATCTAACCTTTCAAACAGAAAACAGTTATTTAACGGCTTCGCACGCTCCCACCAGCTCAGCTGGTTTATGTTTATTACTGGAGTTTGCTTGTTTCTCAGAGTTTATAGAGACATCGAAAATGTTATCCAGAAAGATTGTGTAAATTCAATAATGAAATTCAACATTTTCTAAATTTTCACTAATTAAAAAGTTGTAGCTAGTGCAAGAAAATATTAACTTGATTGCACAATAGCGCGCAACAAAGAAATGCGATCTGAAAGGGGTTAGTAGGATGGAGTGTTTAAACCATCTGAGTCTTCATCAATTGGTAAATTCCTTAGAGGTTTAGTATCACAGTCACACACTCCGTTAAAAACGGTACAGTGAGTGGAGCATTCCATCGATAGTGCTAAATCTTCAGGTTTAACATTATAACGGCAGGGACGAGGAGGCAATATATTTGCTGTAGCAGAATTGCCTATACTGCCCCTAATTTTCACATGTCAAGTACTGTGGCTAAGAAAACGTTTTCTAATAAGTAAAAAAAAAACATATAAACTTATATTTACCGATTTTAGGCAAAAAAAAAAATCATATAAACTGTAATTAGAACTGTAATTATTTACCCTTCACACGATCGAACATTTTACTTACGTAGGAAGTCTTACTTACCTAAGATCTGTGAAACTATCAACCGGACGTTAATGAAATAGATACATTTTTCAATGTGGGGAATATGAGGATGGAAATGTAATAAACAATAAAAAAAGGATCAAAGACAAAGTGTAAAAAAGAAATCCAAATAAGCCTTACATTCACAAAATCAAAATATTCTAATAAAAGTTTTTAAATGAATAAGTAACAAATAAATAGGTAAAAAAATATCTAAGTTATTTTTTTAATAGTTGTGTGTGTATCGACAAAACCAAAGCAGGAACAAAATGGCCACCAGTAATGGATCCAAATTTTTTTATATTAAGATTCCAATATGGATTGATTACTACTCAGATACAGCTGGTACGGGCGCACATATCTGTGCCGCACCCCTTTCCGCCCTTACGCCTAATGACGTAATAATTGCGTACAATGATTTTTGTATCAATATTAGACGGTTTATTTATTCAAACACCCCTTCATATTTTCTTCACGCTCCTTCAAAAACCGAAATGACACTAAAAATATTTATTATTTTAAAGGTCCCACTTACCTATCATACTATACCTGAATACAAATCCATATAAATAAAAATGTATTTAAACAAAGAATAAGTTCATAGATAAAATAATATCTTCAAAGAATATTTTAATTAATTGATAATTTAAACAAAAATTAGGTTGTGGAACGCGGGGGAGTGCTGACAGCAGTAAAAACCGTTGGAACCACGTCTAAAGAGATTTTTGAGTAGAGAAAAACATTTATTTTGCGTAATGAAAAATTATCTAAACATTTCTTTTAATATAAGAAACAATAATATAGATGTTTTACATTCAACACCAACAATGAACTACAAGTAACAGAACAGAGCTAAGTCTTGCAAAATTTTCAACGAATGAAATGAAAATATAAGATTAAAAACATTAATCTTATAATAAACAATAATTCAATTTGTACATTTAATACCAAAATTTGAAGTACAAATAACGAATTAGAGTTAGTAATTTTACAAAATCTCAACTAAAATCGCCGAAAATATGAATTTATACATTTTTCATTTAATTTTTACAACTTTATATGAGGAATGTATTTAACAAAAACTAATATTTATTGCAGTTAATAAAAAAATAATGTGGGTAACAAAAACATTTATTAAATATTTACTGTATACAAATTCGTTTACCAAATTCAAATTAAATATGTTCTTAAAAAGTATCAGATCTGAGTAAGAATGTTTTCGTTTCAAAAATTGGATTAAAAATACATAACTATTATCATCGTTATATGTAATTATTTGTATCGAGATTTAACAAATAATTATTATATTTGTTACCTGACAAAACTATTTAATAATAGCCTTTTCCCTTAACAATGTTCAATAAATAATGTAACATAACCTACGTGTTAAAACAGTTGTTTTACAACATAACCTATAACATAAAATCAGCTGATATAAGAAATCATATGTTATTACTTGATTCACTTTACGTGGCTCTTCGCATAACCTGACGTAAATTATACGTGAATTTTTATGTTTATCTCCGTCCAATATGTTTTTCTAGGCGTCGCTATTCAAGTTTTCACTTCAAAATGTTTAAAAAATTTTTTAATTACAAAAGTGCACAAAACAGTAAAAAAAATAGTCACTACACGTTGAACAGCGTACAATGCAAACTGCGCTTAATTCTATACCAAGGGTTGAGATACATTTCTGTAATTAGTTTTGTTAAAATAAAAGCTTTGGTTTTAAACAGAATATCTGTAAATATAATAATAAAGTGACATTTAAAACAATAATGTTCCCAACAAACCAAAAGCAATAAAATTAACATCGAAACATTTTAAAAATAAATTATATAATTAGAATCCTTTGTTGTATTACTACTAGATTCAACATATTGGAAAAGTTGCAGTAATCTCTCTCTAAGAATAAGATAGTTTTGGTATGGATGACCCAGTTTTGTATTATTAATTATTCGTTCTATGTCTTTTGAAATACTTCTGAAGTAACTTAAGTTTATTTTTTAAACGCCGGTTGTTATATTTATTTTTACGATTGCAAGAGTTTAGTATTTCTTTAGAAAAGGGCAATGCTACTGGTATTCTCATCAAACGCGAAGGGTTCATTTTTTGAAAAACAGACTTTATATAGCAAAACTCACGTGGTTCTAAAAAAATTCGAATGTCAGAAATGTAGTAAAATAATGTAATTGAAAAAAATATTTTTTCAGTCGCTCAAGGATTACTGAGCTGGCAGAATATTAGTCAGAAGTTAAAACAGTTGTTTTACAACATAACGGGTACCGTAAAATCACCTGTTACATAAAATCATATGTTGACATTCAATTCACTTTGAGGTGACAGATAGCGTAACCTGATGGATATTGTATGTTTATGTCCATCCAATATGTTTTTGTAGGCGCCGCTGTAAACGTTTTCACTTCAATAAAAATATCAAAATTACTATCCATAGCACAAAACCAATAAAACTTCCCTATTTAACTATTAAAAATAGTCTTAACAAGTTTTTCTTTAAAAATTAAAAAGGGGTAAAATCTTTAAAAGACGTTTTTGTTATAATAGTTTTAGTGGTGAGAGTATTGGGATCCCTCAACAAGGGAGGGTGGAATCAGTTAGTGTTGTGTGTTGGGAGGAATCAGTTCACAAGGTCAGCGATCTTTGGATTGTATCTTGCCACAGATATATAACTCATTACTAACTGTAGTGTAAGGCGCAAGACATTATTAGTTTGAGGTTTACCGCGCGCGCGTGTGCATACAATACTCAGTGACTAATTATAATCAATGAAAGTAAAGACAACTAATTATTACTACAGAACCTTATTCTACTAACACAACCTTATTCTAACATGACCTTATTCTACTAACACAACCTTATTCTAACACAACCTTATTCTACTAACACAACCTTATTCTAACACAACCTTATTCTACTAACACGACCTTATTCTACTAACACAACCTTATTCTACTAACACAACATTATTCTACTAACACGACCTTATCCTACTAACACGACTTTATTCTACTAACACGACCTTATTCTACTAACACGACCTTATTCTACTAACACAACCTTATTCTACTAACACAACCTTATTCTACTAACCCAACCTTATTCTACTAACACGACCTTATTCTACTAACACAACCTTATTCTACTAACACGACCATATTCTACTAACACGACCTTATTCTACTAACACGACATTATTCTACTAACACAACCATATTCTACTAACACAACCTTATTCTACTAACACAACCTTACTTTACTAACACAACCTTATTCTACTAATACAACCTTATTCTACTAACACGACCTTATTCTAATAATACAACCTTATTCTACTAACACAACCTTATTCTACTAACACGACTTTATTCTACTAACACGACTTTATTCTACTAACACGACCTTATTCTACTAACACGACCTTATTCTACTAATACAACCTTATTCTAACACGACCTTATTCTACTAACACAACCTTATTCTACTAACACGACCTTATTCTACTAACACGACCTTATTCTACTAACACGACCTTATTCTACTAACACGACCTTATTCTACTAACACGACCTTATTCTACTAACACACGACCTTATTCTACTAACACGACCTACTCCTTACGCATTTCCTTCTAAACCCATGATTTTGTATTAAATATTTAAAAAACGAGATATAAACATCGTTATCATCGCAAAATAAACTTTGGAATGAAATCTAAGTATTTTATATGCAACGGATATCATTACGTTAGTACTGTAAACTCTTTGTTATTATTTCCACATTTTGTTAAAAATTATTTCTTACTATCATGTTCCATATTGTCAGCAATACATATAAATGGTTTTGGTATTTTACAAATATATATTAAAGGCATTCAGTGGAGGAAACAATAAAACTTGGCAACTACACGAAACTCTAAATAAACACAATAAATGTGAGCACAGATGTTACCAGTCCTGCATACTAGTTGAAAACCTGTGTGTTATAAAAGGGAATAGTTTGTACAAAGGCGTAATCAGAACTCTGCATTTCAGATAGGACTTTTAAAACTACAAAGAATTCAACAAATTTAAGTACTCTGGACGCATTGTGTTATCGTTATAGGCCTCCCATCGATCCAAAGCATCAGCCTGTACGCTCAAAACCGCTCGAAACATCAGCGCGCATCGGGAGCGTTGCCAACAATACCGATGCTTTAGTTTTTAGTCTAGGATAACATTATCGCTTAGAATCCTTAAACAATCTAACGCTCTTGTACAAAAAATCCATTGGTTAAAATCATAGTCAAACTAGTTAGAATAACGCCTAAAATAAACGTAGCCCTATGCCAATTATCTTGCCAATGACGCGAACAATCTTGTTTTTGTCGAGCCAGCTTTCGGAAACATGTTTGTCACTTCATTGTCAAGACGCTTGTTGAGTTTAGAGTGTACATCATAACATCAAATATAACCTAACTGATTAAGTGAATTCATTAAATCTCCGTTACAAATTAAATGTGCGCACACATACACACGCAAGAGGGCGCGAAAAAACTGAAGAAGCCTATTTAGTTTTTTTGACAGAAATTTTAATTAAAGACACCACATAGAATGTCAACAATAAATGCACGCATTCGAAAAATTGAACACAAAAGATGGTAAAAAATGCCAAACATGTCAGATAAAAAATGAGTTAAACAAAATACGTGAACTCATTACACAGAGGAGAAAATACAGTCCGTAAAAAAGGTATATAAATTAGATTCAAACTGAAAAGTTTTTGAAATGTTAAATCCTATCAACTACTAAGTATCGAATTTGTTTGTATATCAGACTTGTTTTGACTGCTACAGGTACAGACGCCCAACGCGTGTAGGTCAGTGGCTTTCTGTTGCCTAGCGACGCCTTACAAACAAAGCTGACAAGTTTTCGGCAGGAACAAAAGAATTGAACTATAGCGTCAGTTTGTTTGAACGTTACCGGATAGTAAGGAACTGTCAGTCACCGATCCGGAACTATATAACTTATTCATACATGTTAACGATTCACTTCGGCGATACGGGAGTGAAAATTTATAACAAATTTAGAAATATGTACTAAATAATGACAAAGGTTATAATCATAGTATATAATAAAAGAATCTTATATCACAGAAGAATGAACTTAAACAAAACTATTAAAATATTATTGGTAATTTATTATAACAGATGCTAGTGAAAACATACGCATAGCTTATAAACTCTATATAGGTTTGGAATTGTGTGTGTGTATTATATATTTATATATATATATATGCTGATACGTATTCCTTCACGGATGGAAAAATATGATGAATAGTTACTATCTGGAGTACATCCGTTCATTCTGCAGTCCATAAATTCGCAGTTTCGACGTTTCGCTAGAATCTCATCCAGCATTGACGAGGTGAACCTAACAACAGTAAAAGAGCGAGTCTACTGTTGTTGGGTTCACCTCGTCAATGCTGGATGAGATTCTAGCGAAACGTCGGAACTGCGAATTAATGGACTGCAGAATGAACGGATGTACTCCAGATAGTAACTATTCATCATATATATATATATATATATATATATATATATATATATATATATATATATATATATATATATATATATATATTAAATATGGTGATGTTTTCTTGTAATATAGTTAATGAATTACAAATATTTCTAAAACAAATACAATTTTGTAAAAATATTTTATTAGACAATTATTTTCCAGAAGATGCTGGTACTATTTTATCGGCGAAAAGCTTTGAATAAATATATTTATTAAAAGTATTCTTGTTTTTGAAATATTTTAAATTTATTAATTTTATATATATATATATATATATATATATATATAACAACAAAAACAATACACAAAGAAACATTGCGTCTCAAAACACTGTAAATTGACGTATTCACTTTCAACAAAATAGAAATTGCAAATTGAAACACTTGACGGTTGTTTTAAATGTTTAACAACATTACCGCAAACAGATCTGTTACCTAACCTCAATAATATGACTTCCTCGATAATATGACGTCTACGAACTCATCGCAATCAGAAAGTGTAAGCTTGATTGTTACGTCTGTAAGCTCTAAACGGCTGATGAAGTGACGGAATTTATCAGCGCATTCACCATGTGTCGTACATGCATTAGCACAGTGGCCGAAGTGAGGGTAAGCATTTCTCCGCCAAGAGTCTATGATGACGTCATGGAAGGGTATATTCGTCCATTTCTTTTCAGCATACAACTTAGATTTCCCTTAATTTGTCATTCCTCATTCTACTTACACGTAGATTTATGATTCTATTCAGAAAATCAGGTAACGTGACAGCGCGATTGTTACAGCGGTTTTAGTAGTTTAAATTAATTGTGCAAGTTAATCTCTCGTTCGGAGCGATTGTTACAGCTGTTTAAATTAATTGTTCAAGTCAATCTCACGTTCGTGTACACTCGGCTGCGGAGCCGAATATTTCCGAACCATCTTGAACCATGCTGACATTAATTGACATATTGTTCTCCTCAATACACAAACCTAATTTATAAACTTAATATAAACATATAATGTAAAATAACTTTAAAGACGTCTTACATAAAAAAATAAATTAATAAAATTTAAAATTTATCAGAAAAGGCTGCATTTGTATTTTATAGAATTTGAAATTTAGTTTTAAGCTTTAAAGTATGGATAGAAATGTATAATGCGAAAGGAGAAATCACGGGTACATTAACAAAGCCTAAACAATCTGGTTGAAAAATGTATGTTGTTCAATGAAATAGTAATTTTTGTAAATGTTTGTATAAAAAGCGAAAAAACTGGCATAATATGACGCACGAGAATCCGCTGGCGTGTTTATAAATGCGTGCCGTTTCCCGCAGTGCGACATTATCTGACGGGGTCTTATCACGCAGCTGGCTCGAATCGTTGCCAAATAATGCACATAATCTTGCCAAGATACGCTGCGCGACCAAACGCTAGGGTGAATAAACACTCGTAGAAATTAAATTATATAAACCACGGAATATTTCTTAAACACAGTTCAAACACCGTTAACAATATTTCTGTTAGTGAAAATACCTCTTAGTAGTTGAAACTATTTTTTTTCGTGTCCATGGTTTTTTAGATAGCATCGTGGGTCTTCAAAACTGCGTCCGCCAGCCTCAAGGTGGAGTTCCGAAGCCAGTGGCACCATTCCTAGTCGCAAGATATGTGGAACAAGGGCTGGGCATTCGAGAATGTGGTCTGGCGTGAGATGGGCATCGGAACAGTTCTTGATACCCATCTCACGCCAGACCACATTCTCGAATGCCCAGCCCTTGTTCCACATATCTTGCGACTAGGAATGGTGCCACTGGCTTCGGAAATCCAAGAGGTCCTCTACAGTGTGAATGCTTTGAGGCTGGCGGACGCAGTTTTGAAGACCCACGATGCTATCTAAAAAAAAAAAAAATGGACACGAAAAAAATGCCTTGAAACTATATTAAAATGATATAAATAACCAAAAATCCTGTAACAGTGATCTACAAGGTTTCAAATATATTATTACCCCTATCTTTCCCCGCTCTCAGCAAGTAGCGCCCTTCCCCCAGCTGAGAGCAGGTAAATTTAAGGTGAGTAAACCATCCCTGCCCAGTCAGATGATCATTGCCCTTTCTCTACTAATAGCTAATCGCTTTTACTCCTCTTTATTCTCCCAAGTTATGCAAGTGTCACGGGCAGTCACTTTATGACAATGTTAGGAACCAAGAATCCTCTAAAGTGCCGAGACTAGAATAAAGTAACCTAATTTAGAAATGCAAAAAACCGATCGAAATGAATGAAATAACAACTTACATTAAATTAATCGATTTTTTTGTTAACTTTTTACATAGCCCTTCAAGTAAAATACGCAGGAAAATAAATTAATAAACCGTTGATAGTCGAGTCAAAGTTATTTATTTAATAATGCAACGCTACGGCAGTTAGTTCGTTGCCCTTATCAACCCTGTTGTGCTATAGAAAAGTCCTCACATTTAAAATTCAAATGTGTAGAGGAAAGTTTGTAGAGCTGTAGCTCAACGGAAGTTCTTAGTGAAGTGTAGGGGTTTGATATTTCGCCTCCTAAAATTACTCATTTGAATGTAAGGACTTTGTGTTTTATAGCACAACAGGCCTGATAAGGGCAACAAACTAGCTACTGAATCAACGGAAGTTCTTAGTGAAGTGTAGGAGGTTTGATATTTCGCCTCCTAAAATTACTCATTTGAATGTAAGGACTTTGTGTTTTATAGCAGAACAGGCCTGATAAGGGCAACAAACTAGCTACTGAATCAACGGAAGTTCTTAGTGAAGTGTAGGAGGGTTGATATTTCGCCTCCTAAAATTACTCATTTGAATGTAAGGACTTTGTGTTTTATAGCACAACAGACCTGATAAGGGCAACAAACTAGCTACTGAATCAACGGAAGTTCTTAGTGAAGTGTAGGAGGTTTGATATTTCGCCTCCTAAAATTACTCATTTGAATGTAAGGACTTTGTGTTTTATAGCACAACAGGCCTGATAAGGGCAACAAACTAGCTACTGAATCAACGGAAGTTCTTAGTGAAGTGTAGGAGGTTTGATATTTCGCCTCCTAAAATTACTCATTTGAATGTAAGGACTTTGTGTTTTATAGGACAACAGGCCTGATAAGGGCAACAAACTAGCTACTGAATCAACGGAAGTTCTTAGTGAAGTGTAGGAGATTTGATATTTCGCCTCCTAAAATTACTCATTTGAATGTAAGGACTTTGTGTTTTATAGGACAACAGGCCTGATAAGGGCAACAAACTAGCTACTGAATCAACGGAAGTTGTTAGTGAAGTGTAGGAGGTTTGATATTTCGCCTCCTAAAATTACTCATTTGAATGTAAGGACTTTGTGTTTTATAGCACAACAGGCCTGATAAGGGCAACAAACTAGCTACTGAATCAACGGAAGTTCTTAGTGAAGTGTAGGAGGTTTGATATTTCGCCTCCTAAAATTACTCATTTGAATGTAAGGACTTTGTGTTTTATAGCACAACAGGCCTGATAAGGGCAACAAACTAGCTACTGAATCAACGGAAGTTCTTAGTGAAGTGTAGGAGGTTTGATATTTCGCCTCCTAAAATTACTCATTTGAATGTAAGGACTTTGTGTTTTATAGCACAACAGGCCTGATAAGGGCAACAAACTAGCTACTGAATCAACGGAAGTTCTTAGTGAAGTGTAGGAGGTTTGATATTTCGCCTCCTAAAATTACTCATTTGAATGTAAGGACTTTGTGTTTTATAGCACAACAGGCCTGATAAGGGCAACAAACTAGCTACTGAATCAACGGAAGTTCTTAGTGAAGTGTAGGAGGTTTGATATTTCGCCTCCTAAAATTACTCATTTGAATGTAAGGACTTTGTGTTTTATAGCACAACAGGCCTGATAAGGGCAACAAACTAGCTACTGAATCAACGGAAGTTCTTAGTGAAGTGTAGGAGGTTTGATATTTCGCCTCCTAAAATTACTCATTTGAATGTAAGGACTTTGTGTTTTATAGCACAACAGGCCTGATAAGGGCAACAAACTAGCTACTGAATCAACGGAAGTTCTTAGTGAAGTGTAGGAGGTTTGATATTTCGCCTCCTAAAATTACTCATTTGAATGTAAGGACTTTGTGTTTTATAGCACAACAGGCCTGATAAGGGCAACAAACTAGCTACTGAATCAACGGAAGTTCTTAGTGAAGTGTAGGAGGTTTGATATTTCGCCTCCTAAAATTACTCATTTGAATGTAAGGACTTTGTGTTTTATAGCACAACAGGCCTGATAAGGGCAACAAACTAGCTACTGAATCAACGGAAGTTCTTAGTGAAGTGTAGGAGGTTTGATATTTCGCCTCCTAAAATTACTCATTTGAATGTAAGGACTTTGTGTTTTATAGCACAACAGGCCTGATAAGGGCAACAAACTAGCTACTGAAGCTTTGCATTATTAAAATAATTATCTTTGATTCTATGATCAACAGTTTTTCTATAAAAAGATTTCTAGTTTCTTGAAGTACTTTACAGTTTCTCCACTGGAGGCGCCACTCTTTAGATAGTTTAATGATAAGAAAATGTTTCTAAAAGAAAATATCGAAGACACCTATATTACTTTTGTGGTTGAAAAGCAACCGGACAGTATCGTCTGTTGTCGCCTGCAAAGGAAGGAACGTCAAGTCCCCTTTCACAGCCTGTGTGCAGGGTCTCATACCTGTACTATACCCACTCTCTAATGGAGTCATACAGACGTTTTTACCCCATGTAGTTTCTTGTAAGAGGAAGGATTAAGAAGAGCAATACAATTAGGCACGACTAAGGAAATAACAGAGGGGTAATGATCCCCTGGAAATAGGAGAAGTTATAACATCGTGTGCAGGGCACTTACATGAATTAGTCTTGGCTATCGGGGTGACAAAGAAATGTCCTTCCGTTTCAACCCTTGCAAGAAGAAGGTTAAGAAAGGACAGAGGAAATTTGTAGGGAGAAGGAGAGAACATAATGAGCCTCTGAAATAGGGAATGGGGAGAAATACGCATCGCGATGCTGAGAATGCTGGTAATTTATTTAAATAAAGGTTAAAATAAGAACGAACTTTTGTTACGCTTGATTAATGCTTTGCTATATATATATATATATATATATATATATATATATATATATATATATATATATATATATAATATTATATTATAATATATTATATAATATATATTATATTCGCTCTTCAACTGTTGTTGGGTTCACCTCGTCAAAGCTGGATGAGATTCTAGCGAAACGTCGGAACTGCGAATTCATGCACTACAGAATGTACGGATGTACTCCAGATATTAATACGAATCAGAATATATATATATATATATATATATATATATATATATATATATATATATATATATATATAATTAATGCTTTGCTATAATATTATAAGAGAGCGTAAATAATCTCCATATTATATGAGAATGCGGGTAATTTATTTAAATAAAGGTTAAAATAAGAACGAACTTTTCTTACGCTTGATTAATGCTTTGCTATATAACTTTAGTTACTAAATAATGTCCATATTATAAAAGAGCGTGAGAGGGACAGAAAGAAAGAGAGAAAGAAGGCGAGAGGGAGAGGAAGATAGAGAGAAAGAGAGGGAGATATAGGGCTTGGTTATACAACTTTCGTATCTAAATAATGTCCTTAATAATATGCTGAAAGAGCGAGAGAGAGAGAGGGGGAGGGAGAGTAAAAGAGAGAGGGAGGGAGAGTAAGAGAGAGAGAGGTAGAGAGAGAGGGAGGGAGAATAAGAGAGAGGGAGGGAGAGTAAGAAAGAGAAGAAGGGAGAGTAAGAAAAAGAGGGAGGGAGAGTAAGAGAGAGAGGGAGGGAGAGTAAGAGAGAGAGGGAGGGAGAGTAAGAGAGAGAGGGAGGGAGAGTAAGAGAGAGGGAGGGAGAGTAAGAGAGAGGGATTGAGAGTAAGAGAGAGAGGGAGAGTAAGAGAGAGAGGGAGGGAGAGTAAGAGAGAGAGGGAAGGAGAGTAAGAGAGAGAGGGAGCGAGAGTAAGAGAGAGGGTGGGAGAGTAAGAGAGAGAGAGAGAGGAAGGGAGAGTAAGAGAGAGAGGGAGGGAGAGTAAGAAAAAGAAAGCCAAGGGTGAAGGGGGGAGAGAGGGAGGGAAGTAAGAGCGAGAGGGAGGGAGGGAGAGTAAGAGCGAGAGGGAGGGAGAGTAAGACAGAGGGAGGGAGAGTAAGAAAGAGAAAGCGAAGGAGGGGGTGAGAGAAATTTTCCACAAATTATGTGGGAAAACTGTACAGTTTAGTAAGGCTGCTACTGCATGCATACTAGCCGCAGGGTAGCATATGTCTCCAAACAAATCCCAAGGGAATATTTGATGTGACACCTCGTTGGACCGGTGCCCAAGAAGGAAGCACAATTACAGACCTGTCAGTCAGAGCGATGAAAATGCTCCTTAAGGCTAACAGCGGAGTTCTTGCTAAATTAACTTTCTAGTATTTTATATTTCCGTCCCAGCGGCAATCTGAAGACGTGCGCCCATTCTGTCTCTCGGGAAATATTAACTTCGCTAAGGAAAGGACCGCGGGCAAAACTCGTTATCTTTTCAATTAAACTTTTAGTTTAGTAAAGTGCGACGTTTATATACCGAACAAATATTACGTATTTAATATCCTTCAGGCTACAAAACTTGGAATTCTTTCAAAGTTTTTAAATCAGTTTTATAAATCGTTTCCAAGTACAAGCACAAAGAGCTTTTTTCCACTCCCACTCAAATTTGGCATCGGAAAAATTATTGATTTCAACAAACCGCAAGAAATAAAATAGAAAAGGATGTTCAGAAAGGAGCGAAGTTTTAAAAGGAAACAGGATTAGGAGGAAGTTGTATTTTTCTCAAACAGAATAATGGCAAACCTTTAGTTAGTTTAATTCTTATTTTTAAGAAATGTCTGATATAATGTGTAGTTTACTATGGATCACAAGTTGAGAATTTTTTTATGATATTCTCAGAAACCAAACAAAAACCATATTATTCAAATAAATACGCTTTTGAAATAGTATATTGTAAAGGTAATTTACACAAATATCAATTCTGCAATGAGATAGGTATAACACCTCAGAAAAAGACGCGCTATGATAAAAAAGACAACATTTTCATAATGTTAAAATTTTAAAAAAGAGTAATAAATATACAAATGACAAACTGTAATATAATCACAGTGTTATACAAAAAACAACATTCTTTGGCGTATCTTGAATTTTTATTAATTTTTTTCGTTTTAATTTGTTTAATGCCTCTAGTTTATATATATATATATATATATATATATATATATATATATATATATATATATATATATATATATATATATACACACACACACACAAAATAGTATAGACCACCAATTACTTCGAATAGTGTACTCTGGTTTATTTTTATTAAAAAACACACAAAAATTTTCTCACCAGATTGTGTATTGTCATATCTCTGAGGATAGTTATTTGGTAACAGAAATGTACATAAGACTAGATTCAACATATTTGTGGTTGAAGAGTTTTTGTTTGAATTATTTGTTAGCAGTATAGTTATTCCACCCCTAGAATACAATACACAAGGCTTTGAGGAAGATTGTGCACAAACAGTATAAAGGGCCTACTAGTGCAAAGTAATATGACCGCTACGTGCAGGGTAAATATTTGCTTATGATATTGACATTAGTACAACTATAACAGATTTGTTTCCATTTAAGCAGGCAGCCCAAAAATGATTGTAAATGACATAAATATTTCTTGCTGCTTGCGCCATAATGGTTTTATTGTATGGGCTATACTACGAACCAAAATTTAAAAAAATTAGGCTAAGCCACTTGGAGGAATGCCGACAAAAATGAAAACCTATATAGCCACATATACAGAAAAACATTTAATTATGCGAAATGGGAAATTACCAAAACATTTGTTATCAGACGCGTCTAAAATGTTTGCATTCCGTAAATTAGATTGAAAATATACTATTCTATATTGTCGTTATATTGAATTATTTGTATTGAGATTCATCAACATTTAAATAAATTAATATATGTATTAACTTATCAAAACTATTTAATAATAACCTCTTCCCTTAACCCTTTGGACGCCAAGGTCCGATCTATCGGACCAACGATATGTAGGCGAAAACCGCCACGGTCCGATCAATCGGACCGCCAGGAAAACATTATTTTTAAGATGTATTTAGACCCTTTTAAAGTTTGTTTCTATTGTTTTGGACTTTCGTTGAAGTTACTAACACTACAGGAAAACAATTTTCACAATGGTAGTACCAGTGACCTTGGCTCAGCTCTTTGTTTTTGTCGTCATCGGGGGCAGAGCTGATAATTCACATGCTCTCATATAGCGCGATGTCGTTACTCATTAGTGTTTTCTCATTACTGTTTGTCCTTTTTTTTACAAAGGCAAAAGAGATACAGATAAAAATAATGGAAGTGTCAACAAGGGACTTGCGTATACTGTCGTTATGAAATTATTAGACATGGAAAACTACTTGAATAAAGGATTTCACGTATCCGTAGATAATTTATTTACCTCATTTCCACTGGCCAAGGATTTGTATTCGAAGATGACTCATTTGACAGGCACGTTACGAATAAACAGAAAAGAAATACCTCCTATCCTGAAGCAAAAAATGCCTGTTGGACAAACAAAATACTGTCGCAAAACATATTTGCTTTTGATTGCCAGCCGAATGAAAAAATCACAAAAAAAATCAAGTACTTCTCTTGTCAACAAATGCGTTTTTGACAAACTATTTTTTGTAGTAGAGTTGTAAAAATTTGCACACAGTATGATATTTAGTTACTAAATTGAATAAAAACTTATGCGATGCATAAAAATATTTTTTTTTACTGCCTAATTTTTTATCTAAAGTAGATTTTTTGTATAAATTTTTTTTCTGTTAGGTATTATTGATTTATCCATAATGTTGTACAAGTAACACTTTTTTAATTACTAAATGTTGATAGCCCACGTAATTATCTATAAAACAAAAAAAATCATTACATTTGCATAAAAACTAACGAAAGCACAGAGCGAAATGTAAACCGGTGCAAAAACGTTCAAACAGGCCTTGGCGGTTCTCGCTAGTACCGCTGATAGAGCGGCTGGCGGTCAGGAGTTGGGCTGCGGCCCGAGCGGCTGCCGTCCAAAGGGTTAACAATGTTTAATAAGTAATGTAACATAACCTACGTGTTAAAACTGCTGTTATACAACATAACCTATAAAACAAAAACAAATGTTGCATAAAATCATATGTTATCATTTAATTCCCATTGAGGTGACTCATAGCGTGGCCTGACGGAAATTACACTGATGCAAAATTATATGTTTATGTCCATCCAATAAGTGTTTTAGGCGCGCTTTAGACATTTTCACTTTAAAAGTCACATCGTTATGTGATTCTCTTCAAAACACCCATGAGAAGGGACTGAATAATGAATCACAGATAAACGCCCAGTTCTCGGAACCTACTTCCCGTTAATTGCCCCCTGCACAACATCAACTACGTGTAAGCAACAGGTCATTTGTTGTGAATAGCGGTATCCAAGGGCAAGCCAAGTAGAGCGGGAAAATCAATGACCCAAGGGTCGAACGTAAACAAAGTCATTATCTGACACTCCATTTTGTGCTCATCTAGGCACCATATGTATATTTAAATATTGCGAAACATATAGTTCGGAATAAATAAATATATTTACAAATAAGAGAAGAGGGAAAGAGCATTAGTAAGCAGGACTTGCTTGGTTGACCTTCCTACTACAGTGTTATACTTTTTAAAAGCACAAATAAAGTAACTCTAAAATGTTGGTTTCCATAAAAACTCTCTTTATTGGTAAATTGTTCTGACCTCTTCAATATATATATTATAAAAGACAATCGTAAGTCGACAAAGAGCAATTTAATTTTAGTTACTTTTTATTAAATAATTACAATTAATATAAATAAAGTTAAATAACCTACGCGTTAAACAGCTGTTCTACTACATAGCGTATATAATAAAATCAGCTGTTCTACGAAATCATATGTTATCACTTATTTTGAGCTAAATGGGACGGAGTAACTATATTGCATACCTTGCCCCTTTTATGTAAAGGAGAGGAAGGTTTCCAATAAAATAGGGCTTTTAGATTAGGGACCTTGCAAAAACAAAAGTCACTGGCAAACTGCTTCCATATAACCCTCCTATCCCGCTTATTGCACAGGAAACGTAAAGGGTAGATAAGTATGTTCTCTGATACAGAAGGGTTACGCCAATATAACTTTACAACCCGCACGCCACGGTTCCCTCTATTTCTAGTAGTCCTGCCTTAGTTCTGTCTTTATTACTCACTTCAACCCTCCTTTATAGGGGGAGGAGGAGTAAACGTGTATATGTTCTTGACAGAGAGGGCTACCTGGGATACAACCCTAACAAACGCGATTCCATAATCACCCATACTTCCGGGACAGTGTATCATTATATCCATTTCATTGTCCTACTTTTAATTCACTTCTTATCTCTTCCTTACACGAAATTGTAAGTTAGACAAGTCAAGGTGTACCGATTAGAAAGGTAGTACTTCGGTTATGCAAACTTGCACACGTAATGCAATGATCCAGGTTCCAGAGGACCTGTCTCTTCCTAAGTCTACTCCTCATCCTTCCTATACACGCTGGTGTAATGGGAAGAGACTTATATCCATGACTATGAAATTGTACGCTGAATACCACGATCTTCCCTAAACATTCAAACTGACCTGAGGTTTAAAAGTATTTTTTTCTTGGCGAAAAACCTATGTTGGTTATCATCGTCAAAACCATTATTTAAAGAAAAATTAATTGAAAAATGCACTAAAATTAACAAGAAAGAAAAATATTAACACAACCAACAATATAATCTAAAGGAAAACAACAATAAATAACAAGATAACAATGGTAAACAATATAACAGTTTACAGATAATAATGAATAAAACGTAACAATAATTTACAGTTATAATAGTAGGTAAATATAAATTTTACTATAACAAGAGAATAAAATACAATAAAATTAAATAAATAAACATTTACACACAACACAAATACAAAGAGATACATGTATAAATAAATATAATAAAGAATAAATATTTTCAACACTATAACAAGAGAATAAAATATAATAAAATTAAATAAATAAACATCTATACACAAAACACAAACACAAGGAAATGTATGGCATCGTCTCTTAACACCACTTTCCCTAGGTTTAAAAGTATCAATTATATTACTGGGGTAACAATTATTCTTGGATTGCTTCAACCTTACAACAAAGCTTGCGAGACAAAGCTACGACTATTTCCGGAGGTTTACAGTTAAAGGCCATTCAATAAGCTTAATATTATAAGGTAAAATATTATAAAATCAGTAAGCATAAATTACACGCTCCTTGGAAAAAGTGGAAAACAACGGACTAAAATGAAAGTCTGTCGTAGTGTTTTCTCCACGACCACGACCACTAGAAAATCTCAATCTTCGCAGATTCTTAGAAAAATTACGACAAAATACCGCTTTATCAATTCCTTTAGAACGAATTTCAGACAACAATTTGAAAAAATATCTTCAGCCGGCAGTTTTGATAAATATATGGAGCCCCAACCCCTTTATATTATAAAATTATCTATTCCGTATCAGTGTCTTATATATATCTTCTTCCGCAAGCATATTGTGGTGTTGCTTAACATTAACAAAACATTTTTATACTTGACTCTCTAAATTGTACCTGACAACCACATCGAGTGACTGCTACCACAAGCAAATCTCTTTTGATTACAGTAACCAACGTTTCCCATATAATTAGAACTGCACAAACGCAATTAAGCTTAACCTTGTTGCAAGCACGTAGCCACAACATGATAGTGTCTCTTCGTGTTGTGTAGAGCGACGTGATTTTTCCATGCCACAGTTTTGGCACCGATCCAAGACAACCCCGATAAGTCTAAATAGCAACGAAACAACCGAAGTGGAAAATTGCTTTGGCGTTGATTTGTTTCAACCTTTTTTCAGGTGCACTCTCGTCGTCAGGCAGACGTGATATGACTCGAATTTAGTTTATGTTAATTTTGTTGTCAATGTCGTTCACCTTTCAAAACGAAACCTTGTGAAATAAATGAGACGCAAAGAGCTGAAATTAGAAAGTAATTTGTACACAGTTAACTTGATGCCACGTTATTTTTTCAGATAACTTGTTCTTAAAAAAACTCTGAAAAACAGAAAGGTGGTCATAAAATTCGTAACGAAAATAGCGGTAAAATGTTGAGAAAATCCAAAAATAACAAGAAATATAATTTTCACCAGGTTATGGCAAAGTGATTTTTTTAAAAATATATCTATATTTAATTTAGCCATATTACAAATCGCTATAAAGTATCCTAACTGGATAGGCTTCTACTGTAAGCTAACCGGTTGCCAAAGTGAAAGTGGCCTCTATTTCCTCATAACATATGCAGGCTACTTAGCTTGAGACAGGTAAAATTCGTTTTGCGAATAACGCAACTGGATATTTTCTTGCTATATTGTGATATTGTTACAGCATAATATAATGTTACCTTTTTATTCAAATTGTAATTATTAAATAAAAAGTAACAATATAACATTTTTACTTGGTGACCTATGTAGTAATTATTTTATTTATTCATTTTTACTTCTTTTCTGATGTTTGAATGTTGTACCTAGTATATTAGGAATGCTTTCTGCTTGGTGTGGAGAATTGATGTGTTGCGGTTGATATTTAGAAACCGCGGTAACAAAAGATGGGTCTGTAAGTGCTTTGTGCCTTTATTTAAGCCTGCGGTCTGTTTGTCTAATGTGAAATTTATTATATTTATGTTTCTGTTATGTGTTGTTTGTTGTATTTGAGCTTACATGTTTCAAGTGTACCCCGTTTCTCTTTAAAGTGATTCTATTTGAAGTCTTGTTTGAGAGATTCTTGTGGAGAAAATTCCTTCTCTGCCATTTTGTTTTTGTTTGTATTGTAATTTGCACCAAAAGTTACGGAATGCCTGATATTGTATCAGTTTCTGAATTTGTTAGATATTTAATCTTGTTTGTTTCTTGTTGGCGTTATCGGTAGATATATGTAATGCTTTTATTCAATGAACCTGCATCTAAAAGTAAAATGTTTGTGGGAGTGGGTAGTTTGCCAATGATGTATTTTCGAATACATTACGATGTATTTTGGAATTGTTTAAATATTCTACATATCTGCCGGTGGCCGAGCGCGCGTGGGGAGCGCGCGCGCACACACACACACACACACACACACACACACACACACAGTAATATTGAGTATAATATATAAGTTGAGTACAGTAATGTTGTATTTGCTAATCATGTATTCCCGTTTGGAATTAACGAGTTTTTGATGGCCTCCATCTACAAAGGGAACAGATTTAGCATTGTGAAGAAGGAGAGATTTAAAGAATAATGTACTCGTATAATTCTGCGATATGGAGTTTCAGATAATTTTTTTAAAGTGAGACGGTATTTTATCGCAAAGCTGATGTATAGTGAACTAATGCCATTGACGAGTCAAAACCAGTAAATATTTTAGAGCGCTAATGAATATAGTGTGGAGAAAGTTATTCGAGGTATACTGACTAGGCGAAAAACGTTTAGGTCATGCCTGTAATTAAACTTGAGCTCGTGGATGGTATTACCAATGGTAAACGGCGGAAATGTTGCGTTCAAATATAATGATTTAACGACGAAAAACGTTTAGGTCATGCCTGTAGTTAAACTTGAGCTCGTGGATGGTATTACCAATGGTAAACGGCGGAAATGTTGCGTTCAAATATAATGATTTAACGACGAAAAACGTTTAGGTCATGCCTGTAGTTAAACTTGAGCTCGTGGATGGCATTACCAATGGTAAACGGCGGAAATGTTGCGTTCAAATATAATGATTTAACGACGAAAATCGTTTAGGTCATGCCTGCAGTTAAACTTGAGCTCGTGGATGGTATTACCAGTGGTAAACGGCGGAAATGTTGCGTTCAAATATAATGATTTAACGACGAAAAACGTTTAGGTCATGCCTGTAGTTAAACTTGAACTCGTGGATGGTATTACCAATGGTAAACGGCGGAAATGTTGCGTTCAAATATAATGATTTAACGACGAAAAACGTTTAGGCCATGCCTGTAGTTAAACTTGAGCTCGTGGATGGTATTACCAATGGTAAACGGCGGAAATGTTGCGTTCAAATATAATGATTTAACGACGAAAAACGTTTAGGTCATGCCTGTAGTTAAACGTGAGCTCGTGGATGATATTACCAATGGTAAACGGCGGAAATGTTGCGATCAAATATAATGATTGAACGACCTACCTACCTTTTAATTACAAGTAGTTAAAACGTAAAATTTGGAATTGGATGGAAAATGGTTTTAGTAAGTGGTGGTTTTAATGACGTCCAGAAATTCGTTGAAGTGTGTGTGTGTGTGTGTGTGTGTGTGTGTGTGTGTGTGTGTGTGTGTAGTATATTCTTGTGTAAGATGCATTTTGCATTTAGTTCTAGGAGTACTGATACATCGATTTGTTATGTCACATAAGTGTCGAGTTGGGAGGTAATTGGATGTTAGTAGTTTACCACTTTATAAACCTATTTCTGATGGTTTCTTGTTTAATTATTAGGCAACGCAGTTTTAAACAAATTCCAAGTGTCATAGCTTGGAAAACCTCTCTGAACTCATTGCGTAACTCGCGTTCAAGGTTCACTAGCACAAAGACCCAAAGTTTGCGGATCGATGTAATTAGGAAAGACGCCGAACCTTGAGCATCTAGAATAATCCAGAAAATTCTAACTCGATTAGGAGCATTGCTTCGCCTCTAGTTAGTTGGCTGAAATCAAGAAATATAACGGATTATCGATCTGGAAACAAAAATCCGGAAGAACATGGTAATAATATAAGAACAGAAAAAACAACCTTTATATTCCACGAAGGGATGAGAAATTACAATATTTAGAAATATAAGAAATTATTATTCAACTAGGGTTTCGTTAATAGTAGATTAATTTGATCTGTGGCATTCACATGCACATGGAACAACTATAATAGAATTAAAATTAGAAAGCTATTTGAAATTATACAATCTGAGAGCCGTAAAATATTTTGTTATTGGTGGTATTATTTAATTTATAGCATTATTATTTCACATGAGTATGAAAACATTATAACGAATTAAAATTAAAAAGGTATTTGAAATCTACCGACAATTCGACAATCTAGGAACCGTGAAATATGTTTTTTGTTATTGGTAGATTAATATAATTTATAGTGTTAGTATTTATCAGGGGCTTGAAAACCAACGTCGAATTAAAATTAGAAAAGTATTTGGAAATTGACAGTCTGGGAACCATTAGACATAGGTAAATGAAAATAATTTAGAATATTGATTTTTCTTTCATGCTTGAAAACTAGAGTTGAATTAAAATTAGAAAGGTATTTGGAAGTAGACAGTTTGGGATTCACCATAAGGATCTTGTAATGAATACAAATATAACTTTTAACACGGGTAATTCTCACGTGCTTGAAAACCAAATCAGAATCAAAATTAGAAAGCTAAATGAAATTCGACAGTCTGGGAAAATAACAAAACTGAATACTAATTACAAAAACTTCGAATATTATCGAAGAAAGCGCCTGTTAATCGCTTTAAATCGATCCCATAATCGACAGTTGTAGCAAATACAATTAAATGAAGTTAACTAAAACAGCTGATCCTATTTTCAGCTCAACCATCAGACTTAACAAAAATAGAAGTGAAACGTTTGCATGGAAAGTACCTGTTAATGCCACTCCGAATCGATTGTTATGTCACGGAAACACTGTCCCAAGTTACACCTGTTACGGTTATGTAGGCTAAAACAGCTGATCCTATTTTAAGGTCAAAAGGTCAAACTAATTCAATGCCTAACTTTGTTTCTGAATAAGGATAACCTTTGTAAGTCAGTTTTAAACGCGATCGAATAGGGTCTGAAGGTCGCAATAGAGAGAATATAAAATGAAGAATTTATAGTACAAAACTGGTGTAATTATTTGCACAAAAGTTGTGGATTTAATTATTTATGCAACTTATGAACATACTAAAAGACAACAGCTAAGTCACAAAATTAAGCAACAACAAAACCACGTTTTGACCTAATAATATTTGAGTTATTTGTCAAAAAGAAACTGAAAATTTTAAACAAATTCATGTACTGAAAATTACAATGTTACAATATTTAATTATTGTTATTATTTTGTAACATAATGAATCTCCAAGAACCTCTTCCCAATACATCTTCATCTTGAGACACAAAAAACGTTCCCTGTAACTTCCTAAATCCCTACCCCCACACGATTGATTTCTTATCCACTCTAGATTTACTAGTAACCGATTTCCACCAAGTAACTTATATACTTTCTCTTCTAATTTACTATTCCTCCTTCACATAGATACATTCCCCCCTCACCTTATTTTTGTTCTTCCTCCTCACGCGCTAACGTCTCGATGTTCCCGAAACTAATAAGACAATGGTAAGGTTATTTAAAAAAATGATCAATTGAGTAATACAAGTTTATCATCTTAGTAAACACAATTAATTTTGTTGCAGTGTTCCCCAAAGTATTATAAAATTTAAATTATTTTTAAAGAATAATTCCATTTTTAATTCACTACATTGTCGGTTTTATTTATTGTCGAAACGTGCATACGCTTCAAAATGGGCTAGCGCATACACTCACATAAATAAATTGCGAACTTTGTTGACATGTATTTTTTATTAGACATTTCATCATGAGAATAATTTTAATTAAATGGCTATAAGCTTGTTGCTGACATTTATTGTTAGCATTTTCAATAATTGGTAATATGTTGAGTGACTACAGTATTTCTATTAAGCTGCGATAAACCTGACATTATATAATAATGTGGATTCTAAGCAATAAATATTTTATAATTAGTATTGCAACTGATTACCCCCTGCTGACAATGCCGGCAAAAACCAATTTCAGCAATTACGATAATTTATTTTTGTTATAAAAGGACGAGTCATAATTTTTCTCTACTGCTACAAGTACCCCTACTGCCACATGTACACCTACTATCATATGTGTCCCTACTGCCACAAATGCTCCTACTCCCTCAAGTGGCCCTACTGCCACACGTGCAATTACTGCGACAAGTACGCAGTACTTTTACACATGCCCCTACCGCCACAAGTGCCCCCAGTACCACAATTTCCCCTACCGCCACAAGTGCCCATTCTCCCAGTATCATGGGAAAATAGCGTACATTTCTTCTTCTCCTTCAAATGCACTCTATACCATCCTAGATAAATTCTCTCCTCTCCTCATGCATTTTATATACTGCAGCTTTCGTATTTTAATGTTCAGGATGACCTCTGGTTTGTTCCTTAAAACAACTTTATTTCACCTAACCTTTCTCCTACTACTCGTTGTAGCAATTAGTCGCCTATACGTCAGTGCCACCAGAGTAATCCCTAGAGCAAACCCGCTACCCTACCTTCATCTCAGACCTGGGATTTATACCCTTTCTGGTCTGAAATACCCCTTCCGTAATACTTTTATAATAACAACCAGGTTTATGACGAGAGTAATTAACATTTCTGATCGATGAAACATTAAAAATAATAATAACGTTGCTATGATTAAATACGTTAAACCGATTACAATTATGAAATAGAGTAAATAGGCATATGTAAAATTAGCACAATGCAATTAGGAATTTAGCATTTTGTAATAGAAAATGTTGGGAGTGTAAAATGACTTTGCCACTTCAACCCAAACCGTCTGAGAAACTTTGCGTGGGCTGTAACTGTAGATTTATATTCGAGAGTTTACGGATTCCGACGTGAAACCGTTTACCACAGTTTAATCGAGTTTAGAGACTAAAAAATAAATACAATGTGACCGCGAAATAATCGAGCACGTGCAAGGGCGTACTAGGTTCTGGTAACGCGATATCGCGCATTTTTATACCTCTTTCCACCCCTGCGTGGTCGACTCTCGATCGTTTATTTTTGTTTTGTTACGCCGAACGAATAGGTTAATCTTAACTGGGCTTTCTAGTAACTTAAGAATTCTGAGACGTCTAGGATTCATTTTGTTTTCTGTCAGTAACTGTGCGGATCGATATTGCCTCGTTTTATAGGGAAGTGTTTGGCAACTTCGTGGCAAAATAAATAGGCGCTCCCGTAAGAATATTTACGACTCGCGTTTAATATGTAAAGGTTAGGTTAGGTTATATAAACAAATAGGCTACTTATTGAAGTTAGTAAATAGAGCAAACACATCCTACGCATAGCGGTAACCATGGAAGTCAGGGACCTCAAAAGCGTAATACAATAGTCTTTACTTTGGTAAGGCTTTCACTTCCCCTAATAAACAAAACTCTAATTTAAACAACATAAAACAAGTAATATAGTAATAAACATAAGAAGGAAATTATATATATATATATATATATATATATATATATATATATATATATATATATATATATATAAACTACTTGAGTTAAGACACACAAAATATATTTTGGTTACTTCTTATTAATAATTACAATTATTATAAAGAAAGTAACATGACCTATGCGTTAAAACATCTGTTCTACTACACAACCTATAAAGTAAAATCAGCTGTTTTATGAAATCATATGTTATTACTTATTTTAAACGAAATGGGATAAAACAACTATATTGCATAACCTGCCTTTTTCGCAAAACGTTTTCCGCCCATATAAAACCAAAATTAATTAATATTTGAAATCACTACAAGTTAATATATATATATATATATATATATATATATATATATATATATATATATATATATATATATATATATATATATATATATATATATATAGTATGTCAGCAACAAGCTTATAGCCATTTAATTAATATTATTCTCGTGATGAAATGTGTAATAATAAACACATGTCAACAGAATTCGCAATTTATTTATGTGAGTGTATGCGCTAGCCCATTTTGAAGCCTATGCACGTTTCAACAATAAATACAACCGACAATGTAGTGAATTAAAAATGGGATATTGTATAAAAATAATTTAAATTTTATAATACTTTGCGCAGCACTGCAGCAAAATTAATTGTGTTTACTAAGATGATAAAATTTTATAACTCAATTGATCATTTTAAAAAATAACTTTACCATTGTCTTATTAGTTTCGGGAAAATCAAGACGTTAGCGCGTATATATATTTGAACTCGAGTGAATGAATAAAAAAGTATTTTATTAACTATTGTAAAATTTGAACAAGATATTTAATGGAAGAGTTACTAATGGAAGGAAATGAAATAAAACACACAACAAAATAATAAATACTTTTATTACACAACAAGGGTACATTCGGAGTGTAACAGACGTTTAAAAATATTTATCCACGGAATTTTTAACGACCCGTATTCCAAGACGTTACAATCAATGTCATATTGTCAGACCTATAAATTTACAAGCCTACAGATGCTATAGTTGATACCAAACATGACTTCCTACACTATAATTAAGGCGTTTTAAGATACAGTAATTATTTATAATTATTGGAAAAAATGTTCAGAAAAAGGAAGAGAAAGTTAATTTATGACAAATTCAATAATTCTATCAATTAGCATAATTATATAATTTGTGAAATTTAATGTTAATAGATAACATTGTAGTACGGAATGCAGGTTTTGTTATGCTACGTAAATTGTTTGTTAAAAACAATTTATAAATAGTTAAAATCTCTCTTGCTGCTAGAATAGTAGTAACAGCTTTATGGTTTGGTTTGGTTCGTTTACTCCGCGATCCCAAGGTCCATGAGGCTTTACTCTTTTGCCAACTGCTTGTTTTTGAAGCTTTTGTAATAAGGAAATTTAAAACATTAGAATATTTATAATTCGATTTCCTAACATAAACATTTTAAAGTCAATTCCTACTTAGGCCAACAAAAGAAAAATATTTCATTTCAATTATTTTTATTAAATAATTACAATTAATATAAATAAAATAGCACAACCTGTGCTCTAAAACATCTGTAATACCACCATAACCTATAATATAAAAACAGCTGTTTTATGAAATCATGTTATCACTTACTTTAAGCTAGATGGGACGAAATAACTATATTGCATACCTTGCCCCTTTTGCGAAAAGGTTTGTCTCCCATATAAAATTAAAATTCATTCATTAAATTTAAATAATGAATTAATAATTGCAAAATTGTATTGAAATTCAGTGTCTTACACTATGCGTTAAAAAAATGTATTTAAACTTGAACGGATTATTAAAAAGTATTTTATTAACGATTAAAAATTTGTATATATATTCTTAAAGAGAGCGTGAACTAACAGAGGGAATTAAAAAATAGTGCTAGGATGAGGAGCCGTCAGAAATTTGAAAGTCTCGCTTGGCTAGTATGTGCAAAAGGTGACAGGTTGGGTGTCACAGGATCGTGATGCCTTTGGATGATAAGGAGCTATTATTAGACTAGTCTACGTTAGTTGTACTAAATGAAAAAAGCCCTGGAAGAGGTCAGGTATACTTGAGGCGATCCTGCCCAAGTGAGGGCAAAATATTTTACTGCTCGCAGTACTAGGGGAATCATTATTCATATCCCTAGCTAATTCTATCTTTCTTTAATTATGGGTTTTTCTTCTAAGGGAGAGTGTACAAGGTAAAGCCTGCTTTTATGATTTCGATAGAAAGGATGTCTATTTCAACTGCGTATCTCTCCACTCTGGATGACAACACCTCTGCTAGGACGGTTTAATGACCCTACCTATATTCAGAATCATTGCTCATCTTTCCTTGGATATAATAATACAACTATTCCTACTACGAATTTATTAATAAACGGTAATTTTCTCTGTAGCTTTAAAATGTTCTACAAAGTCTGGAAGTTGGCTACACTTATATATTACTTTACTTTATTTAATAAATACTCACTTTTCACGGCTTGGGAGTTTTTAGAAAAGCAATGACCTCATGATAAAATTCAGGATTAAGGCCGGCCATTGGTTTAACATTAGACTATATGTTATACACGCTATCTTTGCCAGGATCGATTAGTAATGTCTCTTTCCTGTCAGTTATGAAGCAAAAAGTGGTTAATTTTATAAATGTTCCCAACATAATTATTACTTAATCACTTTTTGTGTAAAAACTTACTGAGACAGAACGTTTTGATGGCGATCTTCATCAGTGTATTCTGCTTGGAGTTGTTAGGTTAAGCGGTGACGGTTTTAAAGGCAGGTTTTCGATAGCATCAAAGAGTATGCGCGATTTGTATTGAGTTTGTTCGTTTAATATGTTTGTATTTTGTGTGTTTGTAAATTTCATATTGTTCTAGTGTGTTGAGATGTGATCCTTTTTTGTTGAAGTGTAAGATTTCTAAATTATGATAAAAGTCTTTGTGTCCTGTTTCTTTTAAGTAATTGTAGAAATAATTATGTGCTTCTAGAACAATATGAAATTTACAAACACACAAAATACAAACATATTAAACGAATAAACCCAATAAAAATGACACATACTCTTTGATACTATCGAAAACCTGCCATGAAAACCGTCACCGCTTAACCTAACAACTCCAAGCAGAAGACACTGACGAAGATCGGCACGAAACGATCGAAAACGTTCTGTCTCAGTAAGTTTTTACAAATTTACTAAATTTAAAGTTAGGATGGTCATAAACTAATGTAAAAGTGATTACTTAAGTTTCGCCGAACGTAATGGACTACAAAATTAAATAATTGTTACATTATTTTCTTTAATACATACACAATAAGGTTTTACCGGGTTTCCATTTAAGCTTAACAGTTGCCCAAAAAGCTGTATGTACTGTTTTGGGGATTATACAGTACTGTACTCTGATTTAATTTGTCCTACTGAGTTTTTTTAGATCAGGCCTACATTAAAATTTGATCGTCATAAATACTCTAGCTTGTTTTTAAAAACACGCATTTTTAAAAATTACGTTTTAAAATTATTATTTTTCCTTCTTTAGTGATGGCGTCAGAGGATTGACTAAACGTAAACCTATTACCGATTATTTTGTCTCATTGTTTCCACAAAGATTGATCCTCACAGATACAACACTTTACGACAGTATATACGTTTTCGTCTTGTAGCTGAGGCACATTTGGCAAGGTAGCGTAAAGCGAGACGTTTGCCTACTTTAACATTTAGGTTAATAGGTCCGACCTGGTATCGACGAAAACATTCAGCCGTATACTAACTTTTCCAAATATATTTTTAAAGCAATTCTGTACAACGGAGGTTCCGTAGAGTCGGGATGAAAATAATTTACATTAAAACTTGCAGTTTTTGCGTTGTACATCTTGCGGTTTTTCTATAATTACACTTTTGGCATCAACTTGGCCAAAAAACCACTACTTACTGATATTTTTCAGCAGATGCGTTTCGCACTAGGTCAGTGCATTGTTCAATGCTGTGTGTCACGGACAAATGCACATACATAATAAATAAAGAACAAAAACTACACCTTACACAAACTAAACCACAAGCACCAGCAATTAACGCCTTACCTAAAGTACACAAAAATATATAGCAATACGCCCACTAATAAATAACACATCAGCGCCTTCATACAAAATCGTGAAACACCTTGATAAAATAATTTAAAAAAATATCACATTTCATAACCCCACCAGCCTAAAAAGAAACACAGATCTTACAAAAAAAAAAAAACACACACACACATACCATATAACTCCACACTAGTATCATTTCACATAACCAACCTATACACGAACATACCGATCAAAGAAAAAATAAACATACTCAAATTTTAATAGAAAACAACGCACCAGACAACACAATCAAAAAAATTATTACACTAACAGAAACAATCATTTCACAGAATTACTTCACATACAATAACAAATTCTACACACAAAACAAAGGCCAACTCATGGGGTCCCCCATCTCAAGCATATTATGAAAAATATTCATACACAATCTAGAACAAAAATATACCATAAACAACAATAAATACGCCCACAAAATAACATGTTGGTAAAGATACGTTGATGACATCCTAATCCTATACAACTGCAACATAAGACAGATAAACACCTTCCACAATTACATAAACAAATTACACAATAACAAAAACTTCACACTGGAAACAGAACAGAACAAAATCAACTTCCTAGATCTCACTGTAACAAAACAAACACACATAGACAACATAATGCGCAAAAAACAAAACACACACATAGCACAACAAAGAACGACAATAACACAAAAATACATAACACTAACATACCACGAACACATCACAAAAAATAGCTTCCTCGTTCCGCAAACTCAAATTCAAAGTAGCATTTAAAATCCAACACAACTAAAAAACACCTACATATTTAAAAAAAAACTCCATAACAAACATAACAGGGCAAGAGCATACAAGATTACAAGCAACCACTATCCCAGTTTTTACATAGGACATACAGGGAGAAACTTTACCAGAAGATACAAAGAACACATAAAAGACATAAATAAAACATAACCCAAATCAAATTTCGCCATACACATGCAAAACACACTACACTCACACACCAATATAGACACCAATCTAAAACCTCTTCACTACGTAAAAAAAGCAACAAACTAAACACAACAGAAAACTACGAGATATACAAACATTACCAAACTATCCACAACACATTTTAAATGACCAAACAGAATCACAATACAATACGGAACACATAACTAACAACTAGTCTATGAACAATAACACCACAGAACACCAATATACAACAGATTTACGCCAACACAATACACCTGAGCAACAGTCTTGTCCTTCACTCACAGCATTGAACAATACGCTGACCTATTGCGAAATGCGCCTGCTGAAAATATCAGTAAGTAGTAGTTTTTTTGCCAAGTAGATACCAAAAGTGTAATTTATAATAGTAACTATATAAGGTAAACTTATCCTATACAATGGAGTTTGCTGCTCATATGTGAACATACCAACTCTCAGTCTGGGTATGAAGGAAGTGTTTACCCGTTAATGCGTGTACGTAGAGCAGAGGAAGAGACATAACGGATCCAAAGTACCGAGGGAGAGAAATAAGATGTCATGTGGCTACATCAGAGTCATATATAGATGTATACCCGTTAAACGAAGGTGTAGAGGAAATCACAAAGACAGATAGAGTAAAGGGAGGACATATAAGGGATCCAAAGTTCATAGAGGAGAGAAATAAGAGGCCGTGGACTTTATCGGAGCTATGGGTAGAGGTATACCCGTTACCCCAAGGTGCAGAGGAAATCACAAAAGACAGATATAGTAAAGGGAGGGGACAATAAGTGATCCAAAGTACATGGAGGAGAGAAATAAGAGTCCACATGGACTTTATCGGAGCCATGGGTAGATGTATACCGGTTACACGAAGGTGTAGAGGATCTCGCAAAGATAGATAGGGTAAAGGGAGGGACATAAGAGATCCAAAGTGCAGGTAGGAGAGACATAAGAGGCCACGTGGACTGTATGGGAGGCATAGGTACATGTTTACCCATTATACCAAGGTGTAGAGGAAATCACAGAAATCAAGCGTGCAGTGAGGTTTGAGTACAGTCTTCTACCAATTACCGTCGTGAATTGTTCTCACTAGCTAAGCTCTAATTATACTATATGTTTACATTTATTTTAGTCCGTGTTAAAAGTGTTTTTCATTGCTATGATAAAGTGTATTAACAAAGAAAACTGAATGTTTCAGAGGAACAGATCCGGCTGCTGTCGAGTGTAGGCTTCTCCCAGAAGGAATGCATCAACTACCTAGCCCCTGTGCTGACGAAGGGCGAGGAAGGCAGAGCAGACTGGCAACACAGTGAGTATTAAGCTAGACTTTCTTGTTCTATATATCAGAGGAACAGATCCGGCTCCTGTCGAGTGTAGGCTTCTCCCAGAAAGAATGCATCAACTACCTAGCCCCTGTGCTGACGAAGGGCGAGGAAGGCAGAGCAGACTGGCAACACAGTGAGTATTAAGCTAGGCTTTCTTGTTCTATATATCAGAGGAACAGATCCGGCTCCTGTCGAGTGTAGGCTTCTCCCAGAAAGAATGCATCAACTACCTAGCCCCTGTGCTGACGAAGGGCGAGGAAGGCAGAGCAGACTGGCAACACAGTGAGTATTAAGCTAGGCTTTCTTGTTCTATATATCAGAGGAACAGATCACCTGCTGTCGAGTGTAGACTTCTACCAGAAGAAATGCATCAACTACCTAGCCCAAGTACTGACGAAGGGCGAGGTAGGCAGAGCAGACTGGCAACACAGTGAGTAATAAGCTAAGGTTTCGAGCTGTAAATATCAGAAGAACAGTTTCGGCTGCTGTCGAGTGTAGGCTTCTCCCAGAAGAAATGCAGCTACCTAGCCCCCGTGGTGACGAAGGTAGGACAGACTGGCAGCACAGTGAGTAATAAGCTAAGGTTTCTTGCTGTATATATATCGGAGTAAATCCGAGTTAAACTAAACTATTGTTAAAAAAATTGTTAAAAAAAGAAACGAAAAATACTCAGCAAAAGCGACAATTCATGTACCCAAAACTTTTCACACCGACTAAAGCTATAGGCTATAAATTTTATGGTAGTTTTTCCTTTCCATTTTACAACGGTCCTGTGTTTACTCGCATTTGGGCATCGCAAGGCGGTTGAATGAAGGTCATTAGGTTTTATACAGCTACACAAGACAGGAAAACACGAAAGGAATTTGTATGGTCTGCGATAAAGGGGACGTTGGCACAGGCGTAACGACATAAACACAATGCTCGAGATATTCCGCTTCAACGAAACGACACCGCCTTTATGTTAAAACACAGATGTTATATTAGCAATTATATTTTCACTATAACGAAAATGCTAAATTTTTTACACTAACTGTAGCAACAAGCAACCGTTAAACCTCCAATTTATAAAACTTTCCTTGTCTAAAGATTATAAAGCTATCATGCCATTTAGAGTACTATGACAGCATTAAAATTAAAAAAGTATCGAATATGTGGCAAGGTGGGGGTATTCTAAACGCAGTGTTGTAATTGTTCAATACGCCTATTGTCACATCTGAGGGAAAAGCTAGTGAGAGATTCATGGAGATGATACCATTTATAGCACTTCCGGTTTTCACTATTCCCGACTGGAAAAAGCAATGATAAGAACAAGCCTCGTTGACCTTGACGGGCAAAATACCTTTTTAATGCTACTTCTACTACAGTATTTGAGAAGCGGATCCGTTCGCTCACTATAAGTGAAACAAGGACTGAAATATGTGTTTTTAAATATATTCCACATCACACTTTTCTACGGGTAGATATATGAGTAGATTAATATTGTAGGAATTCGATGACGGTTATATAATAATGTTTACTTTACCTATAGTATTGTATAATTATAACCTAACGATAACCTAACATAACCTAACCAATGGCATTTACATGCTAACAAAAACCTCAGTATTTAAAGTTATAAAATCGAGTTATAATGTCCAAGTATATAGCAGGGGATGTGCTTTATAATTTTAATTTATTTCCATTCTAAACAGTCAATCTGGGCATACAGTATTTTCAATCTGTACTAAGTGCAACTCTGTTTAAATTAAACTAACGACGGAGAAAATGAACAATATAAGTCTTGGGCAGACGTTTCCTAGGACGGCTGGATTTAGGATAAAATGAGAAACAATTTTAATATCAAATAAACATTAATTTTAAATAAACCCAGAGTAATTTTTTACAAATTTTAAGCGGAAAACTGTTAGTACAACTACAAATTAAACTGTTCTACAACTATTAATTCAGAATAAAATACAAAAGTAAATGACAAATAGGTAAATGAAGAAGAAAAGAAAAACTAATTCACGGGTAAAAAAATTATAACTAGATGAAAATAACAAAAAACTAACACAAAAATTATAGACAAAACCATAAGACGAATGTCAATGCTATAGTTGAACAACAACTTTAAAAATATAAATTAAAAATTAAACTAAATTCTGGTGAATGTTTTTTCTAAATATTCGTATAGAAAAAAATAGAAAAATATTCGGTGACATTCCTAAAACCTACTAGCTAATTTTTTTTAAAATTGTGTATATTGAAATTAAAAGAAAACTTGGGATAATAAATTTAGAACATAAAAGCACCCCTGCAAGCAAATAGATTAATCATTAAAAACCTAAGAAAAATTAAAATTAAGGAAAAGTAAAAATTTTGCCAAATGTTTCGTTAATGCTGTCTCACCTAACAAAAACAACGTTATAATATCAGGTAATGATTTTGTTTACGTTTGACCCTTGGGGCATCGATTTTCCCGCTCGCTTGGTTCCTTTTATCCCCTATTCCTAGCAAGCTCTGCTTGGTGACGTCACGATTGGACCACAACCGGTAAAACCAAGCAAGTCTCTCATTTTTAATGTCACAGATTCCAGTCGATTTATTTAGATTATATATATATATATATATATATATATATATATATATATATATATATATTTCAAATTTTCAATATTTAATAAATTACTTTTTATTCATCCATTCAAGTTCAAATACTTTTTTTTTTGAACTAGAAGTGGATGACACTTGATGTTAATACAGTTTTTTCGAATATTAATTTCATTAAAAAATGGATTTTAGTTTTATACGGGAGAAAAACTTTTCACAAAAGGGCCAAGGTATGCAATATAGCCATTTCATCATATTTAGCTTTAAATAAGTGATAACATATGATTTCATAAAACAGCTGATTTTATATTTTAGGTTATGTGGTAGAACGGCTGTTTAAACGTATAAGTTATGTTACTTTATTTATATTAATTGTAAATATTTAATAAATAGTAACTAAAATAAATTTTTTCTTTGTTGGCCTAAGTAGGAATGCACTTTAAAACTTTTTTTTGTCTATTATACTTGTTTTATCATCAGGAAGTAAAATAAAAACGTCAATAGTTTTAGTTAATAAAATGCTTAATATAATATACATTGAGTACGGCAGTTTCGATGCAAACATTTCTCCTATACAGGTAAATTGACTATGGGGAAACTGTAGTTAGCCTTTCAATAGGATAGACAAAAATCTATATTTGAACAACTTTAGTTCCACCTGTTTTCAGAGACAGGTTTTAACCACTATCACGGGAATAAACAGTAAACATGTTTTTATCACGACATAGGAACACGACATTTAACCATTCTCTCCACACATTGCTTTGTACGAATATTGAAGAACGACAGTTTGTCTTCTTCACTGGGGCATACTGTAGTAGGCCTAAAAACATGGGACCCTCAATACATTTGTTGAGGAAAACGAGTAGAATCACAAAACAATATATACAAAATATTTCTAAAGTTAATTCCTACTTAAGTAGAAAAATATTTTAGTTTATAGTTTTTTTTATTAAAAAATTAAAATTAATTTAAATAAAGTAACATAACCTAAAACAGCTGTTCTACCAGAAAGCCTATAACATAAAATCAGCTGTTTTATGAAATCACGTTATCACTTATTTTAAGGCAACAATTTAAGGTTGAAAAAATGGAGGTTTCGACGACAACCAGAGGAGAGGGGGGAAATTGAAATACATCTTTGAGAAATATATTTCTAGTTATTGGAAAGTTGGCCAGTGCTAATGCGCGCTAGACTTCAAACATGTATTTCTCAGTTCGAATCCGGCTGGACCCTACAAATTTTATAATTTAATTATTGTCTAAATATTTGAAAAAACTGTATTACTGGGGCGTTTAATCTAATGTCCAAGACGTGCGGTAAAAAAATACCTCAAAGCAAATGACAAAAATTAGGTTATTCTTCGTTTGGGGACCTGGTGGTTATTTCGTACGATTAAATACACAGTCGTTTACTTGTAATTTGACTTCATTTGTATACCTATTGTTAGACTACTTAAGCTTGACATGGACACTTAAACCTATTTTAATACTACAACTATATAGGTTTACACCAAGAGTTCGAACCTTACTGAAGAATTTTTATTAATAATTCGGCGGAGTTTACGATAAAATATCGCAAAAAAGAGAAAAGCAGCTGCTCCGTTAAGTGTAATGGAGGGAACATTCCTTTTATTGTGCCATTAGATTAAGTGGTACGTTATCCGTGGGTTTTACAATAGAAAATTTTTTAAGTTAAATGTTTATTTTATAATTATTTCTATATTTCGTAATGCCATAACACAAGATACGGAAATCTAGGCCTGCGATTGTTGAATAAATAACGAGGGCGACATGGTTAGTCCGAAGGGCACACTACCCTCTTCACTTGGGCAGACAGGGTTATAATTTACTTGTCATAGTACTTGGCGCTGGTCCAAGAAGCTACCACAAACCTCTGAGAGGTAAATTTGCTGGCATACAACGTGATGGCTATGAATGCAGTAGTGAGACATCACTGCAAATCCGTAGTGCAGCCAATAACGTGCTTACAGTTAGTCATCTGTTGTGATTGCCATTATTTACACGTTCAAAACCAATAGTTTTGGTTTGGGACAGTGATTGAACGAATAATGACATATATGTTATTGCCTATTATACAAACGTTAATTTATACTGTATTAGTAATATTTTTGTTTAAATCTTTTTTTAAAAATCAGTTTTAATCTTGTATCGGATATTCGACCTCTTATCGATATCCAATTAGACTGAAATTTTTCTGTAATTAAATAAATCATGGAAATAATAGATTAGAGTGTAAAATTTAAAAAAATAACTTTTAATTTCGATATGATCTAAAAATAATACCATGTAATAGTGCCATCCACTACAAGTTAAACAACTATTAATTTGTACAAGATTTAACATAGGGAGAGTGTGAACTAATGGAAAGAGATGAAAAACCAACTACCAGTATTTTAAAGGCGAAATATCCCTGCATGTCTGTACAAGAAATTTGTACACATATTAGCGTAGGCCTGATAGTCGCATAAAGGGTGGGGTATAGTTGTGCCAGAAAGAGGGGACGTACTGTTTGCTTCTTTACATTCGGGAAAGACTGTTACGTAAATGTTTCATCATTTAACATGCTCTAATCATGAACCATACAGCCGTGTAGTTGAAATGTTGAATAAAAAGAGAATACGGACATCGGGACGGAGGAACCTTGGGTGCTTTGAACAATGTGGGGGACGAAACAGCGATGTGAACTGCTCCCGCTTCTACGTCAGGGGAAAAAAGGGAGATGTACCCCATGGTCGGGTAATCTAAGAGTTAGTTCCGAAACAATTGTTTAGAGAATGCGGGAATAAAGACATAGCTAAGATTATCGCTTATATCCGATGACGTACTGACTTGCGAGGATTGGCGGGCGTCTTCTTGCGAGGCACCTCCGTCTCACAAACGCGACTCGAGATGGAGGAAAGGAAGTACGGTAAATCTGACCGTTCGGAAGGTTCTATTGGTTTGGAGTATTTCTGGAAAAGCGGTCGGAACCGTAGTCTGGTTAGAGTTCGTCTCGTCCCAAGGCCGGTTACCAGCTCAGGCCTTACAGTGAGATCGAAAGACTAGCAGACTGGTGCCACTGGTCGCTCTGGCACCAATCCCTCAGTCTCGCTACGAGCTGGAGTCACGAGTTTGAGGTTGGATTCGTTGTGGAGTGGTTTCAAATGCTGGACTGTAGATCTCCCAATTATACATATATCTTTGTGTTCATTGTGGCTTAAAGGCAAGAGTTGAAATGCTATAGGATAAATTTTATAAGCTGGCACTTGGCTCTTAGGTAGAAACTGTATATTAGGCGTGTAGACACTGTCTTCATCCCTCATCGGGGCCATAAATCGCGCCCTACACTTGGAGAATCCTATTAGCACGCTTCCGTGAACGCCCTATTTACATTTGTTGCTATTTTTACTAGATATTAAGAAGTATTAATGAGTAACAAAATAATGAGTGAACCCTATGAGTCAGCGGAAGTCTAAGGGTCGATGTTCTTAAAATGACCTGTGAGCATATACCCCCTCCCCTCGTCCTCTGCCTCTCGCCAAGGCCCATAGCCCCAAGTGCCAGCTTCTAATATTTTACCTGTACTCTAAGTTATAACTCATCTTCTTTTCACCATCTTACTTTCTTTTTACAAACTTTCACATAACACACTTGCTAATATCGAATACCTACTCTATTGAACGTTTTCCATGGATAATCGAAAGATAGTACAATGAAACAGAACAGAAAATATAGCAGGAGAAAACCTAACAAGAAACACACCCTGCCAGGAAAAACCCCTTTAACAGATCATAGTGAAACCCTAATTTAATATTTTTAACACACTCCCTCACATTTCTCTCTTTTCAACTCGAATTCGCCGCCGCTTCTACATGTCTAGCTGAGCAATCCTAGTTTTTACAAATGAGAAATATCTCAGTTGGTAGTTGAACCGAAATTCAGACCACCTCTTAAACTAGTTGACGCAAATTACATCGCCAATTTCAAATGCGACTACTAGAACCAATTGCTTCAGATTGAGCGAATATAAACGCGTTTGCTTGGCTGGTTCAAAAGCAGCCCTTCACAAAGCTAAATTAAATGAAAGCTTACATCGCCTCGTGAAATCGAGTTTGCTCTTTAAATAATAAAGCAATACACGTATTGTAGCCAGGCGCTGTGTGCTGTGAATAATTCATAGCCGGTGTAGAGCAACGTCCCGTTACATGAGCTTACAGGGGCGGCCTACTGATTTGGCGGGGGATGAAAGGGGTGGGAAATTTGAGAAATGATTCGTAAGTACTCAAGGAGTCATTTAATGGTTCAAAGAGATTTTCTTTCAAAAACTAAATATTAAATAAGATGTATAACCTAACTTAAGTTTATTGTGTTTAAATAGTTACGAGTTTTATTAATTTAAAAAAATGTTATATTTAAATATTCACGTTTTTGAAAAAAAATACTTGTATCATTACCGTAACAGATCTCGATTAAACACAAATGTATAATTTATTTCAATAGCATTGCACGCACTGTTTACTTTAGGGTTACGTATATTGTTAATATTGTAATGCGAACTGAAAAATGAAATAACATTAAACATATGCGGCAACGTGTTGTGGAAAAGAGTAGAAGAAGAAAAATGGTGAAAAAAGAAGCATGGCGACAGAAAGACTCGACTCCACTTCCTTGCCAAAACACAAAAAGATAGATTTTTCATGTTGGGATTATCTTCAGTATAGAATGTGAAACCTCTATGAACCCAACCTCAAACTCGTAACTCCCGTCCGGGTGACTAGCGTCAGGCCGAGACGAGGGACTTGGTGTCACGACTTATGGTACCAGTATGGAAAAGTATTACGACCTTGCTATAAGGTCTAGAAGGCACAGCCGCTCGCCCCTGGAACAAGACGAACTCAGTCCAAACACAGCGGTTCGACCGCTTTTCCAGAACTGCTCGGGACCAGTAGAACTTTCCACACGACCAGGTTTCAGTACCTCAGTACCCCGTGATTAGTTCAGTCCAGGTAGTGCAATCGAACCTTTATCCACTCTCGATAGGCCTTACCTAAGGACCGGACCTTCAGATTCGGGACTTGATCCTAGGTGGGCATAAACCAATCCTTTGAGACCTTTAAACACTGCATACACCAAAAGTAAAGCCAAAATCTCATATTTTACCTCCGCCACCAATGCGCTCAATTATAAATTAAACCCTGAAGTGCGCCAATACCTTAAAGCAATCGTTTGCAGTTACAATTACAGTCTCGCCACAATGACTGGGCCTCTCAAGAGGGTACTTGACATTATTACTAGTTTCACCCCTTTTCCAAAAAAACGTCCGACGTTTTATCACCATAATATTAGTCAATTTACCCAAATGTAATAAGCTAATGTGTTTGATAAAAGCTTGAGAATGGTTATTGTTAAATTTACGCTTGTTAGTTGTGACGAATAAATAAACACATAAATAAAACGTTACTGCATGAGTGATCATACACACTAACGCTCACACTATAGCAAACTATTCTCTTTCTGTCAATGCCCTACAGTCTCGATTATCCGAACCCAGTCTAACCGGATTAACCAAAGTATATATATATATATATATATATATACGCATTAAAAGTATTCTTGTTTTTGAAATGTTTCTAATTTATTAACTATATTACAAGAAAACATATATCACCATATTAAATATATATATATATATATATATATATATATATATATATATATATATAACTCCTTTTAGAGTGTAGGGGAGGCAAGACTTGAGCTACAAACAGGGCTAGTGGGGCGTTGTGATTGTCGAAACTGACCAACATGTAAATCAGACACTGTTACAAAGCAAGCAACGGATAAGTCATGGTGGAGGCTTTTTATAGGGCCATCTAGGATGTTCGATACAAAGCATTTAGTTTTACACGAATGCTTGCTACGCAGCGTAGTAGGCTGAACGGCACCTTTATGATCTATCTGTCCTTACGCCACACCACCATGCGCGAGGAAACCCTCACCACGACACAATCAGCGCCAGTTGTCCCTAGCACAAGAACAGATGAATAACTTGATCTTAAGCGTCCTTGTACTTTAGTTTAGTTGCGTGTTACTCCTGGTACATTGTACAGCGTTCACAGAAAAAGAGGTTAGTTAGCCAATCCCGTATGTTTTTAATAACATAATGTCCCCCGGTTTAAAACACTTAACGGCTGTCCCTAGGAAATTATCGAATTATACGCTGCCAAAACACCCGTCTTTAATCCCGGTTCAAAAGTTTTAATCAAATATCCAGCTGTAGACATTGTTAGACAAAGGCTGCGTATCTACGGAAACCACCAACCCCCCTCCCTCTCTCTCTCTCTCTCTCTCTGACTGACTGAAAGATTGCAACACCAAAACGTTGATCCTGTATCACAGCTTCAGCCATTGTTAATAAAGTCGCTGTATATCAATGAGAACCATCAAAGCCCCTCTCTCTGACTGACTGAAAGATTGCAACACCAAAACGTTGATCCTGTATCACAGCTTCAGCCATTGTTAATAAAGTCGCTGTATATCAATGAGAACCATCAAAGCCCCTCTCTCATTCTCTCTGACTGACTGAAAGATTGCAACACCAAAACGTTGATCCTGTATCACAGCTTCAGCCATTGTTAATAAAGTCGCTGTATATCAATGAGAACCATCAAAGCCCCTCTCTCTGACTGACTGAAAGATTGCAACACCAAAACGTTGATCCTGTATCACAGCTTCAGCCATTGTTAATAAAGTCGCTGTATATCAATGAGAACCATCAAAGCCCCTCTCTCTGACTGACTGAAAGATTGCAACACCAAAACGTTGATCCTGTATCACAGCTTCAGCCATTGTTAATAAAGTCGCTGTATATCAATGAGAACCATCAAAGCCCCTCTCTCTGACTGACTGAAAGATTGCAACACCAAAATGTTGATCCTGTATCACAGCTTCAGCCATTGTTAATAAAGTCGCTGTATATCAATGAGAACCATCAAAGCCCCTCTCTCTTTCTCTCTGACTGACTGAAAGATTGCAACACCAAAACGTTGATCCTGTATCACAGCTTCAGCCATTGTTAATAAAGTCGCTGTATATCAATGAGAACCACCAACCCCCACTCTCTCTCTCTCTCTGACTGACTGAAAGATTGCAACACCAAAACGTTGATCCTGTATCACAGCTTCAGCCATTGTTAATAAAGTCGCTGTATATCAATGAGAACCACCAAACCCCCCCTCTCTCTCTGACTGGCTGAAAGATTGCAACACCAAAACTTTGATCCCGTATCACAGCTTCAGCCATTGTTAATAAAGTCGCTGTATATCAATGAGAACCATCAAAGCCCCTCTCTCTGACTGACTGAAAGATTGCAACACCAAAATGTTGATCCTGTATCACAGCTTCAGCCATTGTTAATAAAGTCGCTGTATATCAATGAGAACCATCAAAGCCCCCCTCTCTCTCTCTCTGACTGACTGATAGATTGCAACACCAAAACTTTGATCCTGTATCACAGCTTCAGCCATTGTTAATAAAGTCGCTGTATATCAATGAGAACCATCAAAGCCCCTCTCTCTGACTGAAAGATTGCAACACCAAAACGTTGATCCTGTATCACAGCTTCAGCCATTGTTAATAAAGTCGCTGTATATCAATGAGAACCATCAAAGGCCCTCTCTCTTTCTCTCTGACTGACTGAAAGATTGCAACACCAAAACTTTGATCCCGTATCACAGCTTCAGCCATTGTTAATAAAGTCGCTGTATATCAATGAGAACCATCAAAGCCCCTCTCTCTGACTGACTGAAAGATTGCAACACCAAAACTTTGATCCTGTATCACAGCTTCAGCCATTGTTAATAAAGTCGCTGTATATCAATGAGAACCACCAACCCCCCCCCCCCCTCTCTCTCTCTGACTGACTGATAGATTGCAACACCAAAACGTTGATCCTGTATCACAGCTTCAGCCAATGTTAATAAAGTCGCTGTATATCAATGAGAACTATCAAAGCCCCTCTCTCTCTCTCTCTCTGACTGACTGAAAGATTGCAACACCAAAACGTTGATCCTGTATCACAGCTACAGCCATTGTTAATAAAGTCGCTGTATATCAATGAGAACCACCAAACCCCCTCTCTCTCTCTGACTGGCTGAAAGATTGCAACACCAAAACGTTGATCCTGTATCACAGCTTCAGCCATTGTTAATAAAGTCGCTGTATATCAATGAGAACCATCAAAGCCCCTCTCTCTTTCTCTCTGACTGACTGAAAGATTGCAACACCAAAACGTTGATCCTGTATCACAGCTTCAGCCATTGTTAATAAAGTCGCTGTATATCAATGAGAACCATCAAAGCTCCTCTCTCTGACTGACTGAAAGATTGCAACACCAAAACGTTGATCCTGTATCACAGCTTCAGCCATTGTTAATAAAGTCGCTATATATCAATGAGAACCATCAAAGCCCCTTTCTCTGACTGGCTGAAAGATTGCAACACCAAAACGTTGATCCTGTATCACGGCTTCAGCCATTGTTAATAAAGTCGCTGTATATCAATGAGAACCATCAAAGCCCCTCTCTCTGACTGACTGTAGGACTGCTGAAGTCCAATGTGTATCTGTGTTGCGGATTACTTTCCATACGCAACAGCAAAAGACTTGATCGCATATCCTAGCTGGAGCCATTGTTAGACAAACGCTGCTTATCAACGGAACCACCAAACCCTCTCCCTGCTCAGCTTGACTCAGAGATTACTTACTGCCCTTCTATGCGCATCTGTGCTGCCGATTAATTTCCATAAGCAACAACAAAACCGGCATGTACAGCACCGGATTGGAAAATAGCCTACAAGCCCCTAGTTACGTATATCGCCCCTGTAATAGATTACCTACTTCGACGTCACCTGTTCTCCTTTATGTTACAGCAAACAATTCGTCATTAACTTTATTCCAATCTCATAACTTCCCAAACAGAAATTTCCAAAACTTTTAACGTAGATCACGCTACAGCTGCCCGAGGTCAAGCGGCGCAGGCGATTGTTGCACTGTATGCTGTCAACATCTAACTCTGCCCACTTCCTCTCGTGGTACCCAAAGTAACTGGTTCTCCTTTAGAAATGACTTTAAACTCCAGCTAATGTTCGTGTTTTATTTTCAAGCGTTTTTATCAATTAGAGTGTCTAAGTATGAGTTGCGTCCTACCATTCTGACCGGATATACATACCTTATAGTCTCATTTTTTTTCATTTCTTCTATTAGTTCACATTCTTCTCATATATATAAATCTTGTTCAAATTTTCAATCGTTGAAAAATACTTTTTACTCGTCCACTCAAGTGCAAATACATTTTTTACACACAGTTTTTTCAAATATTAATTAGTTAATTAAGTTTTAAAATGAATTAATTTTAGTTTTATATGGGAGAAAAACTTTTCACGAGTAGGGCAGGTATGCAATGCATTCATTTCATCCCATTTGCCTTAGAGTAAGTGATAACACATGATTTCATAAATCAGCTGATTTTAAGTTGTAGGTTATGAGGCAGAACAACTGTTTTAACGCATAGGTTATGTTACTTTGTTTATATCGATTGCAATTATTTAATAAAAAGTAACTCAAATAAAATTTTCTCTATTGACCTAAGTAGTACTATTTGAATTGAATATTTTTTTTGTTGTTTATATTACTTTATATAAAGTTTACTACAAAATTAGAATATCAGTGACATAGGTTATACGTCACTACTTCAATACTACCCATTCACGATACTTTTCTATTGTCTGGAGCGTTATTTTCAACCTGGCCCCCTTAAAACCACAAAATAAGAGCTAAACGTACAAATAGGACGTGTTTACGACAGTCAAGCAAATAAAAATCGATAGGTAGCCTACTAGCCAATATAAACTGAATTACAGAGGGAATTTTCCAACGACCTGTTGCAGGAATGCAGAACCTTTCGATCTCCTGCGCCTTGGTGTGCCTGATCATCCTGGCTTCTTCAGCCCTGGTGGGTGCTTTCGGAGTGTTCCAGCACCAGATCAGCGCCGTACTGGTGACAGGAGTCATGTACCTATTGGCAGGTAATGTAACGCTTCCAGCAGCTTACTTCTAGTATGAGTATATAGTTGTGCATGCTTTATCTCACTTGTCACCCGTTCCACAATTACCATTATTAGTTAACTTGCCTGCACGGCGCCGCGTTTTGGTAGTTCTAGTCTGCAGTGTATATATATATATATATATATATATATATATACACACACACACACACGTTTTGCTAAGGATATCACTATTTGCCTACACAGCACCGCGTTTTAGCTGTTCGAGTCTGTAGGATATATACATGTTTCATCACGGTTACCACTATTTGTCTACACGGAAACGCGTTTTGGTTGTACGAGTCTGGAGTGTGTGTGTATATATATATATATATATATATATATATATATATATATATATATATATATATATATATATACATACACGTTCGGCCTCAATTACCACTATTTGCCTACACAGCGCCACGTTTTAGCTGTGCGAGTCTGTATGTATATATACATGTTTGATCTCGGTTACCGCTAATTGTCTACACAGCGCCGCGTTTTGGCTGTTCTGGTTCGTAGTGTATATATACATGTTCGGCTTTGATTACCACTATTTGTCTACACAGCGCCTCGTTTTGGCTGTTCCGGTTCGTAGTGTATATATACATGTTCGGCTTTGATTACCACTATTTGTCTACACAGCGCCGCGTTTTGGCTGTTCCGGTTCGTAGTGTATATATACATGTTCGGCTTTGATTACCACTATTTGTCTACACAGCGCCGCGTTTTGGCTGTTCCGGTTCGTAGTGTATATATACATGTTCGGCTTTGATTACCACTATTTGTCTACACAGCGCCGCGTTTTGGCTGTTCCGGTTCGTAGTGTATATATACATGTTCGGCTTTGATTACCACTATTTGTCTACACAGCGCCGCGTTTTGGCTGTTCCGGTTCGTAGTGTATATATACATGTTCGGCTTTGATTACCACTATTTGTCTACACAGCGCCGCGTTTTGGCTGTTCCGGTTCGTAGTGTATATATACATGTTCGGTTTTGATTACCACTATTTGTCTACACAGCGCCGCGTTTTGGCTGTTCCAGTTCGTAGTGTATATATACATGTTCGGCTTTGATTACCACTATTTGTCTACACAGCGCCGCGTTTTGGCTGTTCCGGTTCGTAGTGTATATATACATGTTCGGCTTTGATTACCACTATTTGTCTACACAGCGCCGCGTTTTGGCTGTTCCGGTTCGTAGTGTATATATACATGTTCGGCTTTGATTACCACTATTTGTCTACACAGCGCCGCGTTTTGGCTGTTCCGGTTCGTAGTGTATATATACATGTTCGGCTTTGATTACCACTATTTGTCTACACAGCGCCGCGTTTTGGCTGTTCCGGTTCGTAGTGTATATATACATGTTCGGCTTTGATTACCACTATTTGTCTACACAGCGCCGCGTTTTGGCTGTTCCGGTTCGTAGTGTATATATACATGTTCGGCTTTGATTACCACTATTTGTCTACACAGCGCCGCGTTTTGGCTGTTGCGGTTCGTAGTGTATATATACACGTTCGGCTTTGATTACCACTATTTGTCTACACAGCGCCGCGTTTTGGCTGTTCCGGTTCGTAGTGTATATATACACGTTCGGCTTCGGTTACCACTATTTGTCTACACAGCGCCGCGTTTTGGCTGTTCCGGTTCGTAGTGTATATATACACGTTCGGCTTCGGTTACCACTATTTGTCTACACAGCGCCGCGTTTTGGCTGTTCCGGTTCGTAGTGTATATATACACGTTCGGCTTCGGTTACCACTATTTGTCTACACAGCGCCGCGTTTTGGCTGTTCCGGTTCGTAGTGTATATATACATGTTCGGCTTCGGTTACCACTATTTGTCTACACAGCGCCGCGTTTTGGCTGTTCCGGTTCGTAGTGTATATATACATGTTCGGCTTCGGTTACCACTATTTGTCTACACAGCGCCGCGTTTTGGCTGTTCCGGTTCGTAGTGTATATATACATGTTCGGCTTCGGTTACCACTATTTGTCTACACAGCGCCGCGTTTTGGCTGTTCCGGTTCGTAGTGTATATATACATGTTCGGCTTCGGTTACCACTATTTGTCTACACAGCGCCGCGTTTTGGCTGTTCCGGTTCGTAGTGTATATATACATGTTCGGCTTCGGTTACCACTATTTGTCTACACAGCGCCGCGTTTTGGCTGTTCCGGTTCGTAGTGTATATATACATGTTCGGCTTCGGTTACCACTATTTGTCTACACAGCGCCGCGTTTTGGCTGTTCCGGTTCGTAGTGTATATATACATGTTCGGCTTCGGTTACCACTATTTGTCTACACAGCGCCGCGTTTTGGCTGTTCCGGTTCGTAGTGTATATATACATGTTCGGCTTCGGTTACCACTATTTGTCTACACAGCGCCGCGTTTTGGCTGTTCCGGTTCGTAGTGTATATATACATGTTCGGCTTCGGTTACCACTATTTGTCTACACAGCGCCGCGTTTTGGCTGTTCCGGTTCGTAGTGTATATATACATGTTCGGCTTCGGTTACCACTATTTGTCTACACAGCGCCGCGTTTTGGCTGTTCCGGTTCGTAGTGTATATATACATGTTCGGCTTCGGTTACCACTATTTGTCTACACAGCGCCGCGTTTTGGCTGTTCCGGTTCGTAGTGTATATATACATGTTCGGCTTCGGTTACCACTATTTGTCTACACAGCGCCGCGTTTTGGCTGTTCCGGTTCGTAGTGTATATATACATGTTCGGCTACGGTTACCACTATTTGTCTACACAGCGCCGCGTTTTGGCTGTTCCGGTTCGTAGTGTATATATACATGTTCGGCTTCGGTTACCACTATTTGTCTACACAGCGCCGCGTTTTGGCTGTTCCGGTTCGTAGTGTATATATACATGTTCGGCTTCGGTTACCACTATTTGTCTACACAGCGCCGCGTTTTGGCTGTTCCGGTTCGTAGTGTATATATACATGTTCGGCTTCGGTTACCACTATTTGTCTACACAGCGCCGCGTTTTGGCTGTTCCGGTTCGTAGTGTATATATACATGTTCGGCTTCGGTTACCACTATTTGTCTACACAGCGCCGCGTTTTGGCTGTTCCGGTTCGTAGTGTATATATACATGTTCGGCTTCGGTTACCACTATTTGTCTACACAGCGCCGCGTTTTGGCTGTTCCGGTTCGTAGTGTATATATACATGTTCGGCTTCGGTTACCACTATTTGTCTACACAGCGCCGCGTTTTGGCTGTTCCGGTTCGTAGTGTATATATACATGTTCGGCTTCGGTTACCACTATTTGTCTACACAGTGCCGCGTTTTGGCTGTTCCGGTTCGTAGTGTATATATACATGTTCGGCTTCGGTTACCACTATTTGTCTACACAGCGCCGCGTTTTGGCTGTTCCGGTTCGTAGTGTATATATACATGTTCGGCTTCGGTTACCACTATTTGTCTACACAGCGCCGCGTTTTGGCTGTTCCGGTTCGTAGTGTATATATACATGTTCGGCTTCGGTTACCACTATTTGTCTACACAGCGCCGCGTTTTGGCTGTTCCGGTTCGTAGTGTATATATACACGTTCGGCTTCGGTTACCACTATTTGTCTACACAGCGCCGCGTTTTGGCTGTTCCGGTTCGTAGTGTATATATACACGTTCGGCTTCGGTTACCACTATTTGTCTACACAGCGCCGCGTTTTGGCTGTTCCGGTTCGTAGTGTATATATACATGTTCGGCTTCGGTTACCACTATTTGTCTACACAGCGCCGCGTTTTGGCTGTTCCGGTTCGTAGTGTATATATACATGTTCGGCTTCGGTTACCACTATTTGTCTACACAGCGCCGCGTTTTGGCTGTTCCGGTTCGTAGTGTATATATACATGTTCGGCTTCGGTTACCACTATTTGTCTACACAGCGCCGCGTTTTGGCTGTTCCGGTTCGTAGTGTATATATACATGTTCGGCTTCGGTTACCACTATTTGTCTACACAGCGCCGCGTTTTGGCTGTTCCGGTTCGTAGTGTATATATACATGTTCGGCTTCGGTTACCACTATTTGTCTACACAGCGCCGCGTTTTGGCTGTTCCGGTTCGTAGTGTATATATACATGTTCGGCTTCGGTTACCACTATTTGTCTACACAGCGCCGCGTTTTGGCTGTTCCGGTTCGTAGTGTATATATACATGTTCGGCTTCGGTTACCACTATTTGTCTACACAGCGCCGCGTTTTGGCTGTTCCGGTTCGTAGTGTATATATACATGTTCGGCTTCGGTTACCACTATTTGTCTACACAGCGCCGCGTTTTGGCTGTTCCGGTTCGTAGTGTATATATACATGTTCGGCTTCGGTTACCACTATTTGTCTACACAGCGCCGCGTTTTGGCTGTTCCGGTTCGTAGTGTATATATACATGTTCGGCTTCGGTTACCACTATTTGTCTACACAGCGCCGCGTTTTGGCTGTTCCGGTTCGTAGTGTATATATACATGTTCGGCTTCGGTTACCACTATTTGTCTACACAGCGCCGCGTTTTGGCTGTTCCGGTTCGTAGTGTATATATACATGTTCGGCTACGGTTACCACTATTTGTCTACACAGCGCCGCGTTTTGGCTGTTCCGGTTCGTAGTGTATATATACATGTTCGGCTTCGGTTACCACTATTTGTCTACACAGCGCCGCGTTTTGGCTGTTCCGGTTCGTAGTGTATATATACATGTTCGGCTTCGGTTACCACTATTTGTCTACACAGCGCCGCGTTTTGGCTGTTCCGGTTCGTAGTGTATATATACATGTTCGGCTACGGTTACCACTATTTGTCTACACAGCGCCGCGTTTTGGCTGTTCCGGTTCGTAGTGTATATATACATGTTCGGCTTCGGTTACCACTATTTGTCTACACAGCGCCGCGTTTTGGCTGTTCCGGTTCGTAGTGTATATATACATGTTCGGCTTCGGTTACCACTATTTGTCTACACAGCGCCGCGTTTTGGCTGTTCCGGTTCGTAGTGTATATATACATGTTCGGCTTCGGTTACCACTATTTGTCTACACAGCGCCGCGTTTTGGCTGTTCCGGTTCGTAGTGTATATATACATGTTCGGCTTCGGTTACCACTATTTGTCTACACAGTGCCGCGTTTTGGCTGTTCCGGTTCGTAGTGTATATATACATGTTCGGCTTCGGTTACCACTATTTGTCTACACAGCGCCGCGTTTTGGCTGTTCCGGTTCGTAGTGTATATATACATGTTCGGCTTCGGTTACCACTATTTGTCTACACAGCGCCGCGTTTTGGCTGTTCCGGTTCGTAGTGTATATATACATGTTCGGCTTCGGTTACCACTATTTGTCTACACAGCGCCGCGTTTTGGCTGTTCCGGTTCGTAGTGTATATATACATGTTCGGCTTCGGTTACCACTATTTGTCTACACAGCGCCGCGTTTTGGATGTTCCGGTTCGTAGTGTATATATACATGTTCGGCTTCGGTTACCACTATTTGTCTACACAGCGCCGCGTTTTGGCTGTTCCGGTTCGTAGTGTATATATACATGTTCGGCTTCGGTTACCACTATTTGTCTACACAGCGCCGCGTTTTGGCTGTTCCGGTTCGTAGTGTATATATACATGTTCGGCTTCGGTTACCACTATTTGTCTACACAGCGCCGCGTTTTGGCTGTTCCGGTTCGTAGTGTATATATACATGTTCGGCTTCGGTTACCACTATTTGTCTACACAGCGCCGCGTTTTGGCTGTTCCGGTTCGTAGTGTATATATACATGTTCGGCTTCGGTTACCACTATTTGTCTACACAGCGCCGCGTTTTGGCTGTTCCGGTTCGTAGTGTATATATACATGTTCGGCTTTGATTACCACTATTTGTCTACACAGCGCCGCGTTTTGGCTGTTCCGGTTCGTAGTGTATATATACATGTTCGGCTTTGATTACCACTATTTGTCTACACAGCGCCGCGTTTTGGCTGTTCCGGTTCGTAGTGTATATATACATGTTCGGCTTCGGTTACCACTGTTTGCTACAGTTTTCAAATGAAAATGTACATAAAACTAAACATTTGGCTTCTATATTATTAATTTTATTTTTAAATAATCATTGTGTTGAGTATAAGATCAAGTGTTGGCATGTTGCAGCCACTTTCGCACTCTTCACGCTGACCATAATCCACTTCAAACGGCAAAAGACCACAACGCGCTCGCCTAGTCTGCCCATCAACCCAGAGTGCATGGACCTAGCCCCCGGAGTGCCGGCCATCCTGGCGGACGGTGTCTCGCCCTCCAACAATGACGCCCTGGCCATCGATTTCGTACCTATTTGGGCCGAGTACTACAGCGCCCGAGTGTTCACCGTGGGATGGTCGTTGGACCTAGGCTGGGGCGGCGTCACCTTGTGCGTCCTAACCAGCGTCCTCTGGATCCTGCTCTCCAAGATCATGCGCTACAATCCTCTCACCACGGCGTCACTGTTGGCGTAACAAGCGGCCCATTCAACTTTGTAATCAGCAAAGTTGATGGGCGACAATGACTTCACTCAAAATGCAATTATAGATTACCTACACTATAAATCAATGCTTGATATCCGTGTGCCTAATTAGAGAAATCTGACGTAAGCATAAACTTTAAAATAAGAACTATTGTTGGAATTTTTCATAAATATTATTCGCATATAAGCACTAAAATGACAAAATCCTATAAACTATATTGTATTATACTCGTATTTTAGGTTTATGTTATTATCTACCAAAATACTATGTGCGTTTCCCAATTTTTTAAAAATTGCATTGTATAGTCCAGACCACATAAACGTGCACTTGGCCTTGTGAGATCGAACTAGATTGTTTGTGTACTACCACTACTGAAAACATGTTACATATTCAAAATGTTCTATACATCAACAGCTTCTGCATCCGATATGTCTACACATATTTCATGATTGTTTTTAATATCACACCGAAGGTAATTTATCATCGAATTTATGTAATATCAACCGTCTTATGCAAGTCAGTGTTCCCACAGTCCTTAAAATGTTTGTAGGAAAGTATTTATATTGGCTCTCTACCTCCCGTCTCGCCTACTGCGATCTCTCAAGGCCAGGTGCACAGTAATGTGGTCCGAACTATATGGGTAACTCGTTTCAAGAAAGGTCGGAGAAGGGGGCTAAGGACACGCCATGTCGTAATGGCCTAAGCACATAGCAATTCAAAACAAAGTAGATCATTGTCACTTCCCAAGGTGTTATTTTGTGATACCTCCATCTCCCAGAACTTATCTAATGAGTACAAAATAGTTCTCTGAGATGGAACCACTCCGAAACGAGCTACATAAAATAGAAAGAGATGCTAAAAGACAGACAAATATACTAATAATGTCCAGTAGTTTTAAGTCCCCATATTTATTCACTTTTGTCCATATTTGATATTTTAAGGACAAATCCGATTAAAGCAAGAGACGTATAACAGTTTGTATACGAGAAGCAAAGGGATTAAAATATTAACCCTTTAGGATAAAAGGAAGGTTGTTAAAAGATACGATAAATTTTATATGTATAAATTTTAGGCTACCTAATATTGATGTTATGGGTTAAAGAGTTTTGTGTTTTTATAAAATCTTTAAACACCGTTAACAAACATGGAGAACCAAAACTGAAATAAAATACTTTTGACTTCGTTTGCAATGACTTGTACCAAATTCTTGTAGAAAAAAGGAAGCATTCCGAAGCAAAAGTTCACATTTCGTACTATCAAAATGGCTTCCACTTCTAAAGAAAATGGATTAAATTAAATAATAATGTACGTCTATTTAAAATAATATGCAATTTTAAAAAAAATTATTAAATAGTAAAAAAATAAATAAATTACTATGAATAATAAATAAAAAATCAGTTATTATAGGAAAAGGTTGGTAACATTTTCCTAAATTTAAAAACTACAAGAAATTCATAAAATATCAATATTTTCACTTTCCTTGAAATTGAAAAAGTATTTCACAAAAAAAGCGAAAAACATCTATAAGACCGGAGTTTAAGAATTTCATAAAAATAAATTATTTATATAATTATAAAAAAATAGTCCTTCAGTTTTGAGTTTCACAATTTATAATATCTTTATAACAAACTATGACATCAAACATCATATATATATATATATATATTAAAACAACATGTTTTTCAAATACAAGAATATTTATTAATTTATATCCAAAGCTTTCCAAAGCTTTTTTATTGTATTTATTATTATAAATACAATAATAATAACAAATTATTAAAAGAACAAGTACAAATACATTCTAAATTTGATACTAAATTCAATGTCTATAATGTTACAGCAACAAAACAAATTTGGCAATTTGTATAAATTTAGCAACAATTATACTTCTAATTTAACATATGTTTTAGGCCTATAGCTTACATTATTGTAATTTTCATTCCTGATGACGTTGGTACTGTTTACCAATGAAAAGCTTTGGATATAAATTAATAAATATTCTTGTATTTGAATAACCTATGTTGTTTTAAATTATTAAACATGAAAATGTATTTTATATTTATATATATATATATATATATATATATATATATAAATATCGCAATATGATTTCTTGTGTATTAATAAAGAACAAAAGTCAAAATACAAATACAAGAATTATATTCGAATTTACAATTCAAAGCTTTTCGTTGGCTAACAGTACCAACATCATCAGGAATATTAAACAATTCTGATGATGTAATTGTTTAATATTCCTGTTGGTACTGTTAGCCAACGAAAAGCTTTGAATTGTAAATTCAAATATAATTCTTGTATTTGTATTTTGACTTTTGTTCTTTATATATATATATATATATATATATATATATATATATATATATATATATATATATAATATTTAATCAAATTTGTTAATAATCAAAACAACTGAGGAATTTCAAATACAAGAATTATTTATTAGTTCTTGTTTAGTTATTTTATAACTAAAGTATTAACTAAAAGTATATAACTAAGTAATATATAAAAAATATTAGTTATTATTTATTATTATTTTTGTATTTAAATATCCTTAGTCGTTTTGATATATATATATACACATTCATACATTATTGATACATATTCGGATGGAAAATGATTTTATTTAACAAAATCAATTTCAAACAAAATCGAAGCAATATAAAAAATAAATTTGTAAATAAAGTCATTGTTTAAATTCGATTTTATTAATCTAGGCAGCAGTATTAGTAAATCAAGTAGGCATAGGACAGTAGTTTTTCTTTGTCACGTAGTGTAGTGTAAAAGATTATATATAATTCAAGAGAACACAGCTCTGATATAGAGAAATCCAGTAGAGTAGAAGTTTTTATCAAGAAAGCATAGGCCCTGTAGAAGACTCGACTTCACATCGAAATAATGAACTTCTCTGAAATTGTAAAGGTGATAATTACAGACACCTAAATCAGTTGAACTTTCGAGTATATAAAATTTGCAGTTTGATACTGACTTGTTAACCGAAGGAATAAGTTATTAGCTATATATGTTAGGTTAGTACCAACATTGTATCAAGGAATGTAAGATGTAACTTCTAAAATGATATGCCAGACATTATTGCTAACAAATCTATTCAAGCAGCTGCAGTTTTCTACTTAAGTAGACCTTCATGATTTCATCTTAGCGATGCTCTGTAGATAGTTATAAACGATATCACACAATTGTGCAAAACCTGCTTAATCAATAATTTATCTTATGACTTGTTTCTAAATTTGCCCGTACATTTTAATTAAAGCCCATTTATCCTAAACAAATGTATTTCTACTAACATCTTGAGTGTACTAACATCCCTGTATCTGTGCTTTTCTGCAAGAAGTCTTAAAGTTGATTTCACTGTTTAACACACTTTTGAGAACTGTTGAGCTTTTTAGACCCTGAGAATACTCGAGCATGTCCTACATAATCTAAGCCCTTTAAGTCATTTATTAAATTAAATGTTTAACCTTAAAAACAAAAAGCAATTATCTTGAATAGTTATTTGTAAAAATCTGTGTACCACTGTTCCAATCAGTCACAGATCATGGTGTGAAAGTAAAATAAATAGGAAAGTAGACCTTGAATTTATTTCCAAAATTAATTTCGATACAGTCTACTACTCAAAGAAATTGGGTTCAGTGTAACTCAACTTAAAATTGGACGGTGTCACATTGTGCATCCTCAGGATCCTGCTCTCCAAGATCATGCGCTACAACCTCCTCACGACGGCAACACTGTTGGCGTAACAAGCCCTATACTTAAAAGTACTGAATTAATTTCAACCACGTATTGTAAACTCAGCATTTAGTCACATCTTCGGAAAGGCTTACTGACTGTCTGGAATATGCCCTGCCTTTTTTAGGAATTACCTTGGAACTTCATAACATGTTAATTATCATCGTGTTGAAGCTCCTCTTTCAATCTTAGTCTCACAGCTTCATTCTAAAGAACTTCCATTAGTTTTTTAAAAACTTATCAATTATAACTTTTATTTACTCAGAAGCTGAGTTCATTTCGCCTGAAATGTTCATTGTTTAAAAAATCTTTTAAAATAGATGTAATATAGATATCCTTTTATGTGGATACAATTAATCATAGATGTAATATAGATATCCTTTTATGTGGACACAATTAATCATAGATTTTTTATTGAGTAACAATGGTTTTGCACGGTACATAAGGGTAGAATATTTTCCAAACATCAAGATCTAGCTAGTAGATAATATTTTTAAACATAATTACCACCATTGCAGTATTATTTTCTAATAAGAAATTGTATATAATGCAGAGTTTTTGAAAGATCACTGTAAGATATAAGAACCAAGTCTAATTCACTAACACACAAGGTTATTTTTTTGTGTAGAACTAAACTGTTCTAACCTTTCCGCCACATTCATTGTCAGCATTATCAAGGTTGCTTAGTATAGTGAGTCAGGATAACTAAACCTTACTGATGTACTTTGGCCATCTAAATTACTCTAAGAACTATGCAAAAGACAAAGTTATGGGCAAACAGTACATGTACTGATCAATCTGTCATGTTCAATAAAAAAAATAAATAAATTTGTAACTCTGTCTAATTTCTTGTCTGTATTATGATGGCTGTTAAATTAATTCAGTTCGGTTGCTGTTACATTTGTATATAGCGTATTACACTGCTTTTACATTTGAACACAATTCTCTAACCAAAGGAGAAATTGCTTCAGCCATTCAATAGTAATGTGTGGAGTGCGATATTAAAAGCAATTTCTACACAATAGGGAATATTAAATTTTACTCTGAAATACTTCCAACGCTTTCAAGTGTTAGGGGTAAACAAAGAAGAAAGCCGTATGATATATTAAAGCAGAAAACAGAAATAAAATTAGATATTTTTCAAAAACTTTTGAAAACTGATATTAAACTTTATGTCGTTTCCATTATGGATTATTTTGTAGGTACTTTAAAATACTTTATATAATTTCACTTAGAACTAGTAGTAAAATATAGACATTAGGTCTATATACTATAAAATATGTAATTTAACCTAGAGTAGTGCATAATTTGATTTATATGGAAGAGGTTGTCTCGGTCTATATATATCGCTCCATCGACTATCTCTTCACTTGAGATGGCAGTCCTCATAATGTATCAATGTGCTACTTTAACCTAAATAACTTACTCAAAATGTATAAATTAAGTTTCATTACTTTAACAATTGGGCTAACACTATGGCTTTGGGATCTGAAGTGAATGCCTAGTATGGTAAGAAAACGTAAGAAATATTGCATTTCTGTCAGTCCGTCCCACGCTAAGGGATCATTGCAGGGTCTTGTACCTGAAGTAGACCTACTCTCTATCGGGGATCTGGAGATATCCACTCGTTACATCCCTTATAGAAAGAGGGATAAGAATGAGTAGATGGTTTTAAGTAAGACTAAGAAATAAACATAATTATCGCTTAATATTGAGAACGGGAGGAAGTAATAGCACTGTGTAGACAGGGTTACATACTTGATTTGAAAAGAGATGTCAGGGTAAAAAGATATCTCTATCAGAGGGAAAAGAGATGTCTACCGGTTATGTGAATTAATTGTGACTGAACATTATACGGCAAATGTACTTTACAGAAATTTTGTAACAAAAATACTTTAATTTTAAAATACTTTAAAAAAATTCTTTGAGTACTGTGGACTAATATTAACTAAATAAATAAAAACTCACTAGCTAGAAGTAATTGTAGTAAAATAAAAAAAATTTATATTGTGGTTAGTGGGTTTGTATCTATAACGAACTATAGATTAAATTAGATTAAACCATAGATTAAATATTTACAACTTATCAAAATACGTAACAAGATTGAAAATATCTGTATTTTTAGCTCTGGTTCTTGTCAGTTCACCGTAGCTTATATTTTTATTCCACGAACTCAAAATCCAATGATTTTGCAAATATGTTAATATAAGTTGTAAGGTATAAGAATATAAGTCAAATGTCTACATAATAATGGACCGTTCCAACTCATAAGATTTGTTTAATGCCCTACACATTACTGCACTTATCTTGTAACACTGTAGCTCATGATTGTTGTAACCACTAGTGACAGTTTGCAAAACTACTTGCTTGCACCTCTTAATTATTAGCGGACAAACCTAAGGGTATTTTATTACATCAATGCTTAAGGACTGTTTATTTATTAAAGACAATAAAGCTGTGCAATTAAATGTTTCAAGTCTTCAAAACTTATGTAAAAGCTTGTTTAATTTACGTTGAAAAATACTAACAAGGATGTATTTTGGTTTGTATAAAAGTAGGTTTGTTGTGAATAGTCATTACAAACTACTTGTTTAATAACCCCCAATGCTATTTTGTCATTTTATTATTATACTAAGTACTTTTGTATATATTTGAGTACATTTTTCTGCCTTTCCTAGCCTTACAATACTTCCCTCTGTTGACGCATTTCGGATGACTCCATTTTCAAAATTAAGAATTTTAACTTAGTTCTGGAGAATGATAATTAAAATATTGGAGTTTAATTTTAAAAATGGAATCATTATGAAACACGTCACAGAGAAAATTATTGTAAAGTTAGGAAAGGCAGAAAAATGTACTCAAATATATACAAATATTCTTAACAGATATGAAGATGAGTATATTCAGAATTTTAAGTACTTTCTGTTTAGCTTTAAAGCTTCCCATGAGTCATCTTGAAATTAGACCAACCACATATAAATTTTCAAGTCTAAATTATGATATAAGATTTTTTAGAAAGTATCTAAAGCTCATTTGTATGTCTAAATCTTGTCACAAGTTTTGAGAAATTGTAAATTATTCTTCAGTGGCTTTTATCATTAGGCTATATTTTTAAACCAAGTCGGTGTAATGAGTAGAGCACTTTACTAACCTAAAGATCCTGGGTTCGATCCCAGGTTGTGTCATAAAATTTGTATATTATTTTTCAGCTCCTAAGTTGACTTGAAAATGAGTATCTATGTTAACAGGGGTTAAACCATGTGGCTGGCTGCATTTATCTTCTCTAAATACCACATGACTCAAATAAGGCAACTCTGCTCTTATTTCCCTACGCCATCTAGATGGTATAGTAATTATATCATTATATTTTTACCCGAAAGTTTGAATAATTCCACACCACAAAGGTACTTTTAGATCACCAAGTTTTTTAGATCAAGTTTTTAAATAGGCTTTAAGTTGAACAAAGAATAGAACAATTTCTTCTGAAATTGTTAAAACATTGATTTCAAGATCTATGAAATCCATAGATCTATATTGGCTGTAATATTTTTGTATACAATTAACTTATTGATCACTTAGTGGTGGGGTATATTTTCTATTATTCAAAATCTATGATATGCTCTCTCTTAACATTCTTCCAACACCAATGTTAGGTCTGAGCGCATTTTAAGAGACTTAAGTAAAAATAATCTACTTCGCCTCGTCCAAGTATATATTGACCTACAAAACTGAAGAATGAGAACAATAAATTGTTATCAATAAAGTCATATTAAAATAATTATGAAACATACATGACACTCTTATTACAAAAATAGGTTTACCATTAACTGCTTTTTGTTATGTAGATTCTTCTTGGTCAATACAAAATAAGATAAAAAAGGCTATAACTTGCCTGAAGCTCCAATAGGATAAGATTAAACATTCATCTAGTTACTTTTGTTCTGAAATATAGGGACGTGTCATGACACTTTCACGTATGTGAAGTTGCCCTAGTCCATATTGAAGTCTTATGACGATCTAACCATTACATCCTATGTGTAGAGAGATGGGAAAAGATGGATGAAGATAGAATAAAAGTAGGGATATTAAAGGAACGCTGCACTCGTCTAGTACTGGGGTTACCAGGAAATTATAGTTTCCACAGGCAGAGTCATTTACCGAAGTAAAAATTCTTTCTATTGGAAAATTATTATGATGATAAACTAAATATTCTATGGGTTTAGCTTCTAACGGCATGAATTTTTAACAATAAATTGATCAATGCGGAGTTTAATATTTTAATATTATACAAGCAATGTTTCGGTCACATTTTAGGTGGCCCATTTTCAAGCTTTCAAATCTATAAACATAAAACAATAATCATTATAATTTAAACATTATATTCACAATAGATTGCAAGTTCAACAACTTCAAACACAGTTTCAAACATACAAGTACTGGATAAAACCCAAAAGCGCAAACAAACCTCAGTTGATCAATAGTAATCTGTTTACACTTTTACGTACATACCAAAACTGAGACAAGCAACAGCAAGTTACAAGCTCTTGATCATCGGCATTGATCATAGTTTGACTTCAATTTATTGTTAAATATATTTGAATTTTATTAAGAATGTCATTACTGGTGCTTTGAGTAACTGTTGGGAAGATTGTATGATTGGCTAGGGTTAAGGGAAGAACCCGCTTGTAACAGTGTGTCGCTTTCTTCATAAGGATTTAATTTTTTTCAAATGAATAAATGTTTTCTCCAAGAAGCATAATTCTAACCAGAATACACTTTCTCCAACTCAATTTCAATGAGCAAACAAACAGAGCATGAACCATAAGTTCTGAAGACTTTATTCTCAGCCTATATTTAAGAGCTTGTCAATTATATTTTATAACTGTAAATATATTCCTTAAATTAGCCTGTAAATTGTGCCTCTGTGCTGAAAATGCCATTTGTTAAAAATTTATATTTATTAATATAAAATGTACTTTGATATATTTCAAAACTTCATCTTGGCTTTTGTAATGTAAGATTTTATGAGATGTTATGTAAACTTATGATTGTGTTTTTCTGTTAACCCTTATTCATTTCAGGCAAGCAACAATGTTCTCATTGCACTTCACAGTTACATAATTTAAGGCTTCATTAAACTGAAACAATAATCGACCAAGTTCATGTTTTGTAAAACAGGTAATGTTTGAGTATTGAGTGAATGTTAAAATAATACACTCGCAATAAACAAAACGAATTCCAGAACAAAACAAACATAAAAATTCTTTTTTAAACTCTCATCGAAAGCTTATAAATTAAAGTAAAAGATTAATTGAAGCAGTGTCTAGCAAGTTTTACACGTTATACGAAGCAGAGCTTTAATATGGAAGTTTGCAGGAATGGAGTATTTAATTCAATCTTAGATGTTTGGTTACGCTCGCATTAAACTGACTAATCAAGCATGAAAATAACAATTTTTTGGGAGATAAACAATATTTTTTAAAAGTTTTTCATAAAAGGACTAGCTTAAATTTTATAAAAAGCTCAGTGTTATTTTAATGGGCGGAACGTTTTACTTTCAAGTATACAAAAATGACTTTTTGTTTATATTACTGTTTTAATGTCAAGGCTTCAGAGACCATCAACGCTGCAATTTGTAGAGACATCAGAGAGTTTGTCCTTTTCTACCACTCCTCCCTGGACATTACACAGGAACCACTTTTACCTTATAAGCCCCCTATGATACTAAAATCAATACTAACTTATTGGAACCATGCTTCAAGAAAGAACGGACTCAAGTTGTATTACAGAAAGGTGAAGACACTGTTCGGTTACTTGCCAAATAAAACAGCGCCTTAGTGTACATAGATGATTCCTCTGATATTAAGTGTAATAGAGGTGGTGCAGGCATCTCCATCATTTACTCCTCAGGAAATAACGGCAGGTTCAAAATACCTACTGGCCAAATTGCTTTAAACTTCACTAGTGAACTAATTGCTATTAAAGAGGAGCTTATACACTGTCGCTCTTTTCCTCCTCCTAACTCAATAGAAGGAATCGTACTTTTCTCAGACTCAAAATCAGCTCTCGAAGCCATACATAATGGTGAGACACGACTGACACAAGAAATTAATACTCTTCTCCATTCATTAAATATACCTTGCATTCTCCATTGGATCCCTGCTCATGTCGGAATTGAGGGTAATGAGTATATAGATGCCCTTGCAAAGGAAGCATGTGATGAAGATCAATCCCTAACAGTCACTTATAAAGATGTGAAAGCTGTTGCCAAGCAAAAAATAAATCTACATAAGCATCTATAATCAGGCAACCATCCCCGATCTAAACTGCCCATAAGACCTCTCCTCTACAATAGCTAGACTACGTACTGGACATTTCAAGGTCATGAAGATATCACCAACTAATATGAAATCTTATCCCATTTGCATGTACTGTTCCCAATCACAACTAACCCCAGATCATATTTTTGACTACCAAGCCATTGTCCGTTCCCTCATTCAACTTGGAGCCCCACCAATTGAAATACTACATAGCCATCGGGGTCCAGAACCAGTAGATCTTGTCATCAAGACTTTTGGAGGAACCTGAACTTTTTCCACTTTGCACCTCAATACACGACAACAACAATATGAACCATCTTTTAAATTATAGATTTTTCAAATGTTAACATTACTATAATTAAATGAAATTTTATAGAAAATTTCAATGGAGTTGGTAAAAGGCTCAAAACTGATTTATTATTAAACTAATTAACAAATTACAGCACTCAAGTGTTTAAAACTGACAGAGACAAAATTTCAAAGAGCACACTAATCGATCCTCAGTGTACAAAGTTAAAAACTTAATATTTATTTGTTCATTTTGAGGTTTTTTTAATATATGACTTCTATAGTTAAACTAACTTATGAACCTTTTCAGCAAATATTACACTTCATAAACCAAAAACTCCCACAATGCATTGTACTAATGTGAAATGGTTTTGCTGAAGAATTTCAGTAAGTCAGTGGTGTCAGATTTTTAAATTAATGAATCCTCTATACCACAAATAACTTTTTCCTTTATTTAAAACCTTATGTACATTTCAATTGCATAGCAATCATTCTCAGAGGTAATTTACAATAAAAATACTCATAAAGGAAAAAGTTATTTGTGATATAGACGTTTCATTTATTTAAATTAAACATTACGCCACAGTTGTTTTATACAGTTATCAGGGTGTCAGTTAAAATTTCAGTAAGAAAAATTGTGAATGTTTCAATTTAACATTAGCATCGTTGGTTTTAACATACTTTTATTGCTTTAAGGCATTGTTTATTGTGCCATTATTTATTTAACAAAGGGTCACTTGACACCTATAAAAATACTATCTATTTCTGCCACTTTCTCCGACAATTGTTTACAGCGTACTTTTTAATAAGTTATTCACCAAAGAACCAAAGACTTTATCTGATTCAGAAAGATGTAAATTATTTTAGCATTTTACAGTCTATTATTCACTTGTTAACTGAACAAAATATTTCTAGAGAAGGAGACACTATATTATTATGCCGAGGTGTGCAAGGTTGCACAATGTGTTCAACAACATGAACTAAACACTACCACCAGGTAACGAAAAAAAAATCACATCACCACTTGTTTTTATATAGAACTAACAGACCATTGTTTAAATTTCAGAGAGGCACTTTCTGTTCAAAGAATAATATTTCTTAATAATACAAGCACTTACAGTGTATCATATTTTTATTACTACTCATTATATATATATATATATATATATATATATATATATATTAATTTAACTATTAATTGAAATTTTCTATTGATCTACAATAGAATAAAGATTGTACCAACTCTTGACTATTTTCCTTTAGATATGTCATTAAAAAATGTATTCTGAGCAGGAATCAAGTTAGTTTAAGAGCTGTAAATAATAAAAAGTGGTTGAAATTTGAAAAAAATATGACCATAATCTCAACGCACAAAGCTACATTAAATTGTTCTTAGTAAATGTTTCTCTATAAGACATAACACCATTTTATACTAGACTACTATATTATACAGGGACCGGCAGAAATAGTGGATGGTTTTGAAATAAATAAAACTAATCAGAAATAAAATGTAAAAAAATTTATATAAATATTAGAAACATCATTTCTTATCATTTTTAATTAAAGTACTTAAATTATAAAGTTTACTTATTTTGTTTAAAAAATTAGATCAGTCAAGTGACAACCCTTATTCTGCATGCATATATTGTTGAGTTGTGAAGTTGGATTAAAAACCATTCACTTTTTCTGCCGGTCCCTTTATAATACATATGCCATACTCTAGCAACAAAGTATCTGATTAGGAAATGCTTAGATATATCAGGTAAAAATATCTCTATTAATATTAACACCAATTGCATCAAACGTTTAGCTTGGGTTATAAATATTTTTTTAAAGTGAATAATAAAATCAAACTCGTCACAAATATTAACTTCTACAGTTACATGTGCATTGAGGATATATTTGTAATTTTTCAAATATTATCCATTATATATGGTTTGCAAAACGTAAATGACTTCTTTAGAATGTGTTTTTGAGTTATTTATGTAACTCGAAATGATCGACTTTAAGCGTTGAAAACCTAATACTAGGAAAAATTCATAGCAACTGAATTGTAATTGGATATACCAAAACATACAGAACTACGTAAATTAAACCTAATATTCAATGTTCACCTTAGTTAATGTATATTATTTTAGAACCAAATCTATTCTAAATGAACACTTTATAGGTGTGTTATAAAATAGATTGATTCGATTGAGAATAACCTTTTAATGTTATTTTAAGGGTGACGACAAATAATCAAAGCCAATAAATAACCTTACCAAGATGCCACTCAATATTACAGAAATAGTAATATTGTATATTGAGCTATCTCCTAGCCATTATAGGCCTACTTAGCTACATCAGATGTGGTACTGTTATGTATGCTTGAAAATAGATTGCTTTATCTACAAAATTACGATCGCAAAAAGCAAGTTAGATTCTGATTAAATTGTACCTTCAGGATATGTAAGCAATAAGTGAATAAACAAAAAACCATGTTGCTAAAACATAAATAAATATTTACTTTTTTTGTCCTATTCGGCTAACTCTAACTACTACTACAACTGGTAGTAAAACGTTTTTCAGGGCAAGGTACAGGAATCTAATTACTTCAGATACAGAATAAACTCTTGGGTTGTAGTTAGGTTAAACAGCATTAAAATGAAGACAACTCATACCTATGCCATTATTCCTTTAGAAATTTACTATCCTTTATCTCAATAGTGAATGCCATGAAAAAATCTGTATTTATTTCCTATTCCCACAATCAATTTTACGAGTCAAAAGCAAATTTATTTACATTTCGAGACATTTGTGAGTTCTTATGTCAAAAAAATAAAGCCAACACGTTAAATTAGTAACGTCAAATGCTGTGGAGGTTATTTCTATTTTCCAAAATTTGTAATATTTGGGGAATGAGCGGAGGTTTTAACAATTTTTTTCTATTCCTGATAACTATCTGCATCGCCCAGTATATTCGAATACGTGGGGACAATAAATAAATACCATGTAATGTATGAAGTACAGTTATTATATTATCGTGCAACATGAAATTAAGTTGTTAATCATAAAAGGTATTAAATAAGAGATCTAATATTAGCCACAAGTTTGGTTTTGAAAATATTGCCATTAGTTTCAACCGCAACTCATTTAGGTAGTAGGCAAGAACGTAAATGTGAGGTTAACTACCTAGAACCAGTAATAACAGATATCAAAGCATATTTTAAGGCAACTTGTAACAATAATTAGATTTACATAATATATTTCGGTGATTATTAAGATGAGCGAAATTTTTTTTCCTGATCAATTTGACCTTGCTGAACACGAATCTGAAGTTTTTTACTGCAAACGCATATTTACATAAAAAAAAATAACCTAACCTAACCTGATCTGACCCTCCGATCGGCAAAATTTTTTTCGTGATAGATTTGACTTTGCTGAACACGAATCTAAAGTTATTTTTAACGGCAAACACATATTAACCTAAGAAAACCTGGTCAGATCACATTATTTTTTTAAATGTGTTTGCAGTAAAAAAAACTGAGCGGTAGTTGCTAATCTTAATAATTACCTCTATTTCTTTGTACAACATATTAAATACAGGAAACTGAAGTGATCATGTCACGCATTATAGAAATTGTAAATATTTGGAAATGTTAAGAGCTAGAACCATTTTATAAACAGAAAAAACAATATAAAGAGAAATAAATTAAGGGTTTTTCAAGCATTGAAAACTTCTAAGTTCTGTAACTCACCTACTTTAGATGAATTAATAGTTAGTTGTTGGCTTAGGCCTAGTACTCTACTTTTTGAAGGGAAAGTACTTTTATAATTACACTGACATTAATATTATTAGCACCAAAAAATATGACAGTAATGTAATCAAACCTATTGTACACAAAACACACGTTACTGCAACATTATACTAATATTGATCACAGTAAACATGTTAGCTGAGAAAATGAAAAACCATATGTGCCTAAAATACATTCCTCATGCAATTGAACTCAAGTATGAATATTGTGTTTTGATGTATACCGACTGTCAAACAGAAATTTTAACTGTCTTTCTAATTATTTACGGTAATACGTAATGGAACTGAGAATGTATTTTTAACCTTTTAATAAACAACGTTAATACAACATTTATAGGTTATGTTCATTTCAAAATTGGTAAATATATTACTGCTTACCTTTCAAAATGATAAATTTAATTCTTTCACAGAAGAAACGTGTAGAAGTACTTATAACAATTTAGATGTATAAACTTTCTATAAAAAGAGAAATTATCCAACTACAAATAATACAGCACCAAAACAATTCCAAACTGGAATACTAATGACAAACTGGAAGACTGTACTGGGAATGCCGCGTAAAACGCTGTCCGGTTTTTAGTGACATCTATCGGAAGAAGAGGAGACTTTTTTGATTCTTATCGGTAAATGCTTTTAAAGAGTATTTATAATTACTATAAGTTATGTAAATTATCGGAAATTGTTAATAAAAGTTATAAAATATGTTTTAAAAAATTATTAGTTACTATAAAATTCTACCTTATACTTAATTACAGAGTATGCCAACATATCTGGGTAAAACTATTTGAAAATATATGGATTGATATTCCTCAAGGTTCAATCTTCAAAATGAATTCCGATCAATATAATTAATAGTCATTGTAGTTAAAAAACTTACAATAAGCTACAACGTGCACTAAATACAAATTATAGTATATACTTGGAAAATTATGTCTATGGAGGTTTGGAGAGTAAATATTAATGTCTCCCAAGAGCAATTCCTTTACTTTCTAACCACACAAACATACTACAGGTACTTAGTTGATGAAGCCATTGTATGGGTGAACCAAGTAGAGTGTCAGAGAGTCTTCCGCAATAGGAAATTAGCCTTTCTCCCACATACATTGAACCCATAAATCAGGCGCGTATCCAGGGACTTGCTTTGGGGGGAGGGGGGGCGATCGATGCATTATATATATATATATATATATATATATATATAATATGTGTGTGTGCGCGCGCGCGCGTGCGTGTATGTAAAAACATAGAACAGAAAAAGTTCTTTCTACTCTTGCGTTAGAAATCGGTAACGTGATAAAGATTCGTAGCAAATTAGACTTTTTAATAAATAATTATTCCAGTTTCGATAACACTTATGGCTAGAGAATAAGCTATTATTATAAAAATGGTTTATTAATTAATATAAGTAGTTATTCTTCCAACACGGACAATTCCGAAGTCAACTACGAATATTACGCTTGCAAAATTACGTATACTTGGAGGCCGGGTCTTTGGATCCTACTATTGCCTGTGTCGATTCTCGAGTCAACCGATTTGAAAATCATGTTTTTTTTTTTACCCGGGTCTGAGCCCCCAAAACCCGTCCAGCCCTCGTGGCAGCCAACCTCTAGCGAGCTACCTCCGTCTCACATGCGCATGCGGTTAGTATCCCTACCGCGAGTGAAGGAAACGGGATTGATTGCCCATGTACCAAGCTCATAAGCTCTTTCCATGGAGAATCAGGAGATAGTGAAATGAAACAGTACGATGAGTGTCGCGCTAAGAGCGGAATGAAAAAACCTGGCAAGAAAGAAACCCTGGCAGGAAAAATCCCGCGACAGATCATGCAGGAACCCTGGGGGCTTGGATCACCTTATGCTATGAAAATCATATGTTCGAGACTAAGCTTCACTAGCGCTATCTGTTGTTAAAACGTTTAGACGTTTACGAGGGTATGCCGAGGGAACGTGTCACATTTTGAAATTAAAATTTTATATTATATTTACAATAAAAGTCGAATTAACTTAAGTAAAAGTCTAATTTAATAGAAAGTCCTAATTTAATAATATATTGTCGATTTTTAACCCAAAGTTCTTGAGGGTTGGGGGGCGATCGCCCCATCGCCCCCCCCTTGTATACGCGCCTGTAAATATATTCTCACAACTACACCATATAATTGTATAATTAACACAAATCCTCTGGTATTGAGGTAAGTCACTACAATGTATCAAAAGTATTTTTAAAATAAACTGGAGATTTGTTAAAATCATTCGTATTTTCAGAGAACAAGAACCTTTTCCAAAAAAGGTTCCAGGAATACTAACTAAAGCACTCAGATCCCTATATATATGTATTGTAAAACTTAGATGAATTATTTTTTCTTGTTGAATATGTATGGTGACATAAAATAATTTTCATAAACAAGAATATACGATATATTCTCGTATATCCTCGTATCTCGTATATTCTTGTTTATGAAAATTATTTTATGTCACCATATATATATATATATATATATATATATATATATATATATATATATTTAATAAATTAAAAATATTTCAAAAACAAGAATACTTTTAATGAATATATTTATTCAAAGCTTTTCGCCGATAAAATAGTATCAGCATCTTCAGGAAAATAATTATCTAATAAAAAAATTTATTAGTTATTATTTATCTAATTTTTTTTATTAGATAATTATTTTCCTGAAGATGCTGATACTATTTTATCGGCGAAAAGCTTTGAATAAATATATTCATTAAAAGTATTCTTGTTTTTGAAATATTTTTAATTTATTAACTATATTACAAGAAAACATATCACCATATTTAATATATATATATAATACTAAAAATGAAATGCACCATCCATTTTTACTGAAACAGGACAGTTCCTAATAGCCTTCTTTATTTAGGCTTATTTGTCTAATCTAGAAACGAATAACAGTATTAAAAATCTTCTTGCTGTGAGGTATATTCTAATCCCAATAAATTAACACTGTAGTTTGATGCAATACTTTTGGCTATCATCTACCAATGAGATTACACCAATATCATTTCCTTTGGGGCTTATTGTAGGTTTAAATAGGTAGCAAATCAATGTTTGCATATAGTATGTGAACTATTGTAGTATAGTACATCACTACAATTGTAATGAATTCGTACGTTCCCTCTCGGCCAAACTCTTCGGCATGGGAGAAAGTTCAGTCTATCCACACATCCGGGCTCTCGACTGGCTTCCTCCTACCTGTAGGGTACTGTTGAAGGTACTCCTGGAACCCCCATAAAAATTGTCGTCTACATCCTTTCTTTTTTTTTCGCTCCCTTCTCCCTCAACCTAGGTTAGGTTATAGCATTAGATTCCTTTTACCATATTTCTTAGATAAATTTGTTAGCTTTAAGTACATTGTTCAAATTGTTTAGTTAAGTAGCAATCTTAAGTTAAATGATTCTAGTTTTAAGTCGCCTTATAAGCTGTAAGCTCTTTTTCAGAAGCCATCCATGTCGCCTGAAGAATAAGTGGGTGTGTCCTATTAACTGTAGGCATACGTATTTATAGACAAATCAGGATTTTACCGTCAACTCTTAAATTAAACTGTATGTAGATTTGTAATTTGTAAATTAAAGTTTCGTCAAATTAATATCATCTAACCTAAATACTACTTAGATTAATTAAATTAAAGGTAGAAATTATTAAACATAAATCGACGGGAAATAGTAATGATTTTGTTCGTGTTATATGAAACATTTAATGGTGGGATTCGTTGAACTTATTTACTTCAGAAGCAGAGTCACTTGTTCTCAATTACAGATCGGAATTTTTGGTACATTTGTTACTAAACATATTTCGGTTTGAGTTTGTAGAAAGATGAACGTGTTTTGCAATAATTTAATTCGAGAAAAAAGGGATTTTAAAACCCCAACTTAATTTAAACAGACAGATCAATTTGAAATGGATTTTGTTCAGTTGAACTCAATTATCTTAACGGCTTCATTACTCGGCAACCACAGAGCGCCTTAACGTAAACAAATCTGCCCGCGGGGGACAAACTCATTCCTACTTTAATGTAATCAACCCTTCTTACTGGCGCTTAAGGGAAGATAAAGGCTGCCTTTTCTTTGTAGTTTTAGGGCGATCGACCAATATGACTGTTATCCCCTACGAAGGATGGAAAAGGGCTGTGAAATTATGTGCGTAGGATGAATGTAGGAGAACTCCCCTGGTAGAGCACATAGCGCGCGCGCGCGCGCACACACACACACACACACACACACACACACACACACACACACACACACACACACACACACACACACACACACACACACACACACACACACACACACACACACACACACACACACACACACACACACACACACACACACACACACACACACACACACACACACACACACACACACACACACACACACACACACACACACACACACACACACACACACACACACACACACACACACACACACACACACACACACACACACACACACACACACACACACACACACACACACACACACACACACACACACACACACACACACACACACACACACACATATATATATATATATATATATATAAGGGAAACACAAAGCACGTGTGTAGGGTCAATCTAATACACCTACTCTTTATTGGTGACATAAAGAGATCACTTCCCTTTATACGTCCCTTTAAGAAGGCCGATAAGGATAGATAAATAAAATTGGGTAAAGTCATGGCCAGTGTTATACCCAGATACTGGGAAGTAAGGAAACATTTTGCCATTATTTAGGCAAGGTCCCTTATCTGCATTAAGAGTAGATGGGATTGGGCGGGACCTAGGAAAAGACAAAAATCATACCCAGGTACTGGGGTATAGGGAAAAATGTTGTCCTACCCTAGGCATGGTTCCCTACCTGAATTAAGGCTAGATGAAATAAGTTAGAGATAGATAAAGAGATATGATCCCCAGTTACTGGAGAATAGAATACCCGGACAATATGGCCAGGGATCATTAACTAAATTAAAGGTAGAATTAAAGATAGATGGAATTATGTGGGACATAGAGAATGGTAAACATGATCCCTGTTACTTGGGTAAAGGGCAACATTTTGCCACACTCTGGGAAGAGTTCATAAACTGGATTAAAGATAAATGAAGTTAGTGGGACATAAGTAACAACAAAATGATCCCCTGTTACTTGGGCAAAGAGTAACATTTTGCCACACTCTGCGCAGAGTTCATAAACTGAATTAAAGATAAATGAAATTAAGTGAGACATAAGTACAAACAAAATGATCCCCTGTTACTTGGGTAAAGGGCAACATTTTGTCACACTCTGGGAAGAGTTCATAAACTGGATTAAAGATAAATGAAGTTAGTGGGACATAAGTAACAACAAAATGATCCCCTGTTACTTGGGCAAAGAGTAACATTTTGCCACACTCTGCGCAGAGTTCATAAACTGAATTAAAGATAAATGAAATTAAGTGAGACATAAGTAACAACAAAATGATCCCCTGTTACTTGGGCGAAGGGCAACATTTTGCCACACTCTGGGCAGAGTTCATAAACTGAATTAAAGATAGATGAAATTAAGTGGGACATAAGTAACAACAAAATGATCCCCTATTACTTGGGTAAAGAGTAACATTTTGCCACACTCTGGGCAAAGTTCATAAACTGAATTAAAGATAGATGAAATTAATTGGGACATAAGTACAAACGAAATGATCCCCTGTTACTTGGGTAAAGGGCAACATTTTGTCACACTCTGGGAAGAGTTCATAAACTGGATTAAAGATAAATGAATTTAGTGGGACATAAGTAACAACAAAATGATCCCCTGTTACTTGGGCAAAGAGTAACATTTTGCCACACTCTGCGCAGAGTTCATAAACTGAATTAAAGATAAATGAAATTAAGTGAGACATAAGTAACAACAAAATGATCCCCTGTTACTTGGGCGAAGGGTAACATTTTGCCACACTCTGGGCAGAGTTCATAAACTGAATTAAAGATAGATGAAATTAAGTGGGACATAAGTAACAACAAAATGATCCCCTATTACTTGGGTAAAGAGTAACATTTTGCCACACTCTGGGCAAAGTTCATAAACTGAATTAAAGATAGATGAAATTAATTGGGACATAAGTACAAACGAAATGATCCCCTGTTACTTGGGTAAAGGGTAACATTTTTCCACACTCTGGGCAGAGTTCATAAACTGAATTAAAGATAGATGAAATTAAGTGGGACAAAGTAACAACAAAATGATCCCCTGTTACTTGGGTAAAGGGTAACATTTTGCCAAACTCTGGGCAGAGTTCATAAACTGAATTTAAGATAGATGAAATTAAGTAGGATATAGGTAAAAATAAAATGATCCCTGTTACTTGGGTATAGGGTAACATTTTGCCACAACTTGGGCAGGATTCATAACCAGAATTAAAAATAGATGGAGTTAAGTGGGACATAGGTAAAAATAAAATGATCTCCTGGCACTTGGGAATAGTAAAACATTTTGTCACAGCTTGGATAGGATTACCTAATTGAAGTAAGGATGGATGGAATTAAGTGGGACATAGGTTGGAATAAAATGATCCCCTGGCTCTTGGGTATAGGGTAAAATTTTGCTACAACTTGGACAGGATTCATTACCTGAATTAAAAGTAGATGGAATTAAGTATGACAGAGGTAACAATAAAATGATCGCACTGGAGAGTAGGAAAACATTTTGCCACAACATGGGCAGGTTTAATTACCTTAATTAGGCCAGATGGAAGACATAGGTAAAGGTAAAATGATCCCCGGTAGCAGGGAAAAAGGAAACATATTAGCATAACCTGGCAGGGTCCATACCTGGATCCAAGGTAGATGGAATCAATTGGGACCTAGGTGACGGCAAAACGATCCCCTGGTTCTGGCGAAGGCGTGAGGTAGGAAAGAGCAGCACACAGGTCGTAGGAGGTATATAGAGGAGGACCGAATACAGAGGCCCTGCCACATCCATATATTTCCGGCATTACGTCTTTTTGAACATTTACACCCGTTGCCACTGCAGAGCGATTTTCGGAGTAAGCCGAACCTAGAGAGGTTTTTTATGGTTGGAGAGGAAGGAAGGTTGTTCGTTTCCTGATGTTTCAACGTTTGGAATCCACTGTCGCATGATTTGGAAGTTTGCTGACAAAGTTGTATGATGTGTCAGTCGGCAGGTGGGAATAAACTGCTCTAAAGGTCGATTGGAGGTTAGCAAAGAATATAACCTAATGAAGGAAACGTTGTGTGGCACAAGGTGCTGCAGCTCTGATTGGCGTACGGCTTCCCGTCTGTCCTGGAAAGCACGGTAAGTCCCCACCGGCGTTTGGAGTGTTAGTCAAGCTCTAGTTTGACTTGAACAGGGTTCTGTTCCGTTGTGCATGAGTTGAGAAAAGGTTTCGTGAGGGTAGTATTTCTATCCGCTTCCTCTTCTAAATTGTGTATATTCGGAAGGAGGAATAAAGTCGCGAGGGTAGGTATCCTTCTACCATTCTTCTTCTATTTTGTTGTTTTATTCTTCTTCTTGTTATTCTTCTAATACATCTCAGCATACTGCTGCTCTAATGGCCACAATATCTCCATTATAACTTTAGAAGATATTTTTAACTGGGCTACATCTAAAATGTATTTTGTCAACGGTCTTATACTTTGAAAATATTAACCCAAGAGATGCAGCAATTTAAAAAGATAATGGAGCATAACTGCAATCATTACAATTTTTATTAAAGGATTTTTTTTCTATGAACGTGTAAAAACCATTTACAAATCCACTGAAACCTCTAAAACTACACCTAATTTTTTATGTTCTTCATCAAAAACAGACTGAACTAATTTGTTTGTCGAAAAGTTCGCGACTTTTCAGTAAAGTTTCAAGAACGTGAAGCCATTGCAAAACTGCGATTGTTTCACTCATTCTGAGAAGTAATCCAAAAGGAAACATCTTACAATGCTACCCACGTCTGTAATTAATCAACGACTTAATTAATTCTTGTTTTGAGGTCTTAATTGATACAAAGTACGGCTTCGTTTGAGCATATATATAACAGTTTCTGAATACTCGAAGACCATTCAAGATTGAAGAAGAAGCTCGGACCAGAAACACCACGATGTAAGTAGAAGATGCATGCGAATGCCTGTGAGCTGATCTTTTAGAAGGGTTGTTTTGTTTTTGAAATGAGAGAGTGAAAGCTTTAGCCAATACCTCCTTAGAGCTCACAAACATTTATGTTTGCGAGTGTGAAGGTTTCATTCGCTCCCTTCGAGAGAGTATCTAAATACAGTATTTTACTCAGTTCGTGTCGACTATTTTGAATATCGCACAACCTAATATTTCGTCTTTAATGTTACAAATCCTTATAATCAAAACAAATGTCACAAAGAGATTGGTTTCTAGTTAAAGAATAGTTGGCTCAGTGCCAAAGTGCTGGATTTCAAATATGCGATATACAGTTCGAGTCCAACCGGGATATTAAGTTTTTTTAAAATTTATTTAATGAATAAATATTTGAAGAATCTATATTACATAAATTGCCATCTACTATAGGCTATAAAAAAAATATTTTAACTTTATTGGATGATAAAGACCGTATTTTATTAACGATTGAAAATTTGTACGAGATATATTTATAAGAAAATTGTGAGCTAAAGAAGGAATTGAAAAAAAATTATTTTTTAGAATTTTTTTTAATATCTGAAATTAGTTGTTAAAAAGTATCAGACGCGCCTAAGAATGTTTTCATTTCAAAAATTGGATTAAAAATACACAACTTATTATTATCGTTAAATAGAATTATTTGTAATGAGACTTATCAAAATTTAAACAAATTAATACTGTTTTTATTAACTAATAAATAATGTTTAATAATAACTTTTTTTGTTAACAATGTTCAATAAATAATGTAACATAACCTACGTGGTAAAATAGTTGTTTTACAACATAACCTGTAACATAAAGTCAGCTGATGTAAGAAATCATATGTTATTACTTGATTCACTTTACGTGGCTTTTAGCGTAACCTGACGGAAATTATACTGATGCGAATTTTTATGTTTATCTCCGTTCAATACGTTTTTGTAGGCGTCGCTATTAAAGTTTTCACTTCAAAATGTTTTAAAAATTTTCTAATTACAAAATGCACAAAACAGTAATACAAAATATTCACAACACATTGAACAGCGTACAATGCAAACTGCGCTTAATTCTACACCAAGGGTTGAGCTACATTTTCTGTAATTAGTTTTGTTAAAATAAAAGCTTTTGTTTTAAACAGAATACCTGTAAATAAAATTATAAAGTGACATTTAAAACAAATTAAAATAATGAATAACTTATGTATTTTTAAAATTTAGGAAAATTTACAATAATGTTCCAAACAAAACAAAAGCAATAAAATTAACATCGAAACATTTTAAAAATAAATTATATGATTAGAATCCTTGATTTTATTACTATTAGATTGGATATTTGACCCAGTTTTGTATTATTAATTATTCGTTCTATGTCTTTTGAAATACTTCTGAAGTAACTTGAGTTTTTTTTTTTAAACGCTGGTTGTTATATTTATTTTTATGATTGCAAGAGTTCAGTATTTCTTTAGAAAAGGGCAATGCTACTGGTATTCTCATCAAACGTGAAGGGTTCATTTTTTAAAAAACAGACTTTATATAGCAAAACTCACGTGGTTCTAAAAAAATTTGAATGTCAGACGTGTAGTAAAATATTTTAGTTGACAAAAATATTTTTTCAGTCGCTCAAGGACTACTGAGCTGGCAGAATATTAGTCAGGAAGTTTAGATGAATTTTCAGCTACAAAAAAAGTCTAGTAACATTATTTAAATATCCTAATTTGAAAAAACTGTACTTTTGTATTACATTAATGAAATGTAACACAGTAAAATGCTGCATCAATTTAGGTTAAGTTGTATTTAACATACTTGACAATAAATTCAGTACCACAACACATAACCGAATAACTAATATTACAAAGTTATACAAGATTAAGCTCCTGAGTATAGCGCGGACCACGTAACCGTGCACTTGGCCTTGAGAAATAGCAGTAAGCGAGACGGGAGGTAAGGCTCAGTATAAATACTTTCAGTTAAAAACATGATAAAGACTGTCAAAACACTGACTTGCATGAGACGTTAGATATTAGATAAATTAGCTTCGGTATGAAATATAAAATCTTGAAATATGTGTAGAAATGCGGATGCAGAAACTGTTGATGTATAGAAAATTCTGAATATGTAACATATTTTCAGAAGTGGTAGTACACGAGAAATGTCGCAAATGCAAGTGCACGCTTACGTGGTCCGCACTATATATTTTAATGAATAAGAACTCATTGTCTTGAGGTATAGCTATATTGTAATAACAAAACAACGTAAACCTATTTACGGACTAGGATTATATAAGAAGGACAGCACGCGATCAGCTGTTCTACATAAATCAGCTGTGGCCTAATAAATAATAAACCTAGTGAGTAATTAATAAAATGAAAGTCATGACAAAGTAAACATAACTATCTGTATTTCAATAAAATGTACATTTGTAGCTTAGTTAGAATCTCTTTATCTGCATTCATTAATTTATTATTAAATTTACCAACAAAAATAATTTAATAAATATTTTAAACCTTTCTGTACTCTACATAAATTCTAATTTATTCTTTTTAATATTAAAAATCCATTTATTCTGCCTAAGTATGCACTTTTTGTTGTAATGTTTAATTATTAATAAATTTGTGGAATAAAGATAAGTAAGCATATGTGCACATTAATAACTAGAGTACAAATGCTCGTTTATAACATTTTCAATTGATATATAAACGTTTTAAGAAAATCTATGCCATTCTGATTATTCAGAAATTAAAGATGGTTTTTTTGCTGCGTTTACTTCAATATTTAGATGTATCAACGATATCGGATAGCTTAAATCAACGATAACTTAAATCCGATCTGGCAGGTTGCCAACTTCAGAATACTTTTTTAATTTTAATTTCCGTTGTCACAAACGATGGTAAATTTTCGAGTAAAATTATCTGTGTGTGTTTAAACGTGACTTTCTAAATTATTCAGTTTCATTCTTGTAAATTTTCAGGATCTCCAGATGTATCTTGTGCATTTGTCTGGCGGCTGTTTTCAGCGCGGAAGCGAAGATCCAAGGCCGAGAACTATTGTTGGGTGGGTTTGAAGACGACTCTGACAATGTAATAGAGGTAAGGCATTAGGTTCTGTGTGGAGCTTGCTAAACTATTCAGATCTGCGAAAACTTGCCATAATTTATTGGAGTTTTGCGAAATGTATATTGTTCGTTCATTTCCCACTGGGTATAAACAAACAGTACTTTAGTGGCGACCTATCGTACAGAAAAAGTGCGTGAAGTTGTACGACTTTAATAGTTTGCAAGCTCTCAATGTCTTAGGAATTAAAAATTGCCGATTTAAAAAAAACAATTGATCAAAACAAAAATTTTTTTAAAGTGAATTCCTACTTAGGTCTACAAAAAATGTTATATTAGTTACTTTTTGTTAAATAGTTAACAATTATTATAATAAAAGTAACATAGCCTATGCGTTAAAACAGCTGTTCTACCACATAACCTACAACCTAAAATCAGCTGATTTATAAAAACATATCTTATCATTTATTTTGGCCAAATGGGACGAAATAACTATATTGTATACTTTGCCCCTTTTGTAAATCGTTTTTTCTATTTTATAAAAATAAATTAATTAATTAAATTTAATTATTGAATTATTATTTGACAACTATTTAATAACGTCAAGTGTTATCCACTAAAAGTTTTAAAAAATGTATTTGAACTTGAGCGGATGAATAAAAAGTATTTTAATAACGACTGAAAATTTAAAGAAGATTATATATATATATTAGGTGTGTGTGTGTGTGTGTGTGTGTGTGAACCAATGGGAGGAATTGAATAACAGATAAAAAATAACAGTATTAACTTAGCAATAACTGTTTGATACTTTTAACTATATTTTATAAGTAAGTTGTTCATATTTTATTATTATAAACATTCATTTAATAGTTTTAATTCATTTAAAAAAAAACTGTTCCAAAGTAAAAAAAACCGTCTCAAGCATTTTTGTTTTTCAGAGAAATGAACTGGATATGTTGCTTGGAGGCATTAATGACTACAAATTTTCTGGACCAAAGACTTGTCAAATTGAAGAAGTAAGTATAAAACCCATTGTCTTGTATTTTGGGAATCAGAGTTTTCTTACCATTGGCAATTCACTTTTATCCCCCAATATCTTAGAAACTATTGGGTCGATTTGGCTGAAAATTCTGGCTAATAATACCCTTAACAATATTACATCAGTATCTTTAAATTAATGTCGATTTACTAATATTTACGTACTAATGCAATAAAGTTGAACTTTATAAAGATTCTCGATTTATTACCAAGGTTTCCGCTCGCTATTTCTACATCTTCAGTTATCTCTGAACGTTGTTTGCAGATAAGGAAGATCGACGGCCACTGCAAGAAGATGGGTGCGAGAGGCCCAGTGGCTTGCATAGCAGGAGACCTGATCGAACCGTTCCATCCGATGTGCTGAGCCTACTAACCCAAGTCCAGGTTGTGTTGTACAAATATGTCTGATAAACTGGTCATTTCTGTTTGTATTTGAGCTCAATTTTATTTTGAATAAATAAATGCCAGGTTTCTTACAGTCTGTCTTTACTTTGTAGACGTCATTACCTGATCTGTGTAGGTTGTAAGGAAAGTTTATTAGGCAACCTTGTGTTTCGTCAAAACTAAAATGAGGTTTGGGCTTTAGAGTTTGTCACGATTTTGATTTAAAATATTATGAAAAAAAAAATTTGAAAACAACTTTTGTTAGAAAATACAAAAATTATTATCTGTTATCTATCAAATTATTATATATTATACGTCAAATTATTATATATTATTCGTCAAATTATTATATATTATACGTCAAATTATTATATATTATACGTCAAATTATTATATATTATTTAATGGATCATTGAAATGATTCTGAGCACACGAATAAATAAAATAAATCTTCCCAAGACATTAAATGATTTTATTCAGATATTAATACAGTATTTGCTTTTATTGATCTTGACACTGATTCTAATTACAGTACAATATTCTAAGTAATATAAACAACAACAAAAATTCAATTCAATTCCTGCGTAGATGAACAAAAAATATTTTAGTTACTTTTTTTTGTTAAATAATTACAATTAATATAAATAAAGTAACATAACCAATGTGTTGAAACAGCTGTTTTACCACATTACCCAGTACATAAAATCAACTAGATTTCAAACATGTAGTCATTCAGTTCAAATCCAACCTAGAGACATCAACATTTTTAAATTTAAGTAATAAAAATTTTTTTTTTTAACTGTATTAACATCAATTGTCATTCACTTCAGATTTTAAAAAATGTGTTTGAACTTAAGTGGATAAATAAAAAAGGTATTTTAATAAAAATTGAAAATTTGAAAACAATATCGAAATTGATAAAAAGTAAGAAGAAAATTATGTGCTAAATCCAAGAAAATCCCATTAAAATTATCCACTTTTTTAAGTAACATTATTCGTGTAACAACAAGTAGCAACTAAACATCTACTCCTATTAGGGGGCCAGAAATAATTCCCTACTCCAAGAGATGATTTCGTTCCTCTCTTAGTCCTACTACAATCAAGTACTGTGCGGACCACGTAACCGTGCACTTGGCCTTGAGAGATCGCACAAGATTTACTACAACCTTTTAAAAAAATATTCGACTACCATTTCCTAAACACTTCAACTACCACTTCCTAAAACATGTTACATATTCAGAAAGTTCTCTACATCAACAGTTTCTGCTGTTGTTTGTTTTACCATACCGAAGCTAATTTATCATCAAATTTATCTAATATTGACCGTCTCCATAAAGTCAATGTTTTGACAGTCCTTAACATGTTTGTAAGAAAGTATTCACACTAACCCTATAACTCCCGTCTCGATTACTGCGATCTCTCAAGACCAAGTGCACGGTTACGTGGTCCACATTATATGATTCTTTATCACTTTATCCTCTTTTGTAAACGAAGGATGGTTATAGATAGATACCGTTGATGAAATCTCTGAGACTCCATCGAGGTTGACTTTACGCCCTAAGAGTAGGTGTAGAAACTTAGAAACCATGATGCTCTCCCAGAAAATGGAAGGCTTAATCCTACATATAATCAGTTTACCTTCTATACGATAGTATAGAAGTAGGCCTATTCAAAGACGGTATGATTCTTAGAATGTTCTGTAACTCCGTGTGTCCCATTTATATATACAGGGTCATCAAAAAAAATGCCTTGAATTTAAAAAAATCGCAACTCAGAAACTATTTAAGATAATTTAGTGATTACAAATGGAAAATGTACAGGAAAGACCGGAGTTGTTTTTATCGTATAGGGAATGTCTGACCTTGTGCAGGATAGATGCGCAGTGACTCATCGCCAATTACAGGTATAATTTATCTGGACATGCTAGAAGTGTTTGTGTTTCCTCAGATTGACGAAATAAAATAAAAACTTCAAAACGTCTTAGTATTGTGCAAGAAGGAGCTCCCCCTCACCATCCTCTAGCTATATGAGACGCCATGAATACCGACCGGGTTTCCTAATGGTTGGATTGGAAAACACTATATATTTACAATGAATAGTAACATAATTTATTTAAAGTCAATATAAGTAAAAGAATAAGACAT